>CM031243.1:395568096-395988096 GCA_018340775.1 Taxus wallichiana var. yunnanensis
ATGAATACATTTGTCACAGTCACAAAGACTTTTACAAGTATCTAAAATGTTGTAACAGTTTTATATTCATTTGTTCAATCGATCTTAGGCTTATAGTGAATGCCCTATAAATAAATATAAACTGAAGTGAATCAACAACAACAAACAAGGAAAAACTGTGCGCATCAAGTTGATGATGTCATTCTCATTGCCACAATTCGAAGACAAGGTCAAACTGCATTTGCTCAAGCAACCTGAAACACATTTGAGGAAATGCAATTGGCAGGTTTAAAGGCGGAAAAATAACATTCTTTGGATGTCATGTATAAGAATTGCCTGCTTCTTATGTATACCGCATGTAGAAGCATAGTGAAGGTACGTTGTCTAGTTGATAAAATGTAAGCATATCGAGCGCGAACTGAAAATGATTTGCTGCTTAAAGTGATTCTTTAACAAAATGAGTTCTGAAAACATATCATATTTGAGCTACATTCTGTCAATCCTAAGCTTGTAAAGAAACATTTCTTCACCTTAGATACTTTGCTTTCTCTATCAAAAAACTTGTGCACAACATGTGCATACAATATTGTTAAAAAAACGCTTTAAGCAGCAAGTTATTTGCACTTGACACTGGATATATTTACATTTTATCAAATAGTTTACGCACGTTGACTATGCTTCGACATGTGGCACACATATAAGCAACGCAAAACTGTATTTGCTTAAATGTGTTCCTAGTTGCTTTGGCAAACACGCTTTCACCTTGCCTTTGAACCATTGTGATGCACATGAAAGTGTAAAGATCATTAAACCTGCAATCATTTGCATTTGAGGAGCCTATATTCTGTGTCTTTCACAATACTCGAAATGAAAGGTAAAGAACAGGAAAAACAAAGCGGTAGCCATGATGTACTAGCTAGATGCAATGCATAAGATCCTCATAATTGTTGTGCTATTTGCCTTTAAACTTGCCAATTGCATCTCCTTAAATCTGTTTCACAAATTTCATAAGTATGTTTGAAGGCGCATCTCTTCGTATGTGTCTGTCTTGCCATGGTTTTAATTAATGGCTTCTTTTAGACTAGAGCATGAAAAAGACATCTTCACTATCCACTTCCAGTATTGATTTTGTTTATTTTCATGTTGGGCACTTGTGCTATGTACACTGCAATGTTTGCAGCACTGTTCTCGCAGTAGACAATGGCTGTCACTTTGTTTTAGCTACTCTTTATCTTTTATTTTGACTAGTTATTGTATTCATTAACATTGTAAGAGTTCCACACAAAGAAAGAGTCAAAGAGACAAAACTTGGTCAGAGACAATAAGTACTCAAGAGTAAAAGATAAAGAGCAGAAAAAACAAAGTGGTGGCCACCATCTATTGCAAAAATGGTACTGCACACATTGCAATCTGCATAGCGCAGATGCTTTGACGCAGAATAGACAAAATCAATACTAAAACTGGATACTGGAAATGCCTTCCCCATGCTCTAGTTTCAAAAAAGTCATTCATGGAAAGCATGGTTAGACAAAAAATAAACTGACCAGGTTTATAATTAAATTCAAATAGCATGCTGCTCTGACAAAGGCTCTTTAGTCAGCACCAAAGACATCTGCCAAAAGATGTAGCTTCAAACATAACTCTTTAGTCGACACCAAAGACATGTGCCAAAAGATGTAGCTTCAAACATATTTACAAAATATTTGAACCATGTCTAAATGAATACGTTGTCTGAGATGTCCTTTTCAATTTAAAAAAGTATTGGCAATTACCATCGATTTTTGCTTCGTGGTGCTCTCCTCAACACTGTGCTTAATCGGGTTTCCATAAATGCAGGATTTGTAACCTGTTGCTTGATATATGCACTGGACATATGGTATCTTCGAAAATGAATACGTTGTCTCGTTTCGCACAAAATTTGTTTCTTTTACTCTGTGTACGCATAAAACCCTGTGATAAATTATTTGATTAAGAAGCCGATCCTATACAGCATATTCATTCACACATGGTTCACAAACGCTGCCTAGACAAGCTTCGCTACACTAGTACACTACTCATATTTGATTCTACAACTGCTCAGTTTATTTTTGTCTTGTTGTGCTTTCCATTGATGACTTCTTTCAAACTAGACCATGGAAAAGCCATCTTCGGTATACAGTTTTAGTATTGCTTTTGTACATCATGGCTACCGCTTTGTTTTTTCTGCTCTTTATCTTTTATTTTGAGTAGTTCTTGTATTGATTAACAATGTCAGAATTGCTTTTCCTGCTATTCTGCTTTTGTCTCTGAGCAAGATTTGTCTATTTCACTCTTTCTCTGTGTGCAACTTTCGCAATGTTAATGAATACAATAACTACTCAAAATAAAAGACAAAGAGCAAGTAAAACAAAGTAACAACCATTGTCTGCAGCAAGAACGATGCTGCAGACATTGCAGTGTACATAGCACAGGTGCCCTGAAACAGAATAAACAAAATCAATAATGAAAACCATGGTAAGCCTGGCACATACCAAGAGATACGCCTTCAAACATATTTATGGAATTTGCGAAACACATTTAAGGACATGCAATTGCCACGTTTGAAGCCAAAGAACGCAACATTGATGAGCATCTTCTACATTGGATCTATATGATAGAAGGCAACCATGAATTTTTGCAACTTCTATTACTTAACATTTGCATTCTATTCATTTGGACACCACTACAACAGTGTTTTTTGCTCTTTATGCACTCTACATTTGATAAAATTCAATTTTCTTCTACCTCGTTGCAAGATAGAAGTTACTTTTCAAGATTATTACAGTTTCTTATTTCACTTTCTCTCCTCACCAAAATACAATCTACGCACACTCATTTGAAACCTTCTAAGAGTCAAAAAGTCTCTTATAAATATCTAAAATAACACTGGCCAAACAAACGAACAATTGCTTAAACATTCTTGCTGCATTGCATAGTCGATTAATTTGCATTGCGAATGTTTGTGGCTGACTCCAATCACTTGTCAAAATGCCTTTGAAACATTTTAGCGTTTGTGCAACTTTCTTAGCTTGTGCTAAGGGCATTGTTGCATTTAGCCTTGACTGCATGAGTAGACAGATCTGTTTCATGCTCTAAGATCAGTTTTCCAAAAATCGGCATCTGCAAAAAAACGTTTCTGCTTAACTAATTTCATGCTATGCTTCAAAGCACATGGCTTACAACATTTTTAAATGAAAGCTTCTGGGTCCTTTGCTTTCAGCATTCGAATATGCTGTTATAACTATTCTAATTTCTTCTTCCTATTTTCAACGCTCTACTAAGTTTATTGAAATACATGTTTTCCCTGCATTGCTTGTGTATTTGCATGGAGCACAATATAGATTTAGTTGATTCTACATGGCTCCAGCTATAAATGGCTACTTTTTCTTGTGTATTTCATTGCGCAACTTGCTTCATTGTATGTACAAAGATTCTTTTCGTCTCTACTTTGGTTTGCAACATTCACTAACTGCATAACATGTGTTGTGTGCATTTCAGATTCGTGACAAAAGCAAAATCACAGAACCAAAGACATTTCATTGCTATTTGCTTGAATTGCTCCTGCTCCATTGCAAAAGGTATAAACATTACTCTTCTTTTCTATATTCTGCTCAGAAAAGTTTTTTTTAAAATAGAGATAGAACAAACCGAATGCAAAAGAACATCCATGCCTGCCACGATAGTTGATGTTGAGCAATATACATTGTCAAACAACATCGTACAAAGCATAGACAATGTCTTGCATAGGTTCAACCTTTTCCGAGACTATGCTTTCAAGTACGGTGTCGGTGACTGCTTGTTTGATTCCTTTGCAGTACTGCTTCATTTCCGATACACATCACTTGAACTTAGAAGCGGTGCCATTGAACACTTCCAGACTTTGCTCTCTGCCTCCAATCCTGAAGCATTGGCTTCTCTACAGTTAGAACTAGATCCTGAAAGCCTTTTTCTTATGCACGGTGTTCATAGCTGGGAAACATACTTACATCGCATGAAACTGTCTGCAGTGTACTCGCCCGAAGCTACTGAACAAGGCCTATGGGGCGACATCTTCTGCATAAAATGGCTTTCCAAATGGCTGAACTTGCCAATATGGGTTTGGTCTGCAACAAGAGGCAGAAATTATCTCCAATTCATCCCAAATAGCCAGATACTACCATATTGTATTCTTTTTCATGATTCCAACCCTCTTAGTGGCCATTATGAACCCTTATTCGGAAAAAAATGCCTTTGCCTCGAACCAACAAACAATGCTCATCTAATGTCCCGTCAAAATTCTGTAGAAATGCTTTGGAGCAGTTTATCTAATCAACTACAACAACTATGCCTTGTTAGGCTAGAGACAAATGACAATATCAATGCTGATAGCCTTTTCAGTTGTTTTTGCCGCATTCGCAACAATGAATTTGACCCTCGCTGCCTGCGCAGATATGCTGCTCAGGCTTTTTGTAGTTCTATTCTTCGACAAGATCATACAACTCTTCACTTCCTCCATACCTGGCTTCATCAGAACCCCATAACAAACATACCGCACATTGGCACATGGCAAGGCCTTGTGATAAACATAGCCACTTTCCATGACCACAACAATATACACACAGACGACTTCATTATTCATTGGTTATGCCTACTTTTTAAAATAAATATTCAATTGTGGGACTCGCATCCTTTCAAGTTTGTAACATTTATTCTGGCAATGCACAACTTGGAAAAGCATATAATCTCATCCGATTTTCACTTCCCGAACCACATTTCCACTACGAACTATTGGCTACAAACCCTCGCTATGTTCCAATACTTGGTGCCATTTATACATCGGAATATACGACTGTCCACATGCATACAGAAACTCAAAGCATAACTTCGCACACAAATGCGCAAACCGCTATGCACAACCGAACGAGAAACCGTCAAAATTTTCACTTCGCTCGATAAAAAGAGATATACGCAAGCAGACACATAACAAAGCTGTAACTGATCCCAATGTTATACATTCCCTGCTACTCAAAGGTGATTCATGTGCCAATTTCTTCAATGCCAAAACAACTCTTACGTCCACATCGCTTAAGACTGCAACAGATGACATTGTCTCCACTGAAACAGTCAAGCGAAAAGCAAAAGACTCTTTCGCAACTGCAAATGCCATCCGCCATAAAACAATGCAGCTCGGCAATACCGGAATTGTCCCTGCGAAAGCTAAAAACAATTATGCGTAAACATACACAACAAACAAGCAACTCTGCACAATTCATTGCCCGTTTTCATGCCCGAACAAATGACACACCAATCCATACATGCGGTATTTGTAACCAACTCCACTTCAAGCACAATCTGACATATTTTACAAATTCAACTAAAAAAACATATGCTCAATTGACATCAACAAAAACAATGCCAAAGTCCAATACAATTTGTCGACCATGTTCAACAAGCTTGTTGAATGCCAAGTTGCCAAGATTGACATGCCCTCAGCGAATTGAACTGATTCCAATGCTTCCAGCTGTGGCAATGCTTTCTGAACTTGAAGAGAGACTCGTGTCTCTGCGACTTGCATTTGGTCAGATACGATGCCAAAGCCATAAACGTCCCCAATACACGTTAAAGGGAGCAATAATAAATGTTCCAACAAATATTGACATAATCCAACAAGCATTGCCAAGATACCCAGAAGAAACAAAAACAATTGTTGTTGCACTTAAACGACGCCTTGAATACACAAAAGCATATCATTCAGGTAATGTGCGCCCCATAATCATTATGGCAGCTCTTAAACAATTATGTGCAACAACATTATATCTTATGCATAAAATCAAACTAAACCATGACTGGGATCAAACACTGCTCTACAACACTCAACTTTGAAACAATTAACAATGAAGAACATGAACATATCTCCTCCGAAAACAGCTCATCTGATGATGACATCGATAATGACAATGCACATGACACACTAATTCATGGTTTCACTGACTCCTCCACTATCCACTACCTTAAAGACAAGATCATAAATGTTGCTCCTGCAGAAGGCTTTACACCATTGGGTATTTTTCAAGACAAGTTCTCAGAAGAGATGAATTTCCCAACTTTGTTTTTTGGGCAACCTCGAAATGAAACAACAACAAAAACAATCGCATATCAAAAAATAGCGCAATGGGAGTTAATGCACTCAGATCGTAGATTTTCTTATCACATAACAAATATATTTTTCAAAGCGATAAAAATACTAATTGACCAAGTCAATCATTCGATATGGCTTAGAATCAGAAAGGGCCAATTAAAAGGTCGAACACTATTTGCCAAAGACGTTAAATACAAACCGAACCTAGAAAACATCTTAAGATCTGACATTGGATACATCGATTTCAAAAAAATACGCATTTCCCCGGACTACATGCAACAAACAAGAAAAAACCTTTTTGCAATGATTCGACAACTCGGCCCGCCTACTTTCTTTGCAACATTCTCAAGTGCTGAGCATTGTTGGCAGCCACTAACCGAGGCCCTCAATAATTTATACACCCAATATCAGAACAATGTCCCTTTACAAAAGCCAACACGTTCAGATTGCAACAACTCTAACTTTCTTGTTAAAAACGATCCCGTTACATGCACTCGTTACTATAAACATAGACTCTATGCATTAAGACAATTACTTTGCAAAGACAAATCCTTCTTTGGCCATATAGAAGATTTCTTTTGGGTCACGGAATTCCAAAATAGGGGAAATGCTCATAGCCATTGGCTGATTTGGACAAAAAATGCACCGGTCTTTGGAAACGATGCCAACGACATTATAGAGTCATACGTTGACCAATACATTACATGTGACACTAGCTCGTTCCCTCAACATATCGCTCAATTGCAATGCCATCACCACACACAAAGCTGCAGAAAAAAACAATCCAAGTGCAGATACAATTTCCCCCAGCCTCCAATGGCTTGTACAAAAATACTTGAACCTGTAGAGCAACCAACAGAATCTGCTATTGCAATTGCACATTCGATTTTCTTTGTTCTCGAGAGAAAACGATACGATACTTGCATAACACATGAAATGTTCCTCCATGAACTAGGTCTTGACGAAATAACATACATACAAGCAATACAATCAACACTCAAACAACCAACATTGCTGCTCAAAAGAAAACCAGCTCAAGCATGGAATAATAGCTTCTCTAAGAAAATGCCAATGGTTTGGCAAGCAAATACCGATGCTCAGTATGTGCTGAACGCTTATGCAGCAGCAACATATTGCTGCTCCTACATGACCAAGATTGATCGAACAATGACAAAAGCATTCGCCAGAATTCGTGCTGAGCACCAAAAGATGCACCTAGATGCTATTCAAATGATACGAAGCCTAGGCAATGCAATGCTAAATACCCACCAAATGTCTGCACAACAAGCAGTCCACATAGTTCTTTCTATCCCTTTAAACAATACATCACGAAAATGTGTTTTCATAAACACTTCAAATCCCGAAGAGCGCACTTTCATTCTAAAACCTCCAACTGTACTTCAGCAAGAACCAGATGAATCAACAAACATCATGTGCCGCTCTATCATAGACCACTACATAGCACGACCTCATTCTTTGCATTCCATTTGCTTAGCTGACTTTGTTTCCATTCACAATGGCAGCAAAAATAAAAAACCTCGAACCAAGCCACTCATCATCAGATCTGTCAACTATAGCAAATATCTTGACGTAGACAACTATTGCCGTGAAAAGCTTTTGCTTTACATCCCTTTTACAGAAAATGAACACAAGCCTAAAAAACAAATTTGCAACTTGGAAAGATGCATATGCATTTCACAAACACACTATCCATTCCAATGAATCCAAATACCGCTACACTACTAACAACAAATGGGGTGACATGGACACAACAATTCACGATGTGCAATTGTCTCTTGAATCCTCTGAGAAAATGACAAACATAACTACACATAAACAACCCCCTTTGAAGACTATGACATACAACATGATTTACCTTTTCACAATCGACATCAACATTCAGACATTGCAAAGAAACAATTTCAACTAGCAAAACACCCTACCATCCAAGACAACAGAACATATTTCAAACAAATGCAACTTCTCAATAAGAAACAACAAACCATTTTGAAAGACATCTGCTTTAAGAAAAATAAAGACCCATCAATTCCTATCTACCTTTTTCTCACAGGAGGTGCTGGAACAGGTAAAACATTTGTTGCAAAATTGATATTTGAAACATTGGCTCGTATTTACGATAGCTCCATGCATAGTGACCCCTTGAAAATCAAAGGCTTGATCTTGGCATTCACGGGAAAAGCTGCTTACAATGCCAGTGGAATAACACTCCATTCTGCTTTCCTCTTGCCTTTCAATCGATCTGAACTACGCCCACTAAGCAATGAACGATTGGATTGCTTGGCAAAGCACTACCAACAATTACAACTTGCTCTAATAGATGAAATATCCTTGGTCGGAGGTCAACTTCTATACTTCACAGACCAGCGACTACGTCAAATAAAACACATGCCCACAACTTGGTTTGGAGGGATTGACATGATCTTCTGCGGAGACTTCTACCAAGCACAACCAGTCAATGACTGTCTTGTGTTTAAAAACCCCAAAATTTCCAGAGAATTGATTGCCTATGACTTCTGGAATACACATGTCAAAATATATGAATTGACTGAAACAATGCGTCAGAAAGATGTTGCCTTTGTCTCTGTCCTGAACAGAATTCGCATTGGACAACATTTAGACTCTGACCTTGCATACCTCAACCATACTTGTATTCGGCCAATCCCAGTTGATCCAACACTTCCATTCCTTTTCTACAAAAACATAGATGTTCTCCAACACAATAAAAAAATGCTTGCACTTGCTCCAGGCTGCAAAATTGTCATTGACTCTATCGATGAACAAGATACAACACTAGAACAAATGGAAAGCTACTCTAAAACTGTGGAATTGCCACAACATATAGAACTGAAAGTCAACATGCTAATTGAACTTTTCGCAGGGAACTACGACATCCAAGACGGATTGGTCAATGGTTCTGACGGAGTTTTCAAAACATATACAACAACAAATGGCTTTGATGCAGTATGGATAAAATTCAATGATCCTTGTATTGGAAAACAACAAAGATCAAAACATCCGCAATTGACAACAATGGCAACAGAACTAGATTGGACTCCTATTGTTCGAGTTGCTAGACCCTTGCATAGAACATCATTGAAGACGCCAGTCACAATAAGAAAGCAATTCCCTGTACAACTTTGTTCAGCACGCACAATCCACAGAGCACAAGGCCTCACACTTGAATGACTTGCTTTCAGTCCCCTTGGCGTGTCGTCCCATGGATTGGCATATACTGCTCTATCGCGAGTCAGAACCATTTCCAGTCTTTACTTGTTGTCCCCGCTTACGAAAAAAAAAAAAATTTCAGCGTCAAACAGACCATCAACACAGAAATGGAACGACTCCGAAATGAAGCTAAATGGAATATTCAGCATGAATTGTCCACAACTGATATTTCTTCATCTATTATGATTGCTTCGCTAAATACCCGAAGTCTTCATGCTCACAGAGAGGCCATTCTACATGACCATGAATTAATGCAATCTCACATTCTCTGTTTACAAGAAACTCACATTGCTTCCCCCATTGCAATTGACTACCTAGACGGATACCAATGCTTATCTGCACACCATGTCCATGGTCTAGCAATTTTTATTGCAAACAATATACCTTTTGTAGAAAAACATTGCTTTCACGACGCACATGTAGAGTCACTACTGACAAAGATATTACTGCAACACCAGTGCATATCTATTGTCAATGTCTACGTTGCGCCAAATGCAAATCTGGAAAACATTTTCATTGTTCTCGACAATGTGTTCCGATCCCTTGATTTAAGCATTCCCGCCTACATTTTTGGAGACTTCAACATCGACATGCAAAACAAAAATAGGAAAACAACAATGCTTTTAGCATTTATGCAAAAAAACAGTTTCAGTTTCCATATACAACATTCAAGTGTCTTCACTAAAAACATGATCGACCATATATGGTCAAACACAATCCTTGAAACCTGTAATACATTCGAAAGATTTGCTTATTGGACTGACCACCCAACAATTTTTGCTCTCTTCAAAAACACCAACAATAGCACTGCACAATTGTAAGTGCATACACACTGTTCTATTGAATCAGAAAACAAATATCTAGTTTCTTCATTCTTTTCTTTCCTTTTTGTTTGCGCTCTACAACAACCATTTACATATTTGAATACTTTGCAGATAGTTACAACCACAAAGACATGGAACACACCTCCAAGAACAAGGACATTGACAACAACGATATTTTGCAAGAATCCTCTAAACGGTAATCTTTTTCTAATGTTTCTTTACTTTCTTTTCATTATTCATTTATTATCAGACTTATTCTTTCAATAAAAGCATCCTAACACCATTGTAAATGCAGTCCAAAACCAGCAACACAGCAGCCATCCTCCATACTTGACATTTGTGCAGCAAAGTTGCAACTGTATTTGAAGGTGATATACTCATTGTCTATGGTCCAGCACATGCAACCAACATCTCCCCCTCAAAAGCCGAAATCCTCCATGCTGATTTAGTTGACAAAAATGGTCAAATGACAATCACTTTGAACATGAGCAACACCTTCGTGCACAAATTTGCATCCACTGTAGTCAGCTGGCTGCGGCCTGCGTGTTACTGGTTTCACCGTCAAAGAGAAAACAAAGTACGAACGAGGAGATGCAAATTGTTCTTTGTCCGCAAATGCAACAACCACCATGGAAAACATACCCACGGTTTGCAAAACATGAAAACTTACACCTGACATGACAATAGAAGAGCTTCTACATTCAAATGCAACATTCTGTTGGGTCATTTGCCGCAATTGTAACAGGAATCCACCACATCAACGACCTTTTCACCCTCTACGTTAAAGACTCTGACACTGAAAATGGAAAAGCAACAGTATTGACACACTCCCTTCTTTCATTTTTATATACATTGCACTGCATTATTCCCTTCAATTTTAACTACGCACCATGCTTTGTCATTGCAGGTACATTTGGGAAACTTTCATGTTCCATTGTGTCATACAATAAGAGATGCCATTGCAGCAGGCAACATACCACTATTGCTCTTCAAAAACTTTATCAGACAAGGAATACAGGTTCGCGATTTATGCACGTGCAAAGCCATTCATCCTTCATTGACCCATTAAATGATGAATCTACAAAAACATTTTTACAGTCTCTCATAAACACAAACACAGAGGCAAGTACACTGCAATTTCTCTTTTTTAAATTATCTTCCATTGACAAATTCAAATCTATCAATTATGTCAACTTCATCTTCCTTGTACAGATTGCAGGTATACTTCGCACAAAGAACATATACCTTCCTCCTTTCCAAGCATTCTGTGTAGAATGTGACCATCTCAGAACCTGATCCAGATGACCTGAAACAAATCTCACTTTGTGCAACTTGCAATACATCAAAACCATACAAATATAAGCACTTTCTCCATTGCTCCTTGCAAACAATAGATGACTCCTTGCACTGCACATTGTGAGAGCCATTACTGCAAAAAGCCTTCCCTCTCCTTTGTCAAACACAGTATGAAGAATATCAACAAGACATCTCAAAGACTGTATTTCTTCTCCGTCAATTCCAAATCAAAGGTACATTCACTTTGACAGTTGACAACTCAATATCCACAATCAAAGAAACATAGCTTCCTCTTATCTTTGGTAAGTATCTGCATTTTCCATTTCTATGAATTACACATCAGTTTAATTCTTTGTTTCCAGTCTAACATACTCGTTTTCTTCTTTCAGATTTCTGGAACATTTTTGCAAGCCACTCACATACACAAACAAATTTGATAACAGGCTCCCCGTATAACCGGCAACAATCAACTATTACTGTCTATGCTTTTGACAATACCAACAAACAAGTTGCCTAGTCTACTTGTTACATATTATAGGCTTTGCTTTTGTTTTAGCATTTTTGTAATTACAATACTATCAGACAATTAATACAACTCTTTTTGTCTATTTTCATTACTCTTTACTTTCCTGCCATTTGCTTACATATCCAACTATTACTTCACTGTAGCATACCACGTTTTTCACAAGATTTGGATACAAGCATCTAATATCTCTGACTTTCTTCTTTTTATATCAAGACATTAATTCTTGTCACCTATTTTTTACTATATCACCTACAGCTGTTTGCTATATCTTACAAATTTGTTCTATGTCTACTATGAACTGTTCACTGCCTCGCTTTGAAACAGATTATGTAACCAGTTACAGCAACTATGCCTTGTCACGCTACCAAAACATGAATACTCTACCAACATATGTTGTTTCTGTTTAAATCAATATATATGCAACATTCAAAAGCATAAAATTGGAGTTTCAAATAATTGAATATGTTACAACTATGGGGTTTAATATTGATATCGTTTTTGTAATCCTTTTGTTTGGTTTTTGAAGAAAATATTCTATAACATAGTAAATGTGTTGTCATAGACTATAGTAATTGCAAGACATGCATGAAATGGATATGCTGAAAAGGCCTTGAAATTTTTCAAGTAAAATCGATTCAAAACAAATGTATATTTTCCTAGAACTCAATCTCTTTAAACTCCATGCCAGTAGTTGTAAAAAAAATTATTTACATTGACAACAAATGAGACCATACTTGGAGTTGACAGGAACAAAGTCACAGAGTTTTGTACAGAACTGTACAAGAAATATGGAACAACCATGGCGGGACTCAGGGTTGCTATTCATTCCCTTTCTTTTAATCAAATTTAATAATGCGCCTGATTTTTATTGATGATAAGAATACGGAAATGTAGGATTGAGTGTCATAGGTGACCACAAAACTTGCTCTTGTAAGCATTGGAACAACTTAAGTATGAAATCCGCAGCAAATTTTATCACTGGGGAACTTCTCATAGGTGACAGCAAACACAGATTTGCATTATTATAGTTCTGGCGAATAGATTAACTACGAACTTGAAATTTTCAGGAACTATTGTTTATCTTTTACTTGGGGTAGTTATTGTCTCCGAGCAAGATTTGTCTCTTTGACTGTTTCCTTGCGTCAAACTTTCACAGTGTCAATCAATACAATAACCACTCAAACTAAAAGATAAACAGCACATAACAACTGTTATTCTCCTGAGTTTTGTTTATTGACGGCCATGGTCAAAGCTCTGTTCCAAACTTCCTGTTTTGCCAGACGCTGCCAAGATGCTCACAAATCTCATGCAACTTGCCTTTAAACATGCCAATTGCATTTCCTTAAATATCTTTCACAAACTTCATATATATGTTTCAAGGCGCATCTCTTGCTACATGTCAATTACAGTATGCTTTCGATTAATACCTTCTTTCAGCCTAGATCATGGCAAAGGCATGTTCCATATTCAGTTCTACTATTGATTTTGTTTATTCTTTTTCAGAGCACCTGCACTATGTACACTGCAATCTTTGCAACCCTATTCTCGCACTACACAAAGTGCCTACCACTTTCTTTTCACTCCTCTTTATCTTTTATTTTTACTAGTTATTGTATTAATTAACAGTGTGAAAGTTCCACACAGACAAACAGTCTAAGAAACAAACCTTGCTCAAAGACTCCAACTAAAACATAAAGAACAACAAAAAAACAAAGTGCTGGCCACCGTCTCCTGCAATAATGATGCTGCACAAATTGCAGTGTGCATACCACTGCTGCTCAGAAACAGAATAGACAAAATCAATACTAAAACTGCACACTGCAAATGCCTTTTCCATGCTCTACTTTCAAAAAAGCCATTGAACAAAAGCATGGTAAGACAAGAAAAAAAAGCCACCGGCTTTATAATTAAATACAAGTATCGCATTAGTGCAGCCACTATTGTTTGGCCTTGCAATACCTTAAGTTTGAAACAGCTCAGCTGTTTGAAAGAAGTCATCAACAGAAAGCACAGTAAGACAAAAACAAACTGACCAGTTGTACAATCAAATACAAGTAGCGTACTAGTGTGGCGAAGCTTGTCTAGGCAGTGTTTGTGAACCATGTGTGAATGAATACACTGTATAAAATGTCCAGTGCACATACCGAGAACAAAGTTACAAATGCCGCATCTATGGAAAACCCAACAAGCACACTGTTCACGACAGCGCCACGAAGCAAAAAACGATGGTGATTGCTGATACTTTGTTTCATTGAAAAGGACATCTCAGCAGCGTATTCATTCAGACATGGTTCAAATATTTCATAAATATGTTCAAAGCTACATCTTTTCGCACATGTCTTTCATGGTGACTAAAAAGGCTTTGTCATAGTAGCGTGCTATTTGTATTTAATTATAAACCTAGTCAGTTTTTTTTTTGTCTAACCATGCTTTCCATGAATGACATTTTTGAAACTAGAGCATGGAGAAGGCATTTCCAGTATCCACTTTTAGTATTGCTTTTGTCTACTCTGCGTCTAAGCACCTGTGCTATGCACACTGCAATGTGTGCAGCACCATTCTTGCAATAGATGTTGGCCACCACTTTGTTTTTTCCTGCTCTTTATCTTTTACTCTGAGTAGTTATTGTCTCTGACCAAGTTTTGTCTCTTTGACTCTTTCTTTGTGTGGAACTTTCACAATGTTAATGCATACAATAACTAATCGAAATACAAGATAAAGAGTAGGTAAAACAAAGCAACAACCATTGTCCTGAGAGAACAGTGCTACAAACATTGCTTATAAAGAATCGCTTTAAGCGGCAAGTTCTTTGCAGTTGACATTGGATATATTCACAAGTTCTTTGCGGTTCGCATTGGATAGATTGCCAACTTCTTTGCGGTTGGCAAGTTTAAAGGCAATTGTGCAGCGCAAAGCAAATGCCAAATTTTGAAGGAAAAGAGTAAATCAGCACTCATTCACATCAATGTCCTTCTCTTGTCACTGGTAAAACAGATTTCACAAAAAGTGCTACAGCTACTCTGATATGCTTTTAGCGTTTTCAAGGCTTATTTTTGCAAATAAATTATTTTAACTTTTAAAATAGATACGGCTACAGATGCCCCACATACCGTATCCAGCTGTATACGATACAACCCACTTACATGTTCAAGTGTAACTGTGGAAAAATACGGTATCTGGGCACTGTCCAAACCACACCGTCCCCGCACTCAACACACAGATTAACACACCTGCTGCCATATACTGCAACCCTGAATAACAATACACAAATTACTGTATTTGGATATAATTACATTTCAATTATTTCAATAGATTCTTAGATAATAAGCTCTTCATCTAATACACACGAATCCTAAACCCGCAACCCCAAAATCATCCTCGTCCGTCTGTCATTTTAAACAAAACATATCTTCGCCTCCAAATACACTCACAGAGCTAAGCACACACAATCCGCATAAATTAATTGCAAAGACTGCCAAACCATTACATGCAACTGATTAAGATACATAACCTATCATGTATTGCCATTAAAACTGCAACCGCCATATTGCTTTACAAACATTCCCATCTCCTACAATGCCAAGTAAAATTTTACATGCTCACAATTAAATGCAAATAGTAAAGGCTAAAAAAGATCAATGCCTTACAAACACAACCAACAAATTTACTAATCTCTTTTCCCTTACGATAACACTTGCAACGACATCTAAAAACGACTGAAAAAAATTGAATTTTAAGCTTTCTCTGAAAAATGGGTATTCCAAAATTCTGATATTGCTTATTTCTGTATCAACTAACAATGTTATTCATCTGAGCTACTGGATAATGTTACTTACACCTTACTCTTTTTGACCGCACATCCATCTCTAAACCAGAAGACCGTATTCTCCGTCTACCTGCATCGCCCATGACAAATTATATATAACACGAACCAAACTACAAATACAAAACTTCTTCAATTTACCCAAGCGATTGATACGAAATTAAGTCTAACCTCGTTTTCAACTAAATGCTCTCTGCAAACTCAATCTAAGTCGCGAAAAACACAATACAACTGCACAACAAAATAATTTCAATGTCTTCTATTTACTGACTCTAAATTCAGACAATGGTAAAGCACAGAGACAGATAAAAACTCATCTCTACGATTATACTCTTTCCGTCCCCTGCAAACACAACTCCACAATTCCGCCATTGCCACGCCATAATACCAAAAAACAAGTTTTCCAAAGCACAGCCAAAAACAAGGCACAGAATAACACGTATCTAGCCTCTCCCAACACCTGTCATCACCATTCCGCCTTCTGCGAATGACAATAAATCCCATTACAATACAAGCGTGCGACTATTACTCCCGCCTTAATATCTACCTAATCCATCGCAGCCTTCTGAAATATCACCCAAAATCCATATTGCAATTAAAACAATAATAATCTTCTTCTTACGTAACTTTCAAACAAATATAAATACGACCTATAAATAATCAAATCCACATCTAATTCATTTTTGCCAAATTTATCACACAATCCCTTTATATATTAATTGTTTTCAAAATATTATACTACTTTCAAAAATAATATGTATCACAAATACCATATTTAGACTTAATACATCTCTATTCAAAACCCTTGAATCATTTAAAATTGTGTAAACAAAGCTATCTCTTTATTTTTTTACAAATCCTAAAACCAATCCCGCACAACATATTACTTCTAAGTACGCACCTTATAACAACTAAAACCAACATTTATCAACAACATCTTTTATTAATCCTTATACTCTACAACGACCCTCATTTTCAAACATGTTTCTGCAACATCGATCTAGTACCCTAAATTTGAATCCAACATACTTGCCACTTGTCCTTTCCAACTCATCCTTGCAACAAATTACAGCCGCATTATCGAATAATGCTTCGCCAATAGTGTTTGCCATCTTCGACCAACAACCAACGCTTCCATTGTACAACGAGTACTACCAACCATGCAATCACACAATACTTCGCCAAAGACATCTCCAATCTTCAACAAAAGAGAAACAACCTTGCCCCAGAACACACCCTGCCCAATTGCACTACATTACGAGGACCCTCATTTTCGAACATGTTTCTGCAACATCGATGTAGTTCCCTAAATTTCGATCCTGCATAATTGCAACTTGTCCTTTCCAATTCATACAATCGCATGACATTCATTGCACAACGAGCAATAACAACCATGCATTCACACAATACTACAACAAATACAATAGCAACAACAACAAACCAATAGTGTTCCCCATCTTCGACAAGCGACCAACACTTTCATTGTACAACGAGTACTAGCAACAACAACAAAACAAAGCCTTCGGCAGGATTTGCCATATCAATGGCACATAACATACCAGTACCTAACACACAATACCCATATTAACACGTGATATTTGCCAAACACCATATCTCAACCAACCACCACCAAAACGCCGCCGGACGTATCTCTGTTTCATCCAAACTGGATAAATGTGTGCTCTAAATCCGAAACCACCACCACCAAATAAACAGCGACTAACGAGCACAAATCTCATCTCCCGCTAAATGTGGCTAACCACTCTCCAAAACTAGCTACAAAAATCAAACCTGCATGAAACTTATAAAAAAATTCTCCAACAGAGATTCGTCACAGCCCCCACAGAACAATCAAAACATTCGATGTTATCAGTCCTTTTTCCTTCGAAATCCACCGCCGGATAAAAGGAAAACCTTTGGCCAATTATTGAAAAAAGAAATCTTTGCTCAGCGCAATCAGTTGTTATTTTCAGTCCATTATTGTGTTTGACATGGCAAATTTAGAGAGGTCACGGCATCGAGTCCCACGCAGTGCATTTTGTCGTATTGTGGCTATGCTTCGCGATCCGTGCCATTGAGTACTCAATTATAGATCAGATCTGGTGGCCACTTGTCTTGTTGATCCGTAAGGAATCTCGTCATTTTTTTATTTGCAGAGGAATATCCAGCTGACATTTTTGGTGCTTAAATTTGCTCCGAGATTTGATAATTTATGAGGTGACTTATCTGTACACGGAGTCCCGAGGGTTTTGGAAATTGTAGAAGATCTGCGTTGAGTGTTTTTACAAAATTGAAAATTTTCAGATTTAGATTTATATTAAGTGGAAGGATTGTTCTGACAATACTCGGGGCTTGAAAGATATGATTTATGTTAGTTTTAGTGAAAGAAGTAGATTTTTCATGTGCGTAAAGGAGAATTAAGATATGTTTTTGAGGAAGCTTTATTTTATGGAAGAAGTGGATTTTCGAGCGATTTATACGTAAAGTAGTGCCGTGAATGATTTTGTCATGCGTATGGAGAGGAGCTTAGATTTGGTGTAGTGGGAGGAGTGTTTCTGTAGAGAAGGATTTAATTTAATTTTAGTGGAAGAGGAGAGAGTTTTTTTTTCATGTGCACAAGGATTTAGGTTTTTAGTTGAAGAAGAGATCTTGTTTTAAAAAAAAACACTTTTAATGCGTGTCAGGAAGGATTTAGGTTTTTAAGCGGAAGAAGTGTTTTATTAATTTCTTGTGTATGAAGAAGGATTTAGATTTGTTTTAGTGGAAAGAAAATATTTTGGAGGTTTTAAGGGAATTCATTCGGTGGGGAAAAATGAGGAAGGCTGCAGTGGGAGCAACAATAGCCTTGTCTGCTGCTGCTTGTGCCGTGGCTGTTCTCGTGGCGAAGCAGAGATTTCACAATAAGAATAGATGTAGTAGGGCTGTGGCTGTTTTGGAGGAGTTTCAGAAGGCATCTGCTACGCCAGTGGAGATGCTGAGGGATGTGGCAGCTGCCATGACTGCCGAGATGCGTGCCGGTCTTGAGAAGGAGAACGGAAGTAGGCTGCAGATGCTGATGAGCTTTGTGGAGAATCTGCCTACAGGGTATTTATAATTTTTAGCTTCGTTACTCTCAATTTCGTTGTACATGGATGTTATAAATTTAGTTGTATGTTATATAAAACTACATATGTAGTGTTAAAAAAATAGCTTTTGCAGTAGATCATAAAATTGAATATGTGCAGTAGAATATGGAATTGAATTATTACGGTAGATCCTAAATTTGAATTATTTGCAGATAACAAATTTGAATTTTTGCAGATAACAAATTTGAGTTTTTACTTTTAAAGAAAATATATTATATTGTGATGGCGAGAGTTTAGGCCGAGTTGTGGCCAAGGGCTGTCACGTCCTGAATCCCATTTCATTAGAATTACACTTTTCTTAGGACTTTTCTTAGGTCATTTCTGGTCTGTGATAAGTTGCTGGTCAAATCAGAAAACAAAAACATCAAGAAAAACAAAAACATTAACGAAATCAGAAACTATTTCTCACCGTTGTCCATTAAAGAAATGACATTTCTTAGGGTATTTCTGGTCCGTGAGAAGATGCTGGCCAATTCAGCGAAAATACATTAAACAACAACAAACTAATTCTGTCATTAAATACAAGATTATATTGTGATGATGAGTTTGTAGGATGAATTGTGACCAAGAGCTGCCATGTCCTGCCACATTTTGTGAGAAACAGGTGTTTCTTAGGCCATTTCTGACCTGTGACAAGCTGCTGGTGAAATCAGCAAAAATACAGCAAGAAATCATAAAGTAACTCTGCCCATTGTCCAGTAGTCATTTCAACATCTGTCCATAATAATTACATTTTTAGATCTATCACACTGAGCTGTACATTGAGATGGAGTTCTGAACAATCAGTCTCTTGGCTGGGAGCTGTCTATTCTCCCTACAAAATGCACCTATGTGCATGCATGGCACATACACCTGGTCCGATTACCACCATTTAACATAGTTTTAAAAAAGTATGTTGAATGTATTTTTCAGCTATGTTGAAAAAAACACTGTTTTACTGCAAAAACAACCTCATAGCCAATGTGATTTGAACCCATGACCTATGCTTTTATAGGGCATGCATCGACCAACTCAGCTGCTACAGAAGTGATGAAATGGTTTGCAGTGACTTCTATTTATTTCACAGCGATTAAAAACTTGTTTTGGGTTGATGCGACAGCTGACAGCATATCAGACCTGTCATGTCAGCCTCATGTATGCACATAGGTGCATTTTGTAGGAGTTTAGCCAATGCCTCCTGGCTGTATGCAGCATAATTTATATTATAGCTGAAGAAGGTCATCTGTTCAAGTGAAATATTTGGCATTTAAGATTGTTGCATAAACATGGTTGTTTGCTGTTTAGACTCTCTTAACCAAGCTGGACATGATATATCTTCAAACCTTCGGGCTTTTGTTGCTTCGTTCAAACCCATTTCTGTTTCTGTTTTCCATTTCTGGTAATATGGTTTGTTATCATTCCTATTTGTTATGATCCTTATGTGTTTTCTGGTAGAATGCAGTTGTTGGGTTCCAGATAAGGTCCTCATAAATTTTATCCTATCATTTGGTGTCCTCTTACAGTATCCATGCATGCATGACGGTATTATCATAAATAAAATTATATGTGAATCTTGAGTACCTGGATGAAGTTCCTCTAATGTCAAATAAGCAGTGTAATTATATTATTTGGGTACTGCAGTGAAGAGGAGGATGCAGGACATGCTTATAAGGGCAAGAGGCCTGGTTTTGGATGTCACCTATTAGGTTTAATTACATACCTTGGACAATATGGTATCAGAATGTAGAGCAGAAGAGAAGGGGTCCAAGATACTGGACTCAAAAAAGTGCCGGCTTCTGGTAGTACACACAACAGCATGTGGGCAATAATAGAGCACTAGATTTTTGGCAGGCAATTTGAACAACTTGCCTGTTTTCTACTTGGAATATCTTACTTCCCAAAAAAATCCAAGCAGTTCCAATAGATCTACACTTTTTGTAGTGCTGGGAATGGTATTTGTGCAGAACTCTCGCTTTTGATAGTTACGTGGGTTAGGTTGAACTGGTTTGTAGGTTTTAGTTGTCTCAATTCCTTGAAGCTACTGTATGAACTGACTCGGTTGTTGTATCCATTTCAGCATCTAGACCCTTCTAGTCATTGGTCATTGCTTTAAAATATTATTTGTTTTGTTTTTCTCAAGCACCCCTCTGACCCATAGTCTGGGTTGACATATTTATAAATTGGTTGTAGTTTCACAATGTTTAGGACTCCCCCATCATTTTTTCGCAACTGCAATTTTTGCAAGCATGAATCCTGTAATCTATATGAGATGGTGCCATGATAAAGTTCTTGAAGGATGTTTTAAGATTTTCAATCCATGCCTTAATGGCAATATTCAAGCATCCTCTTAGGACGAGAACAGCTGAAAGGTTTAATTAAAACTATATTCACTAGAGTGTACATGTTCTTTGAAGGTTTCATACTTGGCCTAATGATCATACTAGTAGGTCTTGACAATGATAATCCCATAGAGGTCTTGCCAATAATAATCCCATGGAGGCCTTGTCAATAACTCAGATACTGATACAGCAGAAAACAGGGCTGGATATGGATATGGTACCATATCTGGCCCCAGATTTGCCCAGGATATAGATGTAGCCAGCCGTATCCAGACTGTCCAAGCTGTATCCGGGGCAAAAAACAAGTTTTTAAGTTCTTTTTCTAAATTTTTCAACATTAAAACGTAAAATGACTTCATTTTTTAAAACACTATGAAACCCTAAAAAATCAGCAGGGTCTGAATCTTCACGTGATCATCCTATGCATCTTGGGAACAATTCTGACCAGGAGGGAACAAGCATAATCGACCCAAATACTCTTTATCTGATCACTTACAGGCAGAATTCAATTCTGGACAAGGAATGATTGTGACAGTAAATCTAAATCCCACCACAAATCTGATTTTCAGTTTTGTGCTGCTATAAAACCAGAAAATAAGATCAGTAGCTCTTGATGTACATGCATCTTCTGATTTAATGATTACGTGAAGCTTCAGACCCTGCTGCATTCTCCCATAAACAAACTAGACCCCAATTTCAATGTAATAATGAAATTTAATATTTATTATGACATTTGTGACGTTTCATTTGGCATTTGGTTGGCATTATATAAATTATCAGTAGTGTTTTGTGGTTATTTTGTTTTTATATGCATACTATGTGGTTAATTCCTAGTTATCAGGCTGGTATTTATATTTATATCTATATCTATCTATCTATCTATCTATCTTTCTATCTATTATATTTTTGTACTGCTGTATCCAGAGGAACAGCCAGAGCTGTATCCAGGGGGGGCGGTCGGGGAATTTTCCGTATCCATGTATCGGATGTTTCATATTCGTACCTGTGTTGGCTACTTAGACCAATAATAATCCCACAGCGGTCCAAGCAAGTCACTTTGCATGTCATCTCGATCTTATCAATGAACTTGAAGCATAGGGAAATACAAAAGGTGCATGTATGGTGGAATTGGAAGTCCTATCCTTCCATGCCAGTGCAAAGGGATGCTAGTGCGAATCCAGTGGCAGAGTGAGCTTACAAGGGATTTGGAAGTCGTTGAAGATGCAGTCCATGACTCTGCCAGCTTCTCATGTGTAAGATGCATTCCTGTTCTTCATGATCATTGGTGAGGCACTTAATGTTCAGAAAATGATCCCTTAATTCTTCATTTGCATGGCCATCTCCATCTGCAGGCATGGGAGCTTGAGGGTCTGGCTCTTATTGCAGAAAAAGAGCCTTTGTTTCCAGAAGGGTTAGATATTCTAAGTTCTTCCCTCATTTAAGCTATAAATATACCAGGTCTGAAATGCAAGAGAAGCTGCTTACTTGGGTTTTGTTGTATTCCTCATTTCTAGTAGGTTACGGATACTGTTGAAGTCTCCTCTCTTTCTTCCTCTCATTAGCTAATTTAGTTTCCACTGGATGTCTCATCGATTGCCTTCCTGGGCTTCTATTTTCTTTTCAGATACCTTTGTGTGGTCCTTTCCAGGTGGTTTCCTCAACCCATATTGTAGCCTATGGTATCAGTCCATGCGTGTTCAGAAAGATGAACTTGGGCTCTTTTATTGCATTCTGAAAATCCACCATATAATTACTCCATAAGGATCCATCTATACAGTATGGATCTCTATCGATTATGATAAATAAACTGCGTGACAACCCTAATAAGGATTTGCCATCACTTCTTGTCATGAGAGCTTCTTATCTCAAAGCCCTTGATAATCCGAATTTCACAGTTGCTTATAGTAATATCTGATAGTCCATCAAATGCGATTGAGGTGCCACCTGCCATAACTAATAATTTGATAATCTGTAGCGTTGTGATGCTTGTGATCAGTAGAAAATTGTACTAAGGTTCGTGGCTACAAAAACATTCATTGTTCACGGTAGTTGTAACTTAATTGATCTTATGAAGATTTAAGTTCACTTAAACCAATCTGGTGCTAGCCTGATAAGGATTTTCTGCCACTTCTTGTCACAGGCGTTCTCCATAACTAATAATTTGAAATTTTGCAGAGGTTGTGATGCTTGTGATCAGTAGAAAATTGTAGTAAGGTTCCCGGTTGTATACTTATACCATCAGTTAAAAACATTCATTGTTCAATGGAGTTGTAACTTGTTTGATCTTATGAAGATTTAGGTCCACTTAAACCAATCTGCTGCTAGGCTAGTAAGGATTTCACGACACTTATTTTTGCGAGAGCTTCCCATCTCAAAGCCCCCAGTAATCAGAATTTCACAGTCGTGTGTATTAACTAAGTAATATGATAATATCAGCTAGTCCATCAAATGTAATTGAGGTGCCACTTGCCGTAACTAATAATTTGATAATCTGTAGAGGTTGTGATGCTTGTGACCAGTAGAAAATTGTACTAGGGTTCCTGACTACTTACACCATCTGTTAAAAAACATTCATTGTTCAATTAAGTTTTCTCAAAACCTCAATTGATCTTATGAAGGTTTAGATATTTAAACCAATCTGCGGCTAGCCTGTTCCTTTCCTGTACATATGATGCCTATTAGAGGGCTTAAAATGCTTTAAGATGGAGTTGCCCTTCACTATAAAGTCCATCCTTGAACTTTCCATAGCTGTAGGATGTCAATGTTTGTAGTGCTATTGTCATCAGCATATTATTAATTACATCAACATGTTTTGGTAGCTGACTTTGTTATGTTTTTAATGATTGTATTGTCTGCTTTAGGTAGTGTTGTAACGGTCTCTCTTTAGTTATGTTTGGTCGTTGACGGTCGTGGTTTAACCGACAAACATTGAGTCTATTATTCTCATGTTCTTCTATGTTATGCTGTGGCATGTATTTACTATTCTGCAATTCAAGTTCCTTTGTTAGGGTAGTTTTTATAACAAACAATATCCATTTCAAGAGATGTTTTCTCAGAAGAGAATTACAATTAATTGTCATCTCTTTACTGCCCCAAAGGATAGTCTTAGTTCCAAGATCAAAATGGAGGATTCTGCTTTTGTAGTTTCTAGTCACATTCCATGGACTATTATAGGTTTCCCGATATGGGTCTGATTAAAGCAATATTCCCCGGGTCTGCTTTTGGAGTGGACGCAAAAAGGGGGCAACAGGAAGTAACCCTCAAACCCTAGTAGAAATAGGATAGCTGTATGCAATTTTTTTTAAAAGTACAAACAATATAAAAATTGCAAATTGAAATACATTTAACAGAAAATGAATTTGAACTAATAATTGATTTTCTCATTAAGAGTGGTAGACCAAATGCAAAATGAAAATTCAATGATACAACATGGTTCATGAGTAATATTTGTATGGATTCATCTATGTATTTGAGTGTTGTCCCAGACGAGTCCAGAAGATAATTACTCAGGGCTATCTGCGAAGAAACAAAATTAAAAATTAAAACATTTTTCATGCGTTTTTTTAATTGTATTTAGAAATATTTGTGGCCCTACAGGAAGACTTGTAGATGCCCTTTTAGGGGAAGGCCTGAGGGTGTCCTGGTTCATTCCACCATCATATTCCCCATGGGGATGCATCTCCAGTGTTATCAAGTGCTGGGGACACGTTGCCCTGGAAGACTAGAACAAAGCCACCTCCAAGCTTTTATATCTTTTTGAACGGGGGGCAAGGGGTAGTAATATTATGCTTTGACTTCTGACTTGGCTCCTTAAAGCTTGTTCTTTGGTGGGCTTTGCTATTTGACTTCATACTATAATAATTTATTTGATTAGCGTGCTGGTCTGTGAAGGTTTCCTCTATACAAGCGACTCTGATTGTGCTCTGTAGGTGTTGAGATTGTCTAGAATGTTGCAGATAATATTCTAAATTAGTGACAAGTTATAGTTGAAAACTATGGTCATAATTATAAAAACTAAATATCAGTCTTCTCAAGGCTACAAAACAATTTGATATGCTAGCATCAGCATGTAAAAATATTTCTGCACCAGATTACAATGTTACCGAGCTGTCTTAAGTTGGTTGAGATGTAACTATAAAGGAATATGAGAATGCATTGACTAATGTAGACTTGGGTTTAAATTAATACTATTTTAAATTGTATGCTAACATATTGAGGATCCATTAACTCCATAGTTAATATTTAGATGCATTTCCATGGAATTTGTTAAAGCTTCTTAATATTATGGAGGTGTGTTAGTTTAAAATTTCAACTTTTTTTGCTAACACATGCACCAAGAAGAAAACTCTCTTTTGTTACATAAAATTCAAATGCTAATAATATAGTCAAGAGAAATGATTTCTGTGCACTAATAAGTAGACCTAGGCCATTACTTATTCCTATGACCAACCTTATTAACATGTCTAGATTCCCCAATTTATAGAGCAGGCTGAATAAACCAAACCAAAAATTCATGGTTTTTTTTGGATTGCATGTTTTTGTGGGGACAAACGTAGAACTATTTTCATTCAAAGAATATGTCACCAAAGCAATGCAATACCATCCATTGTCAGTAATCATGTACTTTGAGTGGGGAAATGGTACCCTACCATGAGAAGTCCATGCAAATGTCTGCTTCTGCATATTCTAGAGGAACCCAATAGCATGCTTGCACAGTTTCTCAAAAATTTGCCTTGGCATCTGGGTTAATCAGAATCTTAGGAATGTAGAACTTCTTAGTCCTCTCCATTTTTTTATTGTTTCACTTGGCAGAAATGTTTTTTACATTTGCTTTCTGGTGTACATGTGCAACACTTCTTGTTCAGAATGAATTCATTAATGATCTCCTTTTAATTGTAATTTTTAACAAATAGATATTATTTGATTTTGTGTTCATATTTCTGCATTACTTGTGTTATTTCTCTCATGTCTAAAATTCTCATATATGTGGGATATCACTCGTACATATCTAGCTATTTAAACAACTCGGAATTTTGAAATGCTAGAAAATAATCCTTGCTTATTGAATTGGCTTTGATAAAATGCTGTAATTTTTAATTCAATTAATCATGGTATTGGCCTCAGTTATATGTCTTATCAATTGCATTTCTTTAGGCATTGAAGTTGGTTTGCGCTCCTTCAAACAGAAAATTTATTTCCATTACCTTTAGGTGTCATGAGCATTTTAAAATTCTGATATTAAGTTCTTTCCTTCACTGATTGCAATACTAAGGATGAGATTTACTTATTTGGAAATTGTTGGTGACTTTGCTTGTCAAAGGCATGAGACAGGGCTCTTTTATGCACTGGATCTTGGTGGAACCAATTTTCGAGCCTTGCGTGTGCAACTGGGTGGTAAAGAGCGGCGAGTTGTTGACCAAGAGTTTGAAGAAGTTTCAATTCCGCCAAGTTTGATGGTTAGCACAACTAAGGTTGGTATCGAATTGGCTGAATTTTCATTTATTAGCTATTTGTTTAGGAAGCTCAGAAAATGTATTCCTTATAACCAGCAAGCATTTGGTTGCAGGAGTTGTTTGACTATATTGCCGCAGAACTAGCAAGATTTGTTGAAACAGAGGGCGAGAACTTCCATTTACCACCCGGTCAAAAAAGGGAGCTTGGTTTCACGTTTTCCTTTCCAGTGAAGCAAACATCAATCGACTCTGGAACTCTTGTCAATTGGACCAAGGGATTTTCTGTCTCTGAAACGGTCAGTATTACTGTCATTTTCTTGTGCATGGTTCTTAGTAATATGACTCTTTCACCAAATCGTCAATCTGTAGAGCTAAAATTTGTTGGCTAATACAAAAAGATGGGGTTGAGATCAAGAAGCACCACAACTAGTATACCATATTTTTGTTTTCACAGAAAAGAGGTATGAGGATGCGTTACCTCTGTTGGTAATTAGGCTTGCTGGATAAAATGCATATATTCAGTAAATGTTATTTTTCCAATTGTAAACCCCATTGTAGAAACCTTAGGTCTGAAAGAGGAAAACTGAATTCGAATTGTAAAAATAAACAAATTGAAATCTGAATTGAAAAAATAAAAACTAAAATCTGAACTCTAGAAAACAAATTTGAAATCTCTCAAGTAACTGCTATAGCCTATGAGCATTAGATTTGAAACTGAAAATCTGAATTGATCACAGAAATATCGAATTTTTGATGTTCACTAAGAAAATTATTTTCCTGTTTCTGTTTAAAAATTGGAAAAACATAACAAAAGATCTATGGAAAAAGAACATAACTGCAGTATTATTGAAGAGTTTAGTATTAGTTCGAAGAGATTTTCTTGAGCAGAAGTGGGTGCTAACTTGAGCCAAAGAGGTCACTAAGCTTAGTATGTTTGCTACTTGCTGCCCATAGCAGAACATGGATTCTACACCTGTGCACAGCTAACTGTTTTCAAATTACGGAATAACTTTCAAGGCTGAAGGGCCTATTAATAGTTTATTTTTCCTTTATGCCATGTTCCCTTTGTGAATTTGGGATTCTATCTTTTACATTAAACTCAATTAACCAGCAGCATAACTGACATAAATTTGTTAGCTAACAGAAAGTACTTGTGACTGACATATATCTTCCTACTAACAAAAAGATAAAAAGACAGCAAAAACACAATGACCCAACCATACAAATAGCCAACTTCGTTGGTGCGTTATATTTTCATACCCTTAAGAGTAAATGCTCAAGATCTTATGTTTGGTTGTAGGTTATTTTGTTCCATATTTTCCTAGAAAGAACTTACATGTTTTTTAAACTAAGATAGCACTTTTGACAAAAAAATCTTTCTACTAACAAAAAGATACAAAAAGACTTATCAAAAGACACAATGACCCAACCTTGCAATACCCAACTAATTGAAGTGTATGATTTTTTCAAACCATAACAGTAACTGGTCAAGGTCTTATATTGTTAAAGATTATTTTGGTCTATGTTTCCTAGAGAGAACTGATGAATCAATTGAGCAACATATTGAACATACTTAAGATTCTTCCTTGCCCTTATGGAGATGCCTTTGCACAAGATCTTACTCCTATCCAAGACTAACTTGGCTGAAAGTAATTTTATCCAAAGTTTATTGAATTAGACAACCTCCAAGATTTTGTATAGTTGACATTGCAAGGGCCGTGTTTGTTATGGCCCAAAAACCTTGATAACATTGGAACTAGATACCGTTGCAGTGATTGTTACAAGATCATTGTGTAAAAAGACACTTGCAGGAAGCCATTGAAATCATGCAACACTCTGATAATATCATTAGGGATAAATGTTGGTTCCTCAATAACTCTTGGAAACCGCTCATCCTCAGTCTTCCCAGCTCTTGTCCTCAATTCTTTCTCTTCCGTGTGACCTTCCACCTTTAATTTTTTTTTAGCTTTAGTTATCAGAAAAACTTTTAAAATATATTCCTTAATTTATATTATTTTAATTGAAACTTGTTTTTGTGTTCATCTCCTTCCAATCTTTTTTATTCTCATATTTTAATTTAATCTGTCTTCATAAATTTTTAGTAGCTTCTCTTTTAAAACATAATTATAGATAAAATTTTAAAAATTAATAATTGAAAATAAAAATTAAAAATCTTAAACTAAATAACTTGTTTCTAATAGTTTCTCTAAAAATCTTATTTTTAATCACTTTTCAAAATGAAAAGCTTTATTAACAATTACTTTATTCTTTCTTAAAATTAAAAAGCATGTTTCCTTCCTCGATTACAGCACATTTTTGTCGATTATAATAAAAATGAAAAATGGGAAAAATAAAAATAAACATCTCAAATTAAATAATTTATAACTTCTAATCACTTAACAATAATACCGGTTTTATTTTATTTAATTAACCTCTTGTCCCGATCATATTACTTAAAAATAATTAATTTCACTCTCATTTCTTTTCGTAATAAACTACTCCATTCTATTGAAAATGTTAAAACTCAATTGCCGACATTTCTTTGTTTTGCTCTTTTTATTATTTATACAATTAATTAATCAGCTTTCTTTACCATTCTCCATCCTCTCCTTGATGACGAGTCCCATTTTGAGACTGGAAACATTGGAATGTTAAATATTCTACACAGTTATCCAGATACAATCTACAATGCTAAACTGTGAAAATCTCAGATTATCAAAGATGGTGATTACCACAGATCCATGAAGACAACAAAAACCTAGAGTATCCTGGCCAAAGCGAAGACAGTAGATCAACAGTCATCAAACTCATTTCTCTAAATTTTAACGTCTTTCAGACGGGTTATGGTTTCAGTGGTGATTATATGAGAATGGAATTAGTGCTCTTGTGGGATGATTGCAATCAGACCAAACCCAGTTTGTCTCTCATTGCCACTATTTTATGGTTGTTTCTTTTAGTTTGTCTTTATTAATAATTTGCTGATGATAGTGCATGTTTAGAACAGTTTTCAAGGTGATGCTGTTGCTGAATGTTCTCCATATTTAGAATGACTCTTTATCCATTACGTTTTTTTTGTTTCTAAATCAGGATATAATGTAATGACAGATTGGCAAGGATGTTGTGGCAGCCTTAAATGAGGCTCTTCAAAGGCAAGGGCTGGACATGCGAGTTGCGGCACTGGTAATGTTAATGAACCCAAATGCTGGAGGCTTTCTATGGTGATATTTGAAAGATAGTAATAGTTTTTTTGTACAATGGAAATTGGCTTTAGTTTCTGCAATATATATTTTTGTTACTCTGTTAAAATGGCATGAACACATGTTCTGAAGTGAGAATGATGTTGCTGCTTCTGTCAGCATGGAAGCTTACCTAGCCATTTGCTGCAATTAACATACTGTCTAACCATACAAAACAGATCAATGATACAGTTGGAACTTTGGCTGGAGGCCGCTATTGGGACGAAGATGTCATGGCTGCTGTTATTCTAGGGACTGGGACTAATGCTTGCTACGTAGAATGTGCAGACGCCATTCCAAAGGGGAGGGGACTGCTTCAAGAATCCGGTGATATGGTTGTGTATTAGTAATCCCCTCTTTAATCAAATTTGTGTATCTCCCTGTTTCAATGGAGTAAAAGTATGTTATTGGTTCTATTTGAATAAAATTGACATTCTAGCGACTTAAGTAGATAATTAAAGAGGTAGAAACATATGATTGACATTCATTTGATGGTGTAGAAGGTTGTGATTATTTACAGGTTATAAACATGGAATGGGGGAACTTTTGGTCGTCACATCTCCCTGTGACTGAATTTGACAAAGCTCTGGACAAGGAAACCTTAAATCCTGGTTATCAGGTAAAATCAAACTGGATTCAATGAACCTAAGTAATCTTTTAAGACTGACAACAGCTCTCCTTTAGCATCTAAATTGCTCATTATATGTTGATGTTTTTGCAATATCACCCAGTTATTTGAGAAGCTAATATCAGGAATGTACCTCGGAGATATTGTAAGAAGAGTATTGCTGAGAATGGCTGAAGAAGCTTCTCTATTTGGAGATACTGTTCTGCCCAAACTTTCCAGTCCATTCGCATTAAGGTACATTATTTCTCTATTGTATACTGGAAACATGTGGGCAAGATTTTGAGAACAAGTGTCTTGATTAGGAAGGAATTTGTTTTGTTTTTGTTGTTCATAACATATATCCAATGCATTTTATGAGTGTGCTGATTACTACTCCCTTGATTCTTGTATAAGTTATAAATTTCATGCTCGTGTTTTGACTTTTAAAGTTTGCCTGTGTTGAAATTCCTGCAAATGTAGGGCAGACTATGATGTTATAGCCTCAAATTTTCTATTAAAGAAGCATTCTTCCATACAAAACTAAATAAGGAATGCCTTAAGAATGTTTCTGTGCTTGTTATAAGACACTCTTCCCTGCAAAAGGCAAATTGGATAAAGAGAGCCTCAAATGAAGTTAGAAAATCCAAAGTTTAAGTCCCTATATAGGAGCCTGTTGAGTCAATAAGAGGGACTTATATCCAAGACGCAGGCCAGAAATATGTACAAGCTACAATCATGATTTTCTTTGCATCTGAAATAAGTGCCCTAGGAGTTTCATTCTTCATCACAATTTCTTGAAGACAACATTTGGATCCTTAGGGCGTGCTGTCCTCCTGAAAAGAAATATACCTGCTTTGAAGAGTTCCTTCTACTGATGAAATCAAACTTCAGGTCCTGGTCACTAACATTGTGTTTGGAAGCCCATGTAACCAATAGATTTGCTGCATGAACAGCTCAGCAATTTGTGAGGGCTTGTCAGTGGTATCCGTGGGATTAAAATGAACGTACATAGTCTATCTTTCACCCACGACAAAGCTAGAGTTCTTCTCTCCCACCTTAGGAAAATCTGTAATGAGATCTATGCTAACGTGGATTTTTATTGTCGTAGAAGCAATTCCAATATTTACTGAAGAGGCATATCCGACTTGGGGTAGTAAGGCATGTATTTAGAGGCAATTGTACAATTTTTTTGGATTATGAACCCACAAAGGAAGAGAGGGGGAGGCCGAGAAAGCAAACATTCTCATCCCGCATCAGTGGCATTGAAAAGCTTTGTTGAATGTAATCTGTGTCACCAATCATCACAATGTCTCACCCTTGATAAATGCTCTAACAGCGGCATAAAATTATGCCTTAAGGATGGCGTTAGCTTCCTGCAATGTTTCATTTCTGGGACGAATTTCTCTCCTACATCATCCCTAATAGGTCTTATAAGAAAGGAAGATACATGCTTATATTAAATATTCAAGTAACTGATCTGTAATTCACTTGAATATTCAATGTGCAACTCTGTAACACAGATTTAGATTTACTTTTGTACTGGTTCAATGCAATTTGTAATAGAAACCAACAATCATAATGAACTAAATTGATGTTTGTTACAACTATGGGCTGCTATCTACATCTTTCATACTAAATTGATGTTTATTACAACTATGGGCTGCTATCTACATCTTTCATTCAATTTGTAATGTGTACATGCTCAAATACATATCTACTATGCCATAAATCAGATTTCACAACCCTTTTTTGTTACTACCAATATGCGACACTTGAATCCACAAAATCATTGGGGTGAAGAGGAAGTATGCCGATTCTTTAAGTTGTATGTGATTGGCTATACTTCTGCTTGCTCTTGCAAACAAGAGCAATACTGACAATTCATTGAACATGTAATTTTTAATGCCTGCTTAAGTGCTGAAATTTGACTAGTTGCATAGATCAAAATTAAGCTAGCAAAAGACCAAAACAAACATGAAAAGAGGTAAATTTACACAAAATTCTACCCTGGAGAAATTTAATGAGGGAAAACTGTAGAAGATTGGGGCTGTGCCTCTTCATCCTCATTATCATCATGCAAGTTTAGAATCCAATTAGCTTAAGTCGAGCCTCCAAAACCATTTTGGTACTCCTGCTGTGCTTCGAAAATGCTCTACAAGCTTGTTCAAAATTGTTTCTCAAACAACTTGGCTCACTATTACACTAAGTTCAATCATCCTACAACTCCAAAGTGTTCCAAGATGCCTAATACAAGTCCCTAAGGGTTATATTCATACAAGCAAGTGATCAATTGAATCTCTTAGATACTTTATCTACAAAGTTCCATGAAAAGACACAACACAAAATGTTTTAGCTTCTTTTCTGGGCTATTGAAGTTTTATTTGTCTTGTATGGGGGTCATTTTGGTAGAGTGCCAAATCCGTGTGTTTTTCCTGCTGCATTAGGGCAAATGCGGTAGTTGATGAATTTATATGAAAAATACAGGAGTTGATGAATTCATGCACTTTTTGTTCTCTCTGCAATGGGCCCTAGGATGGGTGGATCAACCTTAGGTCTTTTCTGTATCTGTTCTATTCCTGTTCAACCTCTACATTTTTGCTTTTCCAAATTTTGTATCAAGGAGTGAGTGAAAACATATCTCATAACACTTTATTACTCATACAAACTATGAAGTCTGATTATCTCAGCCAACTAAATTATAACATTTTTTTCACTATCCAAATTGGATCACACTTCTCCAATATCAACGCTTTTGGTCCCTAAAGCTCGTAAATTGAGGATTTTACCTTCTACCTTCTAAACGGGTAATCTTCTTTCTCAATTACCATGAAGTGAATTTGATTGCTCTTTTGTTGCCTTTTATTAGCTGTTGTTCCAACCTGTTGCGCTGCAAATCAGGCTGGTTTTGGAGCCCCATTGACCCCTTGAAATGTTGCCAATCAATGCCCTTTGCATATGACCTTTTGTTTCCCACATGGTTGCACTAGCAGTCTTGGTGTCTTTTGTCATTTGTTCTTGTGCTATTCGTGGCTTGGCTTTGGTTGGTACTGGTCCTTGATTTGGCTGCAACATACATGGCTGTGGGCTAGGGTGGTGCTCTCTCTTTGGAGATGCATCCTACATCATCTTCGTTGCTGCCCACATGATTACAACAATTAGTAGAAGCATCTTGGTTATATGAATGGCTGAACACACAGGCTCTTCTACATGCTTCCTTGGGTTTCACAATTTTGGAAGTTTGCATCAAACAAACAAATGAAAATGTATGGATATGCCTTCAATAAAGATGGTGTGTATTCCAAGTTATACACCCATGAAATCAACAATTGTCTTTGTGGAGTGCCACTCACCTTGAGTGCTTTCTCACCTTGCTGTCAACCAAACACCATGCTCATTCTCCTTCACCATAGAAGCGATTCTTTGTTTTATAAGCATGCTATAACTCAATCAATGTGTTTATTACAACTGCTGTCATACCAAATCACATTTGAAAAGCCTTCCACAACCACGTTTCATCTGCATACCACGACTTTGGGATGGCGAAAATTGAGGATTTTATTTCTACCTTCTCAATGGGTTACATCCTCTCTCACTTCCCATGAAGTGAATTTGATTGCTTTCTTTTAGCCTTTTTGTTAACTGTATTTCCCACCTGTTGCCCTGCAAATCAGATTGGTTTTGGAGCCCTATTAAGCCCTTGAAGTGTTGCCGATTGATGTACTTAGCATATGACCTTACCTTTTGTTTTCCTCATGGCTGCTCTGGCAGTCTTGCTGTCTTGCCTTTTGCTCTTGCACTATTCATGTCTTGGCTTTGTACCTATATGGTTGGTAGTGGTCTTTGACTTGATTGCAACATACATGATTGTGGTCTAGAACGACACTGTCTTTGGAGATGCATCCTATATCCTCTCCGTTGTTGTTCACATGATTGTAGTAGTGGAAACATCTTGATTATATGGGATCTCTGAACACACAAGCTCTTCTACATGGCTGCCCTTGGGTTTCACAATTTTGGAACTTTGCATTAAACAAACAAATGAAAATGTATGGAAATGCCTTCAATGAAGGTGGTGTGTATTTCAAGTTATACACCCATGAAATCAACAATCTTCTGTGGAGTACTACTCACCTTGACTACTTTCCCATCTTGGTGTTAAGCAAACATCATGCTCATTCTCTTCCACCATAGAAGCAATTCTTTTTCCATAAGCATGCATGTAGCGCAATCAATGTGGTTACTAAACTTCTGTCATAGCAAATCAGATTTGAAAAGTCTTCCACAACCATGTTTCATGTGCATACCACAACCTTAGTACATATTTATGCTACAATCTTAGTGCTGAAACAGTCTTTTCTTGCAATATTCATGCTGAAATTTAAGCTACCATCAGCCATGGTACAATTGATTTCTTTCATCAATGATGCTGAAAATAGTTTTGTCTTTGCAAAACTACTCATTACCATGTCCACTTCTCTGCAATGGCAGCAGGGGCACCTCATTGGGATGTTCCTCCTTGATGGCTTCTTCCTTGGCAGGTTCTACTTCTTCTGCTGCTGCCCCTTGGGCTGTTGGTGTATTGACATTCTCTTTCCCCTGGATCTTGTTTGTCTCTTCCTTCTTGGACCGTTCCTTTTGATTCTTGAGGTTAAGTTGAGAATTTAGGTTCCAACAATTTGCATTCCAACGCGAACTCATATTGCAATGATTGCAATAATCTGTCCATGCCTTTGGGCAATGAATTTTTACCGTTGTCTTTGCTCTCATGATGTTTTTAAGAGTGCTCTTCACAATTTGCCTACTTGTTGAAGTACTTGAGCTGCTTGGTGATAGATTGTTTCCTCCAATACGCTGTCACACAATGGTTACTCATGCCACAGAATGAATATGGATAGATATTCCAATTATGGTAGCATTACATTTACACGCTGCAGGGAAAGTGTAACTGGAATTCATTTATCCAGGCTCAAAGCCAAAAAAATTCGGGAAATAAAAAACAATATCAAATTCATAAAAATAGAAAAAACTGTTTTTTATTTCATGTCCAAAATAGTGTGTAGAGATAAAAATAAACATACATAAAAAAATGGTAATCACAAAAACATAATTCATAGGGTTTTAAAAGACTATTTCACTTTCACCCAAGAGATTTTTTTGTGAAAAATGTATTTTACATCTACCTAAGATGGTTTATGTAAAGAAAACTATTTTACTTAGAGTGTTTATTAAAAATGGTAGGCTGTACTGTCAGGGATGATGACCTACTATTTTATGGGCAGCTTTATGCCTTTTTAACCTAAATCCTATTAGGGTATAAATTAATGACAAAACCCTTTATCAGTGTTTATAAAATAAATCTATTCAAATAACAACTTAAAAAATGCCTTAACCCTAACCCTAAACTAAATTTTTTCAGTCTGCTTGTGATCTGTATTTTTCTGCCTCTAGGTGTAAAGATGAAAAAACAAAAAAATCTATATATTAAAAAATATGAACCACCCTTTAGAAAAACTTGTGAAACAAAACGACAAATGTTGTGGGTCGCCAGTACTCCTAATTAATTGCCATTTTTTTGCAAATAATGCTACTATAATTCCAAGTCCAACAATGGGATGTTTCATAGCCTTTTTTACAAATGGAAACAAACAATGGCTTATCTCCTTGCATACCAACTTGGGCTGCCCTTATACTCGCACAAGGGGTATGGAGTGGTGAGGCTCCACCTTCTCCTTTGGACCTTTGCCTTTTCTTTGAACCTTGCATTCTTTTTTGTTGTCATGGAGTGGTGATGTCCTACTTCCTTATTCACGGGACTGCTGTCCTCTATTTGGAGGTGCCTCACACTTTTCTTGAGAATCCACAAAAATGATCTTGGGTGTTAGGCATCTCCCATGCAAATGTTTTGTTGAGATAGTGGTTTGGACTAGATGCTTTTGTTCCTGCTATCTTGGAGCAATTTCCAACCTCTTCTTTGCCAACAGAATACCCCAAACCTGCATATTGGGGTCTTTCTTCAACTTCTATGGGATTTCTCATTCCTTGACCATTCTTGCGAAGGCCTTGACAATTATAGGCCATCTTTTCCATCAACTTTAAGCTGATTCTTTTAGTATGCTTTTCAAAACTGGTAAAGGACTCATTTATGTCATTAGATGAAAGAGCATGTGGCGGTTGCTTGCCATGCTTGCCTCTTATGGTTTGAACATTTGTATAGAGGTTGGTCTCCATTGTTGGGTAGGCTCTTCTTTCTACTTGCAATTTTCTTGGATCTTTGCCAACACCACCTCTTTTGCAAGCAACTCTCGTTGCATCTCCTCGAGAATACCAATGAGGAAACCTCCATGGCTGGCCAATGTATCTTGCAGCTATTGAGTATCAATTTTCAAGGGCTTAACTCATATTTTTACGCTTGAATTTGCTAATTAAAACTTTTGACTTCTTGAAGTACATCTTTCTTCAACACTTTTCCATGGTTGAACTATGCCGCCAAATAGTCTGTAGTTTTTGTTCTTTTTCTACAGACATTTCTTGTGCTTCCTGAATATTCGAGGGGATGGTGGGGAAGTATCCTCTTGAAAATTCCCTCCATACTTTTCCATCCCCTCATTTCCCCAATGCTTACTCCATAGGCCTTTGTGTAACCTTGGATCCAAGGAACCCATCAGATAAAAAGAATTTGAAACCCTTAAGAAGAAGAAAATACGGCTAATTACTTAACGGAAAAATTTCAGCCAGATTTTTCTTTCCTGGGGTAAATAGTTGGCTAGATCCGGGAGTAGCTTTCTTCTATGAGATATTGAAACTTCTTGAATGTTGGTCTCTTACATTTCATGTTTTCCAATTTAGCTTGTAGGTTATTATATTTTTATTTTCATTATTTTTTTGCATCATGAATGCTCTTTAGATCTGCATTCTTCCTGTAAAAACTGGTTGCAAGGAGAACAAGATCACATCGGAAAGCAACGCTGTATCGTCGAGCATTGCTTTACATTGGAGTAGAAAGTTTGTTTGGAGATAACTTAAATCTTTTATTCTGATGCGAGTATTGGACCCATTTCTTCTTGTATCCATTTACCATTATCCTTTCATAGTAATATATATATATATATACCAATGTTTGAGACTCTAAATTGTTATTATGAACAAAGAAACGACATTGTTTATGAGAGTAATTGTCTTTAATGTTAGTTGTCCAAGGACTCAAATTTTACTTGCATGTATATTGTTCATGCAGGACCCCAGATATGTCTGCTATGCACCAAGACACCTCACCAAATCTGGAAGTGGTAGGAAAGAAACTGAAGGGCATATTTGGGGTAAGCTACTCTTTTCGGATCACTGGGAAATGAAAGTGTGTTTGCCCTTAGATATCCTAGGTGGTTGGTCTCTTTAAACTAAACAGTATCATCTAAATTTGGTTTTATTTGTTTGTGCAGATAAATACTTCCTTAGAAAAGCGAAAGATTGTGGTCAATCTTTGTGATGCTGTTACCAAGCGTGGTGCACGTTTGGCTGCAGCTGGGATAGTTGGAATACTTCAACAAATTGGCAGAGCTGGTGATGGGATTATGCATAAACAAAGAACTGTGGTAGCAATGGATGGGGGCCTTTATGAGCATTATCCCATCTTTAGACAGTATATGCAAGATGCAGTTACAGAGTTGCTTGGAAGTGATGCTTCACAAAAGATAATTATTGATCATTCTAGGGATGGATCTGGTATTGGAGCTGCCCTTCTTGCAGCATCTCACTCACAATACATACATCAATCTTGATGTTGATTGTTTCAAAGTTGTTTTGTGCGTGGTGATCACAAGGAATAACATAAGTTTGCAAACCCTATCTCTCTGATAGTCTCAGGTTTAATTAGTTATCTATTGGTCATAGACTCATAACATGTCTTCCTCATTCAGTGTCTTTCGTTATTGAGGCCGACAGTAGAGAAGATCTTGTAAGGAGTCATATGTATCTTTGTAATTGTTTTTACCCCAAATATCACTCAATAATAGAATAAAGGCTTCAAATGATTATGACGAAGATTAAGGTTTTCTGTATTTATTGTGGCAACAATCTTATTAGCCGAGTGGCTACTTGTTTGATGTTAGGAGGATAACATATTAACTCCTTCAGACTTCTTACCGCTCATGACCTTAACATGAGCTAGTGGTAAATGGCAAAGTTTTGATGGTAGTTAAGCCGTGCATACAAAGAGTCAAAGAGCTAATCTGAAATTGCAGGAAATGATGTTGGGAAACGAGTTCAAGCGAGTTTGGTGGCGGTTTTTTCATGCTTGAGCATATTCCTGTAATTTGGTATTAAAAGACCATAAAGCCTGATCCAACTAGATTTGTATTTACAGAAATAAGTGCCAGGAGTGCATTGTTGTTTTTTCAAAAATAAAATTGTAAATACTGCATATATCAATATTGAAAGGAAGGAAACTAATACAAAGAGAAAGAGGGGAGACCCCTTATTCTACCTGGGACCATTAAAAAAAGGTCGAAAAGTGCTATTACTGCATTATCGTTGTTTAAATAAACAGTGTTAAGAAGTGTTTTGTTTGCGGTAACAATGATTCCTTGTGTACTGGAAAGATTGCGTTAATATTTGATTAAGCATTGAGAAAAAACCAATGGTATATTTTATTATTATGGTTGATAATATGCCTTGCATTTATTCATTTCTTTTAGTTAGCCAATAGGGTTTATAATTGGGAATGCATTACCACATTTTATCCACTAAACCTGTCTCACGCTGCCAAACAGGTTTCGGTTGGTTGGGCAAACGGTCTCACCTAGATTCAGATCCGCTGCAAAACCAAAAGAAAATCTAATTTGAAAACATCTTGTTACAGTCAGCTGCCATATAAGAGCTTTAAATGCATATAATCAATTCGAAAGAAGTGAATTTAAGGAAGAGAATTAGAGAAGATTTGTTTGGGAAGGGGCAAAAACAAATGCCATGTATCTGATTGGGAAACTGTCGTCCTCCATTGTGAAATGGTTTGTTGAAGCTATTCATTTGCTTTTGTTTGCCACAAATTGAAGATGTCTTGCTTGCCCTCTCTACTAGAAATTTATAGGCCAAAAATCCTATGAGGTTGGTACAAGTTAAACTTTGACGTCGAGGAAAGTGTTGATATGGGACAAGTATGCAGTTATTTGAAGAGTTAAAACTAACACTTGCTCCTAGGGTTGCAAGTGTATGCCCTAAAAGTTGAAGTTTTTGTATTTTTTTGGATGTGGGATACACAGTGGTGAGTACAAAAATGTGAATGATACGATCTACACAATTTGCATGTTTTTCAGTTTTCAAGTATTTGTAAGCAAATTTTAAGAGGGAATAATTAGAGTTTAGGTACTCAAAATTTACAAGTATTTAACGGCTTAAAACATGAAAAACATGTAAACAAACAGTAGAGTTGAAGGAGGTGGAAAAAACTAACTACACTTTAATAGTTTCTAAGAAATTTGTTCCTAGGGGTGCAAGTATACTCTGTAAACGCTTATGAGACACTTTTATAGTTTTTTTAACCAAAACATCAAATTTTACAAGTATATAATGTTGAAAAATGTGAAAATCATGTCAACAGCCCTAAGGTCTAAAGTTTAAGGGTAGGGTTTAAAGAAATACATCAATTTTGAGTTGATCATATTCCTAATGGAATAGAATGGAACATGGCTTTTACAGTCTTATATGAAACAATTTTCCCCAATAAAAACATTCAATAACAATAAAACAATTACTTTAATGTAATAAAATTTTAGCATGATTTTTCAATTACAAGAACTCGGTTTTGCCCTTCAAATCGAACGTAGCAATTTTGTTTGTACAATTCTTAAAAATACGACCACATTGGAACCTAAAATATTAAAAGACAAAATGAATTCTATGTATTATGAATTTCTTCTATAGTGCCTTTAATAATCTGAATTAGATTCAATTATGTAAATTTTTGAAACTGCTACCGGTTCAAACATTGTTTTTCATGAAAGTTTTTTCTTGTTTGAGAATATGCCATCATGCCCAGATTGTGGTGTAGCTGCTCCTCTTTATACAATATATTCCACCGCAATGGTCTCTATTCGTATTATACCTGGAATTAAAATACAGAGCAATCATATGTTGGTGGTTGGTTTAGCTGTGGGAGAAGTTTCCAAGCGTCAATTTTGAATGAAATCAGAATGATGTTTCTGTCATGGAGAAAGTTTGATAATGAAACGGGAAGTAAACAACTAAATTAAATATTAGATTTTATGTAATTTTTCTATCTTATACTATATTAATTATTAAATAGTAATAGTAAAAATAAAACATAAACCAAATGCCTCTCAATCTAGATTTAAATTTGATAGTCATCTCTGCTTATCAACCAAATTTTCTCTTCTCGTTTGCAGGGAGATATTTTTAGTATTATTCTTGATCTAGGATACTCCACAAAAAAATTGAATTCATATTGTTTTTAGCATATATTAAACAATTAGTGATATCAAAATTTTATAAGTATTTTCCAATTAAAAAAACTAAAAACATGTAAACAATCATCAGATGTAACCTATTTTCTCACCAAAATAAGAACGCAGAAACCATTCCACATTACAATGTTGAACATCAATTTTAAAAATAAAACAATAGAATAAAGGAAAAACACATCCCTAAAGTTAAACTAAAACTATTGAAAAATTAAACTAATTAAAAAAACATTTTAGTAAAAGACAAACTATTATTAATAGAAAGAAACTTGTACCTATCAATTTAAATAAATAGGACATACTTCCGAGGAGATACGGGAAATGGACGGCGTGACAAAAAAGAGTAGGCGTCAAATATTTTCCTAACAAACTTGGAGGATTGTGCTTTTCAACTACTAATGAGTAAGTGACATTGAATTTGCCTTGTGCTTTGGTAAACATTGTCTTGACTCGAAGTTTGGGTTGTACACTAGCAATTACATGTAAAATGAATGATGGAAATGTCAAAGGATATGCATTGAAGAAGTTAAATTTGAAGTTGCAAAACATTGAAGGAGGAAGAGGGGTAAGGAAGAAACTTTAGATATATCTCATAAAACAAGGTATGGTTGATGAATACTTCCAAGAGAAACTTTCATATATTTGAATCACAAACTCTACATATGTTAGATACAAAAACTTTGTATTTAGGGGTCTTTATGTCGTCAATTTCATGCACATTTGAGATTATGGTTTGTATTTAGTGATAAGGATTTCCCCCATCAACAATCATGATGATGCCATCCATCAACAACCACTGACACAAAACCTTGACCTTTAGTTTCCCAATGCATGTTGGGAATAACCACCAAGCAATCACATGTGGACAAAGGTGAAATGAAGATGTCAAAGGTGATGTGTATAAGAAGTTAAACATGAGAGAGAGAAATTATAGGAGGAAGAGGGATGAAAAAGAAGTGGTTTGAGGGAGGAGAAGTCTAGGGGTGGGGAAAATGTTGGGGGAACCCGTGTGAAACTATTCTTTCTTATGACTAGAGGCATATGAACCATGTGCCATTTTCATCAATCATGTGAAGGAGAAAGGTGGTTCAGTATAGAGGTCATTGAGGCAAAGTACTTTGGATATATCTTAGAAAGAAAGGAGTGGTTGATCTTGATATGGTCGATGTTAGTAATTGTTTGTTATGCCCCTTTTAATTTGTGTGTAGTTATAACACACGTATATTTAAGGGGATCCACTTGTGCATGTATCGAGATACTTCAAAGATAGAGACATGTGGAATAGGCTTGACATCCCATGTTGAGTCGATGTAGTAGTTGAATGTGATAACAACAAAACATGGCTGACAAGGTAGTTTTAGGCCATTTTTATAGACCACTATCTTACGCTATTCTCCACGTTTTCCCAGGAAACGACGTTGCCTAAATTTAAAGCATTTTCATGTGTATATGTAGCAGAACAAGTTTTCTATGTCTACCATCTTTTGTTGACTTCGTTGTTGCTAGCAATGTTATTGTTAAGGTTTAACCACGTGACATGATATTACTCTTATAGTGATTACCCCACTAGTTTGGTTGACAAATAGCTATTTAGTCTTTGAGTGGCACCCATTGGTGTAATGTGTGGATAGGCGGGCCAAATGGTCGCATTGTAGACTCCTTTGGCACCACATGTAGACATGGACCGTATTTGTTAGATACGAAAATTCTCCATATAGGGTTCCTTATGTTTTCGATTTCATGCACTTTTCCAATTATTTATGGTGTTTGGTAATCAACACCAACACAAAACCTTGACCATCCTTTTCGCTGATGCATGTCAAACACATTCACCAAGACTCCCATTTGGAAATACCTAGAAGCATAATTTATGTTTCAGGCATTGGAAAAAGAATTTTTTTCCATGTGTGTGTGGTCCTCCTTCGATCCTCTAGCTCATCCAAGGTTATAAATAGGTAACGTTTTAGTTTGAAGATTATATGATGCAATACAATGTCAAGCTCGAAGGACCATCATTGTAAAGAATTATGCTTGTTGATCCCAAAACCAATTGCAAATCCAATATAGATCAAAGTCGAGGGATCAAGTTGGGCTCGATGAATGTAAAATCTTCAATGGTAGTATGAAGCCAAGTGAAGCGTAGGGAAGAGATGAGGCACTCACTTTACAAGTGTCCAAGGATGAGAAATGGTCAAGAAAGATAACAAAAGGTGCATTCCAAGGTGGAAGGAGGAATGTGGGACCCTTATGTGGTACTTCCTATCCTGAATGATAAGTTCTCTAAAATCATTTAGGAGAGATAGGGTTATTTATTTTAAATAAAGGTAAAAACACAACACTTTTTAATATACTAACTTCGATAAGATGGTCTAGTTCCATATATTTTTTAAAATATTGAGAGGTGAGACATTAGGAATGATATTTGGACATACATCTATAAGTTCGATCAAAATATTTTCCATATCGAAGAAAAACCAAGGAGAGAATCTTTCATAGGCAATGCATGAATAGAATAAAATAAGTATTGAGTAACTCAAGTCAACTTAATAAAAAATAGTATCTAGCTTAAAAATAACATTGTATTGCATATTTTTAGCCATATGGAGGGTTGCTCAATCGGTGATGTTAACTTTTCTATCGGTTCTAGGGCATCTACAACTATCCCTACACAAGTGAAAGAAATGGAAAATATGGGATAGTTGTAGATGCCCTAGAACTAATATATATATATATATATATATATATATATATATATATATATATATATATATATATATATCGTGTCGACGTTTTTGATTGGACGATTTCATTTATTAGATACGATGAAGACATTAATGGAAAACTAGAAAGATAAATGTGGTACTTTAAAATGGGAATTAAATACTTGCATATCCCACACCTATTCCACAGCTCAGATTGTTCATACCAAAATAATATCTACTATTTGTGCTCCACTTTATCATCTCGATCGTGCTCACATTATTTACATAAGTGCATTTTGTACTTAAAGGGGCCAAAATAAAAAAAAGTGAAAATCCAATAGGTTTCAAGTTCAAAACCCAACTAGAATGTTGGTTTCTTGTAGCACTTTCTAGCCCCCTTTTGAATTTTAAGGTTGGCTAATTATAAGAAAATAGGAGATGTGTGAACAATGATAATTGAGCCCCTCCAACAATTGGTCATATGAGTGCTAGGTAGATTTTATCCTCTGATCAAAAGTTCTAGATTGAAACCCCATTTAACTTGTGACGTTGTTGTCTACAAATTACTCTTTGATTTACATGGAGGCATTTTTACTAATAAAATATTTAAAGTGTACTATGTAATTTCGAAGTGTGAAAATGATTCCCTGCTTTCTTAATTTAAGATTTTATGTACTTACTTTAGATTGAAGTAGCTGATTTCTTGCAAAGAAAAGAATCAATATCCATATATAAATCCAAAAGATTTAAACTTTAAGCATGTTGGATCTACACGCGGTTGTAAATAGAGCTAACACGAGAGAAAAATGGTGGCCAAATATAAATGTTTCCCTTTGTGCATCATTCATCACAAGCCTGGATCCACCATAGGCTGTTGGGTTCACATGACTTGCGCCCAAAGCGTATGCATCTCGTGGTTCCTAAAAGAACCATTTCGACAAACCCGTGGTATGATGAAGAGTGTAAAGCTACCAAGAGAGCTTTGAAGGAAAGTGGGATGAACAAAGAAAATAAAAAGACTTATGAGAGATTGGTACAACACAAAAAAGAAAGCTATGTGAGCAAGAGAAGGACATAATTAATTTCTCTTGGAAAACACAACCCCAAAGGTTTTTGGAGGGAGTTACAACAAAAGAAAAAATACATAGAAAATAATATCACAGGTGCTCATTGGTTAGAATATGCAAGGACCCTATATGAGCGTTCCCAACAAAAAGATATTCCTCCCATAATCGAGACTTCGATTGAGATTTTTTCGACAGAAGACATCAAGCAGGGCATAAAGAATCTAGCAAGTGGTAAAGCACAAGACATCGATGGTCTACAGGCTGAATTTCTAAAATGGGGGGTTGAGGTCCTCACACCACACATCAAAAAAATATTCAATGATGTCAATCAAAATGGCTTTCTCGACAGAGTGGACGACTAGCGTTGTTATTCCTTTATTTAAAAGTGGTGACATTAATAACCCATCTAATTATCGCACCATTATGATCAATCCTCTTCTTGGTAAAATTTTTGGAGGCATGATAGAACGGAGAATCAGCAGTTGGGCCGAAAGAGAGGGTAAAAGAGCAAAAGGGCAAGCAGGATTCCGACCTAAACACTCAACAATTGACCATTGCATCACTCTTAGACATTTGATTGAAAAGGTTTGGGACACCCAAGGAGAAGAAGCTTTTTGTTGTTTTGTTGATTTCAGGAAAGCTTTCGACACAGTACCCAGAGACAAACTTTGGAACAGGATGGAGGAACTTGGGATTCCAGATGAGTTTAGAGCAGCAGTTCATAGACTGTATGAGCAGGTCAGAGCTAAAATTAGAACCAGAGAAGGTATGTCCGAATGTTTCGGCAGTGACATTGGTGTCAAGCAAGGTTGCCCTCTTTCTCCCACCTTATTTGGTCTATACATTGACAAGCTTGAAGAATGGTTAAATAAAACTGAGGGAGGAGGTATACAGTTAGCAAGTTACGTGGTGAAGTTACTCCTATATGCTGACGATCTTATCCTAATTTCAAAAACAACCCAAGGATTGAGGGAACAACTAAAAGCCCTAGAGCTCTTCTGCCAAGAAGTCGGGATGCAAGTGAACACTAGCAAAACAAAAATCATGATTTTCTCCTTGAAAAGGAAAGAGAGACAAATTAACTTTCTTTTGAGGGGGCCCTTTGGAAATAGTCACTGAATACAAATATCTTGGGATTGACTTTCACCACAAGCTTAGTTGGGAGACTTGTAAAGCAAAAAGGATATAGGGAGGTTGGAAAGCATCTTACCTACTTCAAAACAGGTGTAGGAAAGCTAAACTTTGGGACTGGAAAACTAAGAAAACCCTTTTTGGATTGTTGGTCACTCTGGTTGTTCTCTATGGCTGCGAGGTTTAGGAAGTAGCATGTCAAATCACGGGTGGATACATATAGAAAGAATACAAAAACATCTAATCAAAAGCACTCTCAAATTCAAATCAACTATTCCTTATGAGATCTTTTGGCTAAAGCGAGTACTTCCTCGTTGGAAGGTTCGGCAATATCACGGATGATAAGCTATTTGAAAAAAGTTGAAAGCATGGACAATCTTTGCTGGCCCAAAATAGTTGTGGATGATACTCTGGAGCACAGAAAGAAAACCTGGATGAAACAAAATAATAAATGGATGAACAAATGGGGCATCAACTTGCAAGAGTGTCCTAACAACAACAGGGAAATAAAAAACTATGTGATAGAAAAGTTCAGGAATATCATGTGGACGGACAAGATTGGTCGAAAGAAAGCACATTATATCAGAGAATTCAATCCCACTGGGGAACATGATGAAAAATCTTATCTAGGGGCAGCTATCAAGGGTAAAGCAAGGATTCTAGTGGCATAGTTAAGGACCGGATCACATCATCTTCGATGCGAAATTGGTAGATGGACTATTCCAAAGGAAGATTGGGAAAGGAGAATTTGTCTTTTCTGCAGCAAAGGGCTTGTTGAGACAATGGCATTTTGTCATGGAGTGTTTGGCATATGATGATATTCGTATCCAGTATGAAAACAACCTGAAGGTGGATGGACTAGAGGAACTCTTTGAAGGAACAAAGCTTCAAGCGACCATGGGTTTCATTCTCAAGATTCATAGTTGGAGAGATGAGATTGAAAGGAGTTTGGAATTGGATTAAAAATATCAGTTTTGTGGTCCCCTAGTCTCTTCAATCTCGTGGACATCATTAAAATCTTTCATTTAATTTCATTGATGAGCTGCTTTAAATATTCTCGCAGACATTATTGGATCAGACTTAATGGCTTTTGGGTTCCGGGATGAATGCACACCATTAAATGCCATTTCGGACTTTATTGATTTCATTAAATGCTCTTCTCCAACCATGGATTTAATGTTTTTGTACTTATTCAATGTTTATGTACACGTGGAGGGTGAAGGTTTATGTACTTACTCAAGGTTGAAAGCAGTAGCCATGGAATTTGTGGAGAAGAATCGAGCCGTCGATCATGTCAAGCCATGGAATTTGTGAGAAGAATCGAGCATTCCCTATAACTATGACTTGAAAAATGCCCGAGTTTTTTTATTATGTGGCAAATAGTTTTTGGACTACACCCTTGAATACGAAAAGAGTGGCACGAGAGCCGGAATACGAGTGAAAAGCAGAGAGAATGGATGTGTACAATGAAGAGTAGCTCGAAACAAACTCCTTCCATTCCCTATAACTATGACTTGAAAAATGCCAAAGAAACAGAAAAAAATATAAGTTAATCAGCTATGGGAAGTGGATAAATATGAAATTAGAAAGAAGGTTGAGCTTTTTACGTTAGAAAGTGCCGGGACACTGCATTTGAGGTTGGAAACACGATGGCCCCTGGATGAACTTTTTTTTTTTTGGTATTTATATGATCTCCTTAAGATGAGATCATGGATGATTTTTTCTCCTTAAGATGAGATCACGGATGATTCTTTTGCTTACGGAGATTTGTGTAATTCTATTTGAGTTTTCATTATTTTCAAGGGTTAGATATGCTTGGCCCTTTATTTGAGATATGTTTAATCTTTGCTAACATATGCCTAGAAATTTTGTTTCAATAATGCGGTGCATTGATTGTTTCTTTCACTCTCATTTCTTTAGGATTGAGTTGGAAACGACCTCATGAATTCCTTGTGGATATGATGCAATTAGTGAGGCATTGGAAGATATGATTTCTTTTGACATATTTTCTCTTAGATACATGATATGCACCATGGATTCAAAATGTCCATGCAAAGGATAACCCCATTCTTGAAACATGTTACATGTTATAGAATGTGTAGGAAGAGTTATACACATTAGCAAACAATCACATTGAAATATGAAAGTCTTATTGTAGAATAATGCAATTTTTATTCAAATGAAAGAATATGAAATAACACAAAGGTGTACAAAGTTCGAGTAAGTTTAGGAATAAAGATTCCTATGATTGACAAGGAGGAAACACTTATTTGGTTTATTTTTCGGACAAGAATGACTTTTAGAAGAGATATAAGATAATCGAGGAATGCAATTATTCATGACCATCTAGTTGGTGGTTGTTTGTTTCCCATTCATGACCTTCTATGTTGAATGCATCACATATAAACATATACATGATTATAATGAGGTGGTTACATTAGATGATGGTTCTGAAGGGACAATTACGAAATTAAATAGTTCCTTTTCCTGATTGAGTGATGGTTGGTTTTCCTTCTTGCAGTGTTTTGTAAATGTTTTGACATGACGTAAATATGGAGAGTGCCACATGGCATGTCACATGGTAGTGGGAGGATGACACATGATTTTTTAATCTAGAGGTCTTGATAGGGATGTTGAAGTGTGTGGTACACTATAAAAATGATGTACGTGTCCCAAAGGGTTGTGAGGTTGCAAAGTGTTGCAATTCTTTGCAAAATGGTATGACATGAGATTGTAGTATTTTATTTACCAATATCTAGTTGGGCATGCTTTGGCACTTCATTTAGACAAAGGTCTAAACACTAACCCGAAGCACACGTTTAACCACCAGGTCCCTCTTTAGTTACTTATCAAGATATGTGTTATATGTTTAGTCATTCATCTCATGTGAAAAGATAACATTGCAATAAGAATAACAAAGATAACATGCAAGAACATAATCAATCATTTATGAGTACAATCAACCAACAACAAAATCTGTAATAAGTCATCCATCACATGTTCAATCCATTACATATACTCACAGCTAATTACATCCATGTGCATAACATTCACTAGGAACTTACATACTATATATCTCCTATCAGTCTCTTCCACTATCAACATATGCATACCCCTTCACTTCCAACTAAAAATAGTACAACACCTTTTTTATATATGGTGGGAACTTGTCCTTCACCACTTACATGCTTTAATCCTAAGAATAGATGTCCTAAATATAGGTCACATACCTTTAAACTCTTGCTTTAACTCTAGATCGAGCTATAAATAACTCAATCTTATCCATGCTTTGATCCTATAATTAGATGTCCTCCTTTGCATGTGCTTTATCCTTTCCTTGCCTATTTCTGGATGTGCCTTGCATGCTACACCAACTATGTTTTTCCTATTTTTAGCCTTTACTAGGAAATTTGGCTAAGTCTTGTAACTTGGTGTGTGTATGCGTGAACACTTGCACACTGGACTCTTCACCCCCTTGCACACATAACTTTCGTGCATTGACTTATCTCTGTACTTGTTATTTTCTCTCACGCGTCCTTCTACACGTTCCTTCAAATATTTTGATGTTTTTGTGGTTCTGCATGCACTCTTGCATGCGGTCTTTATCCTTCGTGCATGGCTAGTACTTAGCCATTTTCTTTGCTCAACATTACCCCACACTAGGAGTATTGTCCGTCCTCAAAAATAACATGAATCAAAGAAAAGCCCCTCAAAGAATAGATGAAAGAATGAAATAATCTCTAAAGAATAAAGAATATGGGAAATTACCCTAATGAATCAAAGAATGAAGAATATGTTCTCCCCATGCACATCCAAAATTCAAGCCTTAGGTGATGGGAGGAGTTATGGAAACTTTATGTTCATTACAACTTCTAGCTGCATCCATTATTTCATCTCTTTGAAAACCTTGTCGGCATTTGTCTCCACAATATCCGGTAACTTCTCCAAAGTTAGCTCGCTTATCTTCCCTTCAAGTCCTTAATCATTACATCCAAGTCTATTACGAGACTTTCCAAACTATCCATCCTACACATTACCATAGGCTATATCTCCTTGAGCCTTTCATTAATAGTGTCACACTTGGATTTTATTAACTCCCTCTTCTCCAAAACCTCTTGCATTACCTTCTTGTCATTAGTCTTATTGGTTTTCATTGTGCCTTGTATTTTCTTCAACTCTACCTCTTCAACTATGGTGCGTGTGTTACATATCAAAGAGAAATATTGTCGAGTTAAAAAAATTCTCTGCCTTCTACGTGACCTCTTTTACCTCTATGATGAGTGTTTCATATTCTTTAATCTTCTTCTCGACATTTTATTTATTCATTCGGCCAATTCTTTTGTTGATAGACTGACCCACTTTTCACCTTGATCAACAACATTTGAAATAGATCCTCCAAGTACTCCATTTCTATATCATATTCTATTTTAGCCTATTCCACCAAGTTTGGACACGTGCGTGCGTAATATTACTCACAATATCGATTTGCCTTATTATATGCATCATTCGTTCTCTTCTTCTCATTTCTCAAGTCTTCCACAAGCTACTCGTTTCTCAACCCTTTGTCTTTGGATATCATGCTACATCCTCTTTACTGCAACCTCTTTTTTAATATTAATTCTCCTAACCGGTGGCCATTTTGTTTAGTGTGTTGCATTCTTGTTCATCGAGAGCTTAGTTAAGTCAATTACTAGAAATAACCCTCATGGTTCCTTGATTCATTTTCGAGAATGACTCTTTTCTCACCTTGAACTCGAGCTCCTCCATATGGTCTGCATATTCCAAGAGAGCATATTTCTTATGTGCGAGAGGGATTTGGCCTTATCAAGTAATTCCCAATAGAATAGGTCTTCCATTGGTATTGAACTCGAAATCTAGCCCCGAGCACCTTTGAAGTGTCGTCAAGGTAGGACATTGGGGTTCCGTGGAGGTTTTGTCACTTCCCCCTCTTGCGCGTGGCTTCCTTGGGTTTCTTGCACTATATTTAATTGTTCATGGTTCGTCTCCCCTCTAGCACTTTGGCCTTCCCCAATCACTCATTCTTTGTCACCCTTATTTCTCCTCAAACTCCTCCTCGCGCTCTCCATCGCCCTTATTCTCTTCTTCCCATGCATCACATGCATCCTCCTCTTGCTCGGGGCCTTTATGCTCTTCTTGCATAGGCTCTTATTTATGTTCCTCCACTTATTCTTCTTATTTATTCTCCACACGCGGTTCCTCATGTCTTTGGATGCTCTTCTTCTTTTTCCAAGTTATGAATTATAGGAGGCCTCTTCTTTGTCAAACTAGGCTTATGTTCTTCTTCATTTAAGGGATCTTTATTAGTGTGTGAGGCGTGGCGCTCCTTTCTCAACTTCTTCCTCGTGCTATGATTTAGTTCCCCTCGGGTAGATCTTCCTCTAGAGTATCCTCACACACTCTCTTGGGGATCTTCACCGTATGCTTATTCTTTGGAGGTTATGGCATCTTAAGGTCATGCACATCTATGATTTTCCCATCTTTCAAATTTAGGTACAAGTATATATATACTGCAAGCCTCCTTTCCAATGCTAGGGTTATTATGGGGTTGAGGTCCATATTGTTTGTTTTCATTGTTTCCACATATGGTGCCTTGGACTCATAACCATACATCTTTCGCAAGGTGTGGTAGTTTGAGTCCACCACCTCCCTGCATTGAAATTTAATGGTTGCACATCTAGTATCCTATTCACTGTGCCCTTAAAGTATCTTGTGGTGAATGAAAATGGAAGCTTACACCATGGCCCCATTTCTCCATTGTTCAACAAAAATCTTCCAAGGAAAAAATTCTACATCACAACAAATTACGCATACCTATTCAAGAGTGTTTGAATTTCTCTTGGAACATGCCACTTGTTTTCAAATGTGTCACGCATTCTTCTGTGCCACATTTCCAAGCATGCCTTATATTGATTGGTGACTATGCCCTCACATGTATACCCAAAGAACATCTCTCTGTTGGTAACATATTTTCTTTGAGGTGCTCCCACATGATGTCTTCGGGGCCATGTGGTATTCCTATCTCTGGAATACATTCAACAAAAGAATGAAACCCCAATTAATTTTCTCCCCCTTGTCCACTTGGTCCTTTGAATCCTCAATGATGCCTTCATCGATATACAAGGAAATGTTGTATTGTGTTTTTGTATCATCTTGTGTGCAATATGTATGAAATTCTTGTTCACTTCCATCCACCTTTGAGAATAACCTAGCTTATAACTTACCAACACACAATCACTCTGGTCCGGGTCGATATGTTAATAATGTGAATGCACGAGTCTCCCTTTGATACTAGAAATTCATTATTTTGGATTCTATGACGCCTCTTCGCACAAGTCCAAGGCTATTTCCTTACCGATTTCACGCAACCCAATTACCTTATGAATGGGTTGTGTTGTCAATCACACCCTCCTCCCGGTGAAGTAAAAATAGTCCTCGTGTACCTGGACATCAACCACTGGTACATGTGCGTGGGATTCCAAAAATAAGGAAAATCAAATAGCTGCAACACTCTTGAAGTCTCCATGGCCTTACACACCATGTCATCTAAGACTAATTGTCCCTCTATAGTCCTTTGGCTCAATTATTTCACCACATCCTTCCAAATGTCCATCTCATGACCTTGTATTCGGTGATTGTACTTGCTAATCTTGCATTTGCAAAGTTTTGATTCCCATGGCTTCCCTGAAATCACCTCCTAGGGTATTGCATTTTAGAGAACCATTCTTTAGGTAATTCCATAGTGTGTTTCTTGTTCTTCGGTGCTCTCTTTACTGCCATTGTATCTTTCCAACTGGTTTAACCTTTAAATTGTGAATTGTGTGCCCTAAGTGTCGAAATTCAAACACTTTCTCAATTTGTGTCTTTGAAATACAAAGTTCTTTCTCAATCCTTTCACTTGTTTTCTTCAATTTCATGTCCTAGCTTAATCTATGAAACTTTGTTCCCCTCAAGTTGAGACTCTTTTACCTAGTTTTCCATCTTCAAACCCTTCTCCTACCCTTCCACTTCACTTCTCAAGGAGCTCTCCTCTTTGTTGTCAAGGGTTTGTACTCATTTTTGTTTAATTCAATCAACTCTAGTTCATACTTCATTCGTAGCTCTCTAGTTCATTCTTCACACTTTGCGGTTTGTTGTAATTGATCTCTCTTTCACACAAGTTCTTCAAATAAAGGTAAGTATGACTTCGTTCACTCTCTTTTTATAGATTTTTAAATTTCCAACCACATTAATTACACTCACCTACCACCATTTTCCATCTTTAAACCACTTTTATGATTTTCCCACACTTTTTCCTACATTTTCTAACTCAAAGAGTACTGTTCCGTGTCGTAGATATTAATCTTCTAGCATCTTCTACTACTTTCTAGGATGTAGACCCTCTTTGCGCATCGTCCCGCACTGCACACATTCTACCTTTGCACCACTTCCAAGTAGTCTACCTCTTTACCGCCTCCCTTGCATTACCTTGCGCAACTCTCCATTCACTAGTTTTTAATATGAGAAATTCCACCGACTTAAATTACACTTCACACCGTGTCCAACCATTAACAAAATTTGTTTCATGCTCCAACACATTTTTCCATCACGCACGATTATTTCACCCCATCGTGCACTTTTTCACCATCCTCCTAACCAATCTTATCCTCCCTTTTTCTGTTGTGAACTCACTTACATATTTTTCTACCGCACATCTTACCTTCCTACCCCACACTAAAAGTATGTGCGGTCCTTTGCGCATAAATATAAAACATAGTAATCAACTCCCACACACAAACACACTTATTACAACAAAACAAAGCAAAACAAAATAGAAAGGGAAATATAATCTAAGTGTAAATACTACCTTATTACAAACACATAAGAAGCTTATTTATAGTAAGTCTTCAACCTACTCCCATTGAAGTAACCGAGCAACATAGTGCCATCCAATGCTTGTAGTTGATAAGCTCTAGATTCTAAGATCTTAGTTACTAGAAATGGTCCCAACCAATGCACTTTTAGCTTCCCAGGATGGTACAAAAATTGGAGTCATACAAAAGCACCATCTTCCCTATAGTAAAAGAATTATTCTTAATATGCCTATATGCCAAGCCTTGTATCTTGATTTTTCTATCTTTTAACTCCATCACACAATGGTGCACCACTCATCCGATTGCATTAGTTTATCGATACATTCCCCATCTACCCTCTCATCAAGCATGTCTTCTTGCATGTGCAATATGTAGGGATGGTAACATGAACTCCATGGGAAAAACTACTTCCATGCTAAACACCAATTGAAAAGGTGTGGCCTTATTTAATCTCTTATATGTAGTTCTATATGCCCATAACACAGCTGATACTTTGTCATCCCAATCCTTTCTTCCTACATCATAGATCTTTGTCAATGTTTATCCCAAAATATTATTGAAGGCATCTGCAATTCCATTGGCTTGTGGGTGATAGGGGGTAGTCTTATGGTGTGCTACCATAAATTATGCCAATAATATCCTAATTGTCTCATTCAAGAAATGAGTTCCCCTATCACTAGTAAGGATCAATGGAAAACCATACCTACTAATGATGTTTTCCCATAAGAATCTAGTTGTTGTAGCTACAATGCAATCCTTTGTAGGTGTTGCCTATGCCCACCTTGTAAAATAATTTATGCATGTGATAATGTAATGCGCACGTGTCCTCCGCATAGCTAGTGCAATTGGGCCAGCGATGTCAATTGACCACTTCTCAAAAGGTTTTACGCTTGTTATAGGTTGTAGTGGCATTTCATCTTAGTTTCCTAGCTTTCCTATTCTTTTAAAATGATCACATGATTTGACAAATGCCTTGGTATCCTTATAGAGTGTCTCCCACCATAAAACGCAAGTAATATCTTGTATGTCATTACTTCACCTACATAATGACCTCCTACAATCCCACCATGTGATTCTTTCATTATGGCCTCACGGTCATGCTCCAACACACACCTATACAAGACTTCATCTCTTTCCATCTTGTATAAAGTCTCCTCTTATTAACTAGTAGGGCACCACACGAATGGCTAACTACTTCTTTTTTAGGGTCTTCATACCTATAGGCAAACTCTTGTGCTCAAGAATAATGCAATTCACTCTAAGTCACCTAGCACATGGTGTAGTCTAAATAAGCGAGAATATGACATAGTGTCCTCTATGCTTTGCGCGTCCTCACCAGAGTTAATTCTTGACAAATGATCTAGTCCCAAATTGCTTTTACCAGGATTCACTATAACCGAGAAATCAAACTCTTGAAACAAAAGGATCCAACGAAAAATGCACCCTTGCAAAACTATCTTGTTAACTAGATATTTAAGTGCCATGTGATCAGTGTAGAAAATAAATGCAATTCTTTGTAAAATAAAATTTAAACTTGTGAATCATGCATACCATTGACAATGCTTCGTGCCTCATAGTTGTATAATTCTGCTCGACCGACATCAACTTCCTACTTATAAAACAAATAGGATGATCTACATTACCTTCCCTAGATGTGCTAAAACTACTCCAATGGTTGTACCAGAGGCATCTACATGAACATGAAATGAATTATTCCAAGAAGGGAAACATAGAATGGCACAATGGTCAGCTTCTCCTTTAGAGTATCAAAAGATAGTTGTTGTGCATCACCCTAATATAATTTTCCTTTTCCTTTAACAATTCTTCAAGTGGTGTGGCAATATTTTCATACCCCTTAATAAATTTATGGTAATAACCAGTATGTCCAAGGAATCCACAAAATTCATTTTGATTGATTGGCTCCTCCAACCCCTAGATGACTCGCAATTTTGCGGGATCTACCAACAAGCCTTCTTTACATATGATGTGTCCAAGTAAAGTACCGAATGACATTGCGAAGATACACTTCTTAATGTTTAAGGAGATGCTAAGTTTCTTGAAAATTTCAAATATCAACCTCAAGAAGTAATAATGGTATTTAACCACGCTATACACATTCCAATCATCCAAATATAACTGAAGAAATTTATGAATAAAATCTTGAAATGCTTGTACAAAAATGCACGAGAATATTGCTGATGTATTCTTCAATTAAAAGGGAATAACGTGTAATAAAAACATTCCCATTCAGTTGCAAAAGTTGTGTTTTCCTAGTCTTCGCGCATAATACTCACCTAATGATATCTTAAAAATCCATCTGTGAAAGAATAGATCTGCGCCTTGCAACACCTTCTATAATCTCTTTAGTGAATGGTGTGGGAAAAGGATAAATGACAAATGAAGCATTCAAAACTCTATAGTCAACAAAAATCCTTATCTTGTCATCACTTTTAATGCTGATAACCATCAAACTTATCCATTATGACTCTTCAATGGGTTGAATAATGCTTGAATTCAATGTTTTATCAATTTCATCCTTCATCTTGATGCACTGATTAGGATTCATCCAAGAGGGCCTCTTCCAAACCAATCGCGTGTCATCTTTGATTTTGATTTTGATTTCTCCTAATGATGGATACACACCCTTTAAATCATGGTATCCTATGAGAAAAATATCCTGAAATTCATTTAGTAGTTCAACTATTTTCGCTATTTCTGGTTTAAACCAGGTAGTCACCAATAATTACCTCATTGGGTGCGTTCTCAGTTCTGATGCTAACTTTATTCATCTTCAACGGTACATGGTAGGCCCACACTCGCTCATATGTTGAGTCCAATACCTCACATATAACTTATGTGTGTTTGATATCTAGATCCTTCACAACTTCATCGTTTATAAGATAAACAAGCTTTCCCTTTTTCTTTTCTTTCTAATCACCTCCCAATAGGGTCTCCTCCGATTCCACCATGTTGTCACGCACTTCAACATCAACCTCACCAAATAACCGAGTCATAAGTTCTTCAGCCTTTGAGATATCCCCTAATGTAATGCTCTTCATAATATGTAGAGCTTCATATACCGGTGGTTTAGTATAAAAGTAATCAAAAGTATGGGTGGTACTTGAAATTAGCTCACGTTAATTTGATATTTCCTACTTCAGCTCAACATATATATACTAGGAACCCACACACCTACGCAAAGTAGAATAAAACTTATGCACCCATAGGGATGGTGGTAGAGCATATTTCCCCTTCATCTAATTCCTCTCGCAATTGTGAACATGTACCATGGGAGAAGTATTCCCATCATAATCTTGTATTAATGAAGGGAGATCGTTATGGAAAAACCTTGTCAAGAAAGCCACTTTGATCTCACGCCAATCAAGTAAGTTTTCCATATGCGTAACACACCAACATGGTGTCTGTAACTATTAACAAATACACCGGCATGTTTATGTTATCCCCCTCATTGCGCCATTGTTCCTCCATGGCACGTAAGAATGATTCGGGATTTTCTTCTCTAGTGTACTTTGGTAAACCGATCTTTCCCAATCGCTTTGATTGGTCTTAGTGTTATCACTCTCGTCACTCTTCCCCAAAATTCACGACCAAACATTTCATAAGTACTATGAGCCCAATTATCACAAGCCACACTAGTAGTTTCAATTATGGACTACACGTCTTCCCAATGAAGTACACCCTCCTTTGATGGTTCCACATTCTCTGGGTGGCGCATAGTACACACTCCGATTTTGTATGTTGTAACATTGTTGGAATAGTTAAATCCCAAATGATGAAAAACTATCTTTCTAATGATGTTCAAGTCCAAATTCTCACTTGCAGCATGCTATCTTTCTTTTCTTGTCATTTTCTAGCTTTCTCCTGCTTTCCTTTATAAATTTGCAAAATTTTCCTTAGCTTTCTGACTTTAAGTTATGGAACTACACCAATGGTTACACAACCACCCCGACGGTTGTGTAACCTCCGATTTTCCTTGAACGACGGTTGTGTAATCTCCGATTTTCCTTGAACGGCGGTTGTGTAACAACTGGTATGCATAGACTGGAAATTCCATGTGCATTTGACCGAGCCTTTTCCAACATGTTTTACATGTGTGTCACCTTATTCAAACTCATTTTTAGTGCACATTTCTTGACCAAATTGGATGTTCTTGAGCTTGTTAGATGCGTACAAACCTCTCCTTCCTAACTTACTATTATTAGTGAGTTAACTACCCCTTCTTTGAGTGATGTGGCATTTCTTAGCTGCCAAGTGGGCTGGACCACTTCCCTGCCAAATTTCTATAAGAATCAAGCTTCTTCTGAAGCATTGGTTGGAGTTTCTAAATTTTATTTTACACTTTGTTATTTTGCTAGAATCCCGCCCAGGTACGTAAGAAAACCCGTTATTTTTCCTTGTTGCTCTCTTGCTTGCATTATGACTAGATTACTTGTAAACCAACCAGCTCCAACATTCTCCCATTCTTTCTACACACTTTCCAACACAACTCTCTAGATACATTGAACACACATTGGAAAAGAAGCTGAGGGGACATCAAGAAACATTTCTAGCATTGGATTTGTCTCTATACAACATTTCCAGGTTGGGAGTGTCTTTAAATTCCTGCAAGTTTCTTTGTTTATTTTGAATAGATTCAAAGATTTAGTTTGGTTAAATACATTCTTTTAGAAATATTCAATTGCAATAGTAGTTACTGATAGATTGTGTTTGCAAAGATTCCATTGAGGATTTCCTTCCAGCTTATCCCTGTGGATTTTCCTGGGAAGAATTCAGAGGAGGTTCTTGCCACAGAGTGTTATTAGTTTCTTCATAGTTTATTTACTTATAGCTTCATATTTCTTCATTAGAAATATTATGTTTTACCGGGGAAGCTTCAGGGGAAGAATTTCTTCGAGAAGATTTTCCTTCTTCCCGTGATTCTGAGGTAGATTTAGAAGAAGTTGCATCCACAATTAAAAATAGGAAAAATCATTTGTTTTATTAGATTAATTAAATCCTCTACATAGGGAAATAGCCACATCCTGCTATTTCATTGTTTAGTTTAATCTGCATTAGAATAGAAGCAATTTCAATAAAATTAGAAGTTAGTTTGTCTCTGCACATTTCTTTATTTATAGTAAACACCAAAATACAAAAACATTAGACTAAATTAATTAGTTTTATTTTATTTGTTTTATTCCCTGTTATCTAAATTCCGCATCCAGGAGGATTCCTGCATTTTCGAATCCCATTTGGAGTTGATTCTTGGGCAATAGAAAAGACTTAGCCAAATCACAAAGAAAGCAGTAATCTCGCAGCCGATGCCAAGTGTCCAACTAACGTAACTTCAAAATTCAAAGGAGGGAATAAATTCTCGGACTCCCACAAGGTTTCCACGTGAAGCCAACTAAAAGGTCCCCACATGAGAAGGGGTTTTTACATTATATACAACAAGGTCATTTTCTTGCATAAAGGAACAAAATGGCATGCTCGCAGATGATGCCAAGTGTCGACACAACGATTTCCCAAAACCCTAAAGAAAAGCGTAAATCTTAAGGATGCGTGGGCCTTCCACATGGATCTTTTGACAAATGGACTCCAGGTTTGAAGTAGGTCACAAAAAGTGACAAGCCATGTATCATGTATGAGTAATTATGAGACTTATCTGCAAGCTTTAAATGCTCGGGATTTTTCAAAAGATCGGAAGTAAAGGGTCATTTGGCTTGTCACTTCAATAACATAGTTAATGCATAGTCCCATGTGAAGAGTGTGAACCTACGAATACTCAATTTATTCACCAGATTCAAAGGGTCATTCCAATAGAATGACAGAACACGCACCACTTGAATCATGAGCCGGGAACCAATGAACAAGAGATCGAAAGATCTAGTTATGTAATAAAGATATGAAGGGATGTTCCTCAAAAGGTGAGTCCATCTCAAAAGATTCGGTGAAGTATAGTTAAAGATGCATTAAATAGGCATGGCTCTCACTCTTTAGAAAGGGCAGATAATGGGAAAGTGTGAGAAAGATCTCAAAAAATATGTTCTTGTCACTTCGCTCCATTTATCATAATTAAAAGGTAGTTGGAAGGAGTAAAGGATGGTTTCTTACCTCCTCCTCCTCCTATATATTGTAATCAAGAGAAGAAATATATAGATAGGAACAAAAAGAGTCGACTTTTTCTTCTCTGTCTCAGTCCCTCTTCTGTAAAAGGCAAGGGTCCTGGAGCTCTAGCCTTCTTCTTGGGTTTTGTAATAGCAATCTTACCTCTTTTCTATTGTAATACTGTGCATAATTTTTGGAGTAATATAATATTCTCTGTGGTGCATTTTGTCCATCCTTTGCATATCTTTTGTCTCTGATCGCCTTTATTTTCACATAGAAACTATGCATCTCTATAATGTTATTACTATCTTTGAAGTTGTGCTTGAGTAGTTTGAGGTAGTGTTATGTGTGATCTTCTCTAGCTTGTGGTGTAATTTCACCCACCCTTTTCAGTCATTCACCATTTCCCTTCTTTAGAAAATTGCGTTCTCGATTGATTTCTTAGAAGGCTTGTTCGACACATCACCCCCATTAATTTTTATGTTTTGTTTCACTTTTCTGACCCTTACCTCATACAACAGAGAAGAACCAACTTCTTTAAAATTTGGAGGTCACCTTAGGGCACACATCCCACTAACCTAAGGTTTCCCATGACTCTGACGGTCCATCCTCAAAGGATGATTGTCAAAAATTCCTTTTTTAAAAATTATTGCAAAAGCACAAAAATAAATAAATAAAGTTTGTTTCTTGGTTTAATTAATTAGCTTTCATTTGTTAATTAGCTAACAATACATAGATTTAATTAAATTCAAGGAAAGTAATTGAATTGATTTAATTTAAATATTTTTGTTTCCGTTTGTTAATTTAGGAACATAGAGTTAATTAGAAATGAATTAACACAACTCCTTATGTATCCTTAGTTGGCTTAGGTTTCCTAAACATTGGCCTTGCCCTCTTGCGGATTCTTTGCAAGTTTTTATTTCTTTTTTTTAGTAGTTCACATATCCCACATGACCATTCAAGGCCCTAGGCAACACAGAGATTTAGTGTGCAATCCACGAGTGCCTCAACCAAATCTAGATCCACAACTAATAGACGTGGATCAAGGCCTCAAAAACATTGTTTTCCAAACCACCCCACTTCCACCCATGATTATCTCATAGTTGAAAACTTTGAACATTGAAGTGGACAATGATTACGTGTTTAGGCATAGTCAACCTGGTTAGGATTAGATTTCATAATTCACCTATTCGTACAACCCACATGTTTCCTCTCACACCTCCATGACATTGTCTGGAGAATTTTACGAGGCAAACGTGGGACGATTCCTATGTATCCCACAACTAGTTCGAGGGCGTTTAGTGACACGACGACATTGATAGACTCCTTCGTGTGTCCATCCTCCTTGATTGTTCCATTTTTCCCACACACTTAGGCAATCATTCATTTCCCTAGATGAGCAGATTCACATAGTTCCCGTAGAGGACATTCAATTTCCTTGACTCACTTGCTGGCCATTTCCAACTGTGTTCCCTCTAGTTTTCCATTCCATATCCATCTTCCATTTCATATCGATATCTCGACACAACCTCTGGAGGTCGAGTGTGTCCTACTGAGTCATGTGTTGATTCTTAGACTTACATGCACTGTATGCACATATATTATGTTAAGATCTTCTTCATTGATGGGCTCTACATAAGGAACAATATTTGTGTCATCCATTATTATCAAAACGCGATCCTATGTATTCTCAAAACTCACATAACACTTATCAAAGTGTAGGTCTGTGTTATTGACATAACACCTAGGTTAGCCTAGTAGCGTTGAGAAATTGTCTACTTCTGCGAGTTCCAGGACCTCAAAGTTACCCTTAAACTTGGTTCCTTAAATGGTGATAGATGGCAAAGCCCTTGTCTTATTGGCCATGTACAACACATTTGAAGATGGCTGCAATGGTAGCCTTCCCATTTGGTTCCAAGCATCAAGTGTGAGTACATATTATTTCATGCATGTATCAATAAGGATATTTCTTACCAACCATCCATTAATCACTGCATCCAACATGATTTATTTTTCATACTCATGGTTATTCGGTGGTAAATTGGTATGGAGAATCTGCATCCCTTTCTCCACCCGCATGCGGTATTTTGTCTTGAAACCATTCTCCCAATAAAGGTATGATATTATCCTTCCTAAGCATCCTGCATACCTATTTGAGGTCATACATGTTCTTTGGAGGTAGTTCAACATCCTCTCGTGGCTCCTCCTCTCATGCGCTTGCTCTTTCGGGTAGTGTATCTCCCCTTGGAGTTCCCTAATGATGCCCATAGTCTCTTGATATACTTCCTTATATTGGACCACATCTAGATATATCATATGGCTAACCTCCTCTCTTCTAATGTGTGGTCTTGATATCCCTTGCTTGCATGTGCACGTTGCTTTTGCATGTATAGTGACCAATAATGGCTAAGGTTCCACTAAAACCAATTTATTAAACATCGATTATTTTTACTTGCACGTTTAACTCCGGATCATGGTTTCCTTCTTATTATTTTTGCACATGTGGGTATAAAAATCTAGACAATCTTCAACCTTGTGCGACTTTCCACAATATGCGCATGTCTTTTCTTTGGGCACTCATGATGATAGTGATCCGGTGACCCGATAATTGTAACATGCTCCTCGTGTTAACCATCCTAGGCTACCATGAATGTTTCCTTGGTATCTCTCTTTAAAGTCTCCATTACCATCATTAAGTCCCTCATTATTTTTTCCCTCTTGAGCTTGTGATTTACGTTTTACACTAGTCTAGTCCGTATCCCTAATTCACAAACCTCATGAATATGATCAATCAAATAATAATTGGACATGTCATGGGTATGTGAATCACATATTTTTCAATACAAAAAGTGTTATTCTGCGCAACACGTTGTAAAATAAGACAATTCCGGACATCATGGTTCTTGTGAAAAATTCCACAAGCTGTTAATAGCAAACACACATTCCTGTATAGACATCTATCCTTAGAGTGCCCCTTTACTTCACAATCGGTGTACTAGAGTCCACTACATGTCTCATGAGGTAAATTGGTAGATAATGTTTCTAACTAAGTGGCCATTTCGTGATCTAGGCCTCAAGAAATGGACTTACCCCCATATCAATGCTCTCAACTACTTCTATGTGCAATGCTTCTTTTAAATCCTCATCGCGAGTCGGTGAACATCTTATGTGATAACACCCTTCAGAAAGGTGTCAACAAGCCCCTACAAACCATTGCACATGTTGACTCTAATGAATGTCATAGGAAATATTTGACATCAAGATCACTCTTAGTTAAACCCTATTTAATGTATTTTAGTGTGTTAATACTATTATGCTCAAATTCAGATATATGGAATTCAACCAAGAAATTGGTGCATAAAGCATCATAGTCCTGTTGTTGTCCGGTATGAATCATACTTCTTATAACAACTATGCTTGTGTCCCTAAAGTGTTACAACAAAATTATTAGCCTTCGATATGGGGATGTTATTCCTTTAACCCTCCACAAAAGTTCACACTTTTGCATATGCTCTGCTTCATCTTCCACACCTCAATATTTTGGAAAATAAATGGACATCTAGAAAAATATCTCGAGGATGTTCTTTTGTGGGTGTTGAGGTTGTTGTGCTAGTTTCCATGGTCATTTTCTTGGAGTGGGGATAGATCATGATCTCGAGCATCCACTAGGATTTCCTCCATGTAGTGGAGGACTTGAGCCTCTTGAGCCTCCCGCCTTTACTTAGGGATCGTAGAAGTACTACCTTGCATCCCTGTAGTAGTGCTGAATTACACACCAACCATCTTTCCCACTACTCCACCTATAGGATTACCTCCAATGGGTAGCACACCACTACTTTATCCCATCATCGTGCCTATTAGATTACTTACAAACAAAGTCTTCCCAATGACGGGAGTGCATTTGCGTTGCCATATGTGATGCATTTATATATTGTGCCTCCTGTGCTGATACTAAAACATTCCTACCTATATCTACAACCCAAAATGGAGATCCTTTTCACCTTCATTCTCTTCATCACTATGATGATCTTCTATAACAATTTTTGAATTCCAAGCACCGAGCGCAAGGGCTAGGTATCAAGTGGGTCGGATGCATGCCAAAAGTTCTCATCCTTATACTTGATTTTATCGGATGTAAAAGGTTTCCTTCTATTGCACTTTCTAAATATCTTAGGGACATGTTCTTATGGCCCCTCACCTTATGTAGGGTTTTGACCACTTCCGCTCAACCCTATTCCTCTCATTCTTAGCACCTCTTCAACTTGCCCTCTCTTGTACATCATTATATCTATGCAATATCTCTTATGTATTTCTTTCTTCCGCTTAGACCAATGCCGTCCTTCCCAAACCTAATTTCTACCCCTATGCATGGTGGAGTTTTAGCCTACCATAGGTAAGTTCTCCATCCCCAGCTCAATCATCAAGATCTTCATCGCTAAAGGTAGTGCACTTGTAGTATGATTATCTTGGCACGTGTAGAAAATGGAGCTCGCCTCCTCTGACACAAATATGTCAAAATAGTGTACTCTTGGCTATAATTGTGTAACACACCTTTCCACTAGAGATGTACATATCGAGTCTATGATTCATCTAAATCAGAGATTTTTGGTACTCATCCTGTCTTCACACTTACTTCTTTCCCAACCGAACACCCCTATTATGTGCATAAGCTGCTAACCATTCATATAACTCTCTTTGGGAAGAAACTGAAGAATGTCTCATATAATGAATCATATAGATTATCTTCCACCCATTTGCACACATTAAAATCTTGTCTAGTGTTATATCTATGAGAAAATTCATCTGGATGTTATTCACCCAACGTTTAATATTATCTAGTGATATTCAAAACACTATATGCACACCACATCTTGATGAAAAAATGAAAAGAGGTCTCAACAACGGAACCAAAATGTAGTCTTTTATTTAGTCTCAATATCTAGATGGGTGTGCTAGCACTTCATTTAGAAAAAGGTCTAAATGCTCACCTAAAGTGTGCATAACCACCAGGTCCCTCTTTAGTTACTTATCAAGATGTGTGTTATGTATTTAGTCATTCATCTCATGTGAAAATATAGCATTGCAGTAAGAATAACAAAGATAACATGCAAGAACATAACTTAATCAATCATTTATGAGTATAATCAACCAACAACATAATCTGTAATAAGTCATCCATCACATGATCAATCCATTACATATACTCATAACTGATTACATCCATGCACACAACATTCACTAGGCGCTTACATACTATATATCTCTTATCAGTCTCTTCCAATATCAACCCATGCATACCCCTTCGCTCCCAACTACAAAGAGTACAAACACCTTTTTATATATGATGAAACCTATCCTTCACTACTTACATGCTTTAATCCTAAGAATAGATGTCCTAAATATAGGTCGCATTCCTTTAAACTCTTTCTTTAACTCTAAATAAGGCTATAAACATCTCAACCTTATCTATGCTTTGATCCTATAATTAGATGTCCTCCTTTGTATGTGCTTTATCTTTTCCTTTCCTATTTCTAGACATGCCTTGCATGCTACACCAACCCTTTTTTCCTATTTTTAGCATGTACTAAGAAATTTAGCTAAGTCCTATAACCTAGTGTGTGTATGCATGAACCCTTGCACACTGATCTCTTCATCCCCCTTACACACATACCTTTTGTGCATTGACTTATCTCTGTACTTATTCTATTCTCTAGTGCAAACTTCCATGCAGTATTTCTAATCTCTTGATGTTTCTTTTGGTTCCTACAAGCACTCTTGTGCATGGTATTAACTCCATGCATGGTTAGTATTTATCCATTTTCTCTTCTCAACGGAGATACAACATTGCAATAAGTTTTGCAAAGATTACCTTAATAAGTTTGCAAGTTGCAAATATTCGAGGTTGAGGTGTGACGTTCATGGGAGTGCAATATGTGGTGTAACTAGGTACCACACGGCTTTGAGCAGGGAAAAAAATTGAAGGGTGCAATGTGAGTCACTATGGAGTTACGCGGTATGTTGCAAGGAATGACACCAATAATTTAAAGTACCAAAATACCACTCATGTTGATGTGAGGCTAAGGAGCACAAACTACCAAGGAATATGGAGCCTTGTATGATTATGAGGTGATATGAAGTTGCACCTAGATTATTATTCTTTTCTTGAGGAGAAATGGTCCACATTGCATCTTCGGTTAGCTGTAGAAATGAAACTTGAAGTTTTGAAGGTTTTAGAACTTAGCTTGATCAATGGAATTCTTTACCTTTATTATGTGAAACAATTGATGCGTGCCTTGATGAGTGTGAGTTTTATCACTGATGATTGAACCTTGGTGTTGGATGTAAGTTATTGATGTCAAAATAAAAAGGATGTTGAGTTGTAATTGTCTAAATTCTAGTGAGAAGTAAGGATTATAGAGCTCCATGTTCAATTCCGAATTGAGACCCAAGTATGATGGTTAATTAGGAACAAAGGTGTTCTCACTTTCTTCATGGATAATGGTGATATGATTACAACACAAAGGCTTGATATTATGATGTGGACTCCTCAAGCATTCCTTTTGAATATTCAACCAAATTTTATTATATATTTTAACATATGAGGCATGTAAGGCACATCACTTCACTTTTTATTTATACTATTGGTGTGAGATTATTTGCTAAATTGTTGGTAAATAAGTTAGACGTGTTACATAAATTTTTTTGCCTCATCCATTTTCCATTCTTGTGTGCATGACTCCATGTTAAATAGTGCATGGTAGGATACATCAAGAGGTTCCATTAGTTGGAACCTAAGGCATGTAATGGATAATGCCTCATAAAATGTTGAAGAAGCTATGTTGTAGGTACAATAAATTATCATCCCAAGTAGGAAAAAAATGGAAAAGTGTGAAGTTGGAAATTCCTATTTATCCATCTATTTATGGAAGGAATATCATTGATAATTCCAGTTGTGTACCCATCATCACCCACAATGGTTGTGAAAAGTGAATTACAAAGTGTAGGTTGTAATTAGACACAATAGATGTTTGGAGACCAGTGCACCCAAACAAGGTGACGAATGATTGCATAGTTTTTGTGCATTGACGATATTCTTGCAAGGAACCGTGATAACCATATTTGAAAACCTATCTGTTACTAAAAAACACAATCATTGTGGTACTTTTTCATAGGTAGTATAGTTAGGAAATCCATGTGGATAGATTACCATGACCTAGACAAAAGGATAAAAAGTATGTAGAGTTCTAGTGCCCTCTTCCGGGATCGGAAATGAAACAATTAATGCAAGAAGATGTGGCACTCAATGTATGTGTGGATGAGAGGGTAGTGAAATTGTTGTTATAGTGTTTCCAAAGTCTTGGTAATGCCAAAATGTCTTGCTATCTTGGCATAATGCACCTCCCAAATGTGTCTCTAATTAGGTATGCTTTAGGGAACACAAATATGTCCAAGATTATAGAGGATTTGGTTGGACATGTGGAATTCAAGAACTTGTTTACCTTGCAACAAATTAGTGTTGATGTTTGAGAAGTCCTTGTTAGCTACTTGTAAAAAGATGCCCTTTATGTGAATTTTGATTGAGCATGTCAAGTATTGCAATGAGTGCTTGCACAAATGGACCAATCTAATGCCTTATTATCTTTTCCCTTCTTGTGGTTGATCACCATATGGAACTATTGCAAGTAGGTTATCCACTTCATGTGGTTCACAAAAAGTACAACCCCAACGCGGCATTAGAACATTGAAGAAAGAGAGAGAGAGATGAATCATGCCGATGAAGAATCTACTCCTGTCGACTCCTAGAAATCTTAATCAGATTAACCCTCGTAGTGCCACCTTTTCTAGCCTCTATGATCTGCTGAATTCTTAAACCCCAGTTATGGATTTTGGATATGTTGGTTTGCTTTCATGAACACGTATGGTGATTTGGAGCGCGTAGCGCTAATTTAACTAGATTATTAGGTTGACACCTTTTATTTGATATTGTGGACACTAACACTTTTCTATGTGATTTAGGTCAAATTGATTCATGTTGGATAATTAGTTAGTTACATACCTTGATTTTGTAACGTATTCATTTTGCTGATAAAGATACATGATGACATGGTGATATGACATGATATGTATTGTAATACCTAACATACGACGAATTGTGTGAGATTGTGCATTCCACATTGATGATGGTGATATCATTAATTTACATGTTTGAATCTATTCACTTAGTGAGTAGCTAGTTTACTCTTGTTTTGGACAGATGCGGTTAATGTGTGCAATGAGTGTGCAGGTGACAGGTCATAGGAGAACGTGGGATTCAGACTAGCTACACAATCTTGCACAAGCAGCCCACGGGCTGAGTCCTAGCCATGTTCTTTGTGTGAAGCCTTAGTATAGGTGATTATTATTTTGGGCACTATGGGTGACCCCAATGTATGTAATATATTGTGTTTTGATTTATTAATTTTGGTTAGGGTAGTTGGTTAGGTTGTAAACTTGTTTTGGGAGTTAATAACTCCTCTTTCATTTGAATTGTGGATTATGTTTAATGTGTCACTTAATCACAAGGGTTTAGGGTCACATGTGAGACCCTTGGGTGGTCCCCACACCCTCTACCCTTGTGCCAAAAATGCAAAACCCGAAATTAGGGTATTTTGGGCATTTTTGGGGACCCCTTTGTAGCTTGGGAGTCCCCCTATCATAAAAATGAGCCCTTGGACCCTACCCAATGGGTAGGGGGCTTGTTTTCAAGGCTAGAGGGAGTTTTCCTCCTTTCTACCCTTGTTTTGTCACATCCATGTAAGGGATGTGGATTTGTGTATTTATTAAAAGTTGCTCTTATTTTGTTTTGCTAACATTTTAGGGAATTTGGGAGAAGAGGGCAAAAGGATAATTTCACCCTTTATCTCTTTTGTTTTGGCATCTTTGACATTGTTGAGGGAGAGGGGTGACACATGTCACCCCCTCATTTGTGAGGATGCTTGTTTTCTCCTCTTCAAATTCCCATCCATGGGAATGGTGAGGACTTCTTCTTTTTTGGTTGGTTCTTCTTTTCTTGGAGTTTTTGGCTTGGTGCTTGAGAAGTTTGGAGCTTGAGGATTGCTTGAGGAAGAAAGTTGCAAAATCTTGTTTTGGAGAGCTATTAGAGGTAACCTCTTGAGCTCATTTATGTGGTATGTTCCTTTATTAAATCTTAGCTTGCTCATAGTTGATTTATTTGTTTAGTTGCTTGTATGGTTTGTTGCTTGATTATATTTGTGCATTGTTTTACTCCATCCATCATATGGTTTGATGGATGTTTGAGTTATTTGGGGGAAGAGAGAGGGATTTTCCCTCTCAAACCCCATGGCTTGATGGGCAAGCCATGTCGGTTTCTTTACTCCCCTCATATGGTTTGAGGTGGGTAAGGGGTTCATTTGGTTTGAACCCCTTTCCCATTCTTGGAGAGGAAACCCAAGGGGTTTGAAAATCCTCCCAAGAAGGATTTTGGTGAATGGAAGGAGTAATAAGGAGGATCTTGTTGACTTCGGAGAAATAAGGTGGAGAAGGAAGTTTGATGTGTGCATTCTTTTGTTAGATCACACCTTATGCCACTTTTGGGTATCTCATCTACTCTTCCCCAAATTTAGAGGATGAATATGGTTTCTCCTTCTTTCTTTTATTGCTCAATGTTGTGTTTTTCTTTCATGCATGGTTTGGTCTTGTTAGTGAGTGTATTGTGGTGTTTGTTTCCCTAAAAATCTTGTGCTTAAGTTGTGGAAGCTAGCTCTCTCTCCCATGGGCTTGGGGGAGGCTAGCATGTCTTCCAACCCTTGGAAAGGCATGTAATGATGCCTGAAGGTTGGGAGGTTAAACAAGCCTCGTTTCTCTTGAAGTTGAATCCTTGTAAAGCATTTGAAGATTGGAGCCTTGTCCTTGAAGTGTGATGGAGTATCTTTGGTGGCATGGTCTTATTTGACTCTCTTCTTGTCTTGGAAATTTTCCTCTTGAAAGTTGAAATTTTCATGTAATCTTGATTTAACATATGTTGTTGGAATATTGCTTCATTCTCGAAAAGAGAACTTGATTGTTTTAACCCTTATGTATTTTAAACATTTTGGAATCATGGTGTGATTTAGACCTCAAGCTACTTCAAATGCAATATGTTGTAAAACGAATGATCTTATAATGTGAATGTGATGGAAGTCCATTTTTGTAAAGAAAGGATGTTTAGTGAAATTTTTCACTCTTGTTATAATGTAATCTTAATCCTTGCATATTGAGTTAACATGAACTTTTGCTGTAGGAGCATAGTCATAATGTTCTTGTCTTATTGAAAAATAAATAAATAAATAAATAAATAAAGAGATTTAGTCCCCATAAAGTCACTAAGTTATCAAGGGAAAACTCTTGCGAAAGATCACAACTTGGAATAACTTTTTTGTTTTCTTATAGATGAACATTCAATACATTTATTCATTTATTTATACAAACACGAGTTAGTCTTGCACTATTTCTAAATCATTTATATATAGTTTATTTGACAAAATGTAAATAAACTATAGTTAAATATTTGACAAAATATAAATGGAGTTTTATATGGATTTATATTTTTATAACATATACTATATACGTTATGTTTATTTTTACTAAATAAACAAAGATTTAAATAAAATAAAATAAAATAAAATAAAATAAAAAACGAGTTAAAAGAAAAAAATTTATAAACAAAATGAAAATAAAAATAAATATAATAATGTTTGGATAGGGGAGGTTGCCCCAAACTGCATGTTTTTTTTATTTAAAAAAAAAAAAGAAAATTGAAATGGGGAGGGTCGGCCCTCCCCTGGGGCCAGATCGTCCCACGCAGCCCTCACCCCAAACCTATCTCCTCGCTACCCCGCGCACCCAGCCCGGCCCCACCATACTCTGCCCCCTGTGTCTGCCGTCCCCACGCTGCGCCCAAACCCCCTCTACACCACCACTGGGACACTGTCCGCCGCCTCCCTCTCACCACACCATTCCTTCGCCCCTCCTCCTCTCGCCCCAAAAAAAAACCATCGGCCTCCCTCCGCTTTAAAAACCCCCCGCCCCTATTTCATACAAATGAATATAGATAATTACCACCGTATTTGTTTTGGTTTGAAATAACTTAACAAATAAAAAAAAAAGGAAATACAATAATATAACTATATATATATATATATATATATATATATGTTTATTATCTCAGACACAATATATACTTTCTCAACCAGGGTTTGCAAAGGGGAGGTTACATGACTTTCCATTACATATATTTATACAATTTTAAATCCGGCTCAACCAGATTTTGAAAGGGGTAAAACCAATGAAGAAAATCTCTGTACAACCCCTTCAAAATCTGCACATCCAAAGGGCAAAGCTGAATCAATAGAAGAAGAAGAATGAGAAGAAAGAGAAGCTCCATAGCTCCTCCAAACTGTAAATAAGAAAACAAGATAAAACCAAAATGAGAAAATAAGGTAGATAAAAGAAGGGAAAAGAACATAAAGAAATTCTAGGGTAATTTTAGGGATTGTTAGATCAAGGGCTGAGAGTGATTCTATCCTAGGGTCCATAAGTTACCCTACATACCTTTTGGATATGGGAAATTAAATTTATTTAAGAATGAGGAGTTATCTTTCTTGTGGCAAATTTTAATTAAAAGAGCTAGGTATTAAATGTGTGTAAACTTAATATAAGCTAAATCTAATATTAATTAAATAAATGAAAATTGTTCTCGAGCTAGTGGTTGAGTAATTTGGATTGATCAAATTAGTTTATAATAAATAATTTGAAAATCAGTTTTGTTTCATTAGTTTTAGTATTGTTGGTAATCGCCTTAAAAAAAAAAAAAAAAAAATTTACCCTAAATTTTTACCTTACTTTGGTCTGGTTTTTCTGTGTCCCAGACGGGGCATTATAGTTGGTATCAGAGCGATGGTTCGCACACACGGACGCTCTGGGTATAACTTTAACTGGTTATAAATGTTCCCATAATATTAAAAGTAATCAATTAAAATTGTTTCCGCTAAATTGTCCCATGGGTAAAGTTACCTCTCGAGTAACCGCTTGGAATAAAATGATTGCTAAGACAACAGATGGTAGGCACATTTTGATCACTTAATTTGTTTTAAAACAATCAGTAAAACTTAAGAAAATGTCTTGCTTAATAACGTGTAAAATGACTTCTTGGTCCACCGTAGAGGCGATCGAATTCGGATAATTTGGTCCCCTAGTGACATGGAAAGCCGCATCAAAATTTTAAACCTGATGTTTAAGATCGTTTGATCATATAGTTGAAATATTTTTTTGAGCTCTTTTAATCACTTTCTTGTTTGGGTCGACAATTTATAATTCTAGAAAAATCGCTCGATTGAAACCTGTAGAGGAGAGAGCATTAATTGGAAATTAAAACTTATGGCTTCTAACTTGTAGTATATCTCCTTGTCCACTGTTTACAATGATTAGATTTGAGAAAAAGGAATAGATAATTAGTTTGTCAGTTGTGTTTAGAAGGCCTCTAGATGATTTGTTCAAAATACAAACTTGTAAATAACATTATTTAGCCCCGGAAAGTATACCATATCTAGAGTTTTGATCATCAGTTTTTCATTTTGAGAGTTGCGTCGGGTTCTCTATTTATAGAAGAATAGAGTCAAGCTGTTAAAACTCATTTTTGAATTGGGATTACTTATTTTCAATACCTTCTTTGTAGCCTTTTGTCACTATAAATCTGTTGATATACAATAGCAAAACTATAATAAGCTGGCTTCGAGATAGTGCTTTCTATTTGAAATCTATTCACCAGTAATTAGAAATATACGTCTTGTCGACTCTCTGTATAATAGAGAATAAAATGAAAGCCTTGTTTCACCATGTGGGTGTTGGGTACATGTCTTGGCAGGATTCCTTTGTAGCCATTTTCTCTAGTTGTGGAGCAAGAAAATTAGGTCTTAATAAACAAGTAGGTTTCTTAGGACACCTTTGGGAGTGAAACATGTTACAATATGGTTATTGATTTAAGCTACGTGTTCTAGGTTGAGTGCTAGGACCCAAAATAAACTTTGTACAAGAAGTCTTTTTATTTTTGCTAACAATCCTGGTTAGGTATGTCGTTCTAGCCAACAAAGGTCTAGTTGTTGGTGTCGAAAATATTAAGTAGGTCGAATAAGAATGTGAAATTGTAACCTTGTTATAGGAAATTTGTTATGACATTTGATTGGTTGGGTCTTGTCTAAGTGATCCTTTGTTCTTAAGAATATCAACTGTCATGTTAGAGGAGCCTCTTTAGATCTAATGAAACCCTTTTGGTATGGGTGTAAATTAAATGTCTGCATCTTGTAAAGATTTTCCAATGTGATAAAATAGTCTTTCTCGTCTTGATATTTCGTTACTATGAAATTTGGAATGATTTCGACTCCTCTTGTTTCTATTATTAATCTTAATTTCATAACCCTTTTATAAGGAAATTTACCAAATGTTCATATGTTCTTGTTGTTGCCTTTTTAAAAGTGTGAATTAAAATTAAGGATAATTGAATGAAAATAATTGCTATCTCTTCTCTAAACAATAAATGATAAGGGAAGGGAAATTTAGTGTCTTTTTTTATACGGTGGTGTTGCTTGAAGTGGTATTTCTTAGCTAATTTATCCTCTTCACGTAACGTAGGAATACATTGTGCTATTATAAAATGAATATAGTTTTCACAAACTCCAAATTCTCAGCAAAGCTCTTGGTATAACTTTTAGAGTTAACTTCGGAAATGATCTAGTTAATTTTCTTAATCCTTCTGGAGCTTGATAAGCCTATCTCTATACCATTACCTCTTATTAAGTTTAGTTGCATGGCAACATGGTTAAAACCTTATTGCCTTAGTGATTCCACATATGATTTTAACTCTCCTCAAGTTAGTTTAAAATGTTATGAGTGATCATGTTTATACTTCTTTTACTTACGTATAGAAATAAGGGAATCATCCTCTTCTAACCTCAAATTTGTGGACTTATAAGATCAATGGTCATTCAAAAATTTTATATATATAATAAATATAACGACGATCTTTCATTCTCTCTCTCTCGGAAAGGAAATAAAATAAAATAAATTAGTGTTGAATACCTTCTTGGTTAGGCATTATGTTGTAACGATGATGGTGTTGATTGTGAAAGAACTGTATTTTTATGGTCCAATAAGGGTGAAGGTAATGTTTCGTAAGTCATAAAAATATATATATATATATATATATATATATATATATATATATATATATATATATATATATATATATATCTATAAGCACAATTGTGTACATATACCTTGTAAACAACTATAGCAAACGTGTAATTATATGTAATTTGGAAAACTCGTCTAATATATATAATTACACAAAGATCGGTTGAATAAACTGTTACCCCTTTTATTTAAAAAAAAAAAGGAGAGGAAGAAGTTAAAATAGAGGTGATCCTAAAACTATTGCTCAATGGGATAGGTGATGTTTTCTAATTTTCGTCTTGTGATATTCAAATGGCTTACACACTAAATGGTTGGGATTTTGTAAGTAACTTAGGTATTGTTTTGTCTCCCTAAATGTTTAGGTGAGGAAATTAATATGAATGTTTGAATGATTGCAATGATCTCGCAAATCCGTTATGCTCTAACTATTTAGACTCTTGGGAAAATCCTTTATAAGATTTCATCCACATAGAAGAACTCCTAGTATGTTATTATAATATAAATGATGTGAGACCTTATTGCAAGGACTAATCAATAATGACTAATTAGCCTTCCCACCTACCATAGGTAGAGACGTCCGTATAAATTAGTATAAGCACAAGTTTTAAATATATATATATATATACAAATAAATTGAAATTATTTTGGGGTCCTCTCTAAAACACGGTTCTATTTTCTTTTACCACTCAAATAGGGGGCGTGTTTCAAACTTCTTTGTGTATTATGAATTCCACCCTTGTTAACAAGTGTAGTTATTTTGTACTTATATCTTTGTGACCTAATGGGCCAAATTTTCGACCGAACAATTGTTAAGTAAAAGTTAACGTAAGTCGAAATCTTGAAAAATAAAAATAAAAAAATTAGACCTTACCTTTCATTAAAGGAAAATGAGTTGTTTAACTCTTGCATGCTTGAGGAAAGTATGGACGGAAAAGTTTTTGCATTCCATCATGTTGGTGTTTTTGTAAATTTTGATAAGTATGTTGATATGAGTTGGGAAACACTCTCTTTAAATGGATTTTGTTTTTGCGTAACTCATTCTTGTTTTCTTTTGATTATAGTAATTGAGAAATGATAAAATAAAGTAAAACTTTTTATTGAACGAAAAATTTTGGGTTGTTGTTTCATTAAAATGTTATGTCTTGTTAGGGCGTAGAAAGTACTAAATTTGCTTCGTCATAATGAGAACTCATGTATACCAACTTGCAAACAATAATAAAATAAATTTTCATTTATGAGACTTATAAATCACCTTGTCTCGGAATGGAAATGTTTTATAAACGATACATGCTATGAAACCTTGGAAAACACATTAGAAAGCTAATTCTAACCTAGTAATGGACTATATATATTCCACCCACAAATTTTATTTTATTTTTCTTACAATCATTTAGCGAACAAAAATAAATAAATTAAGAAATTAATAAATAAAGACCAAATTAAGACAACTCCTTTAACTATGTTTGATAGTATGTGAATATTCTTCCTTGATCTTAGTGAATAATGTCGATTATTGAACCATTTTAAAAGGACTCGTGAACCTTCCTTTTTCAATAGTTAGAGTGATGATGAGTTAGGAGATGAGACCTCACGAAACTTGGAAACTTTTTCTTTCTCAGTGTGTGATATGTGTGACACCTTGGATAGTTTCCTTAAAGTGTTATAGTACACAATTAATATTCAAAAACTTTTAAATTCATTTTGAAACAACATTTATGTTTCCTTCGCTCATCCATCGTTTGGGACCTTATGTTGTATATCCTCTTATTTCGACCCTTCTAGGAAAGATAGATGATGAGGAAAATGAAATTCGGTTTATACACTCCCCTTTGGTGAATACTACCCTATTTGAAATATACTTGTTCTTGGACCTAGTTACGCTTTCAAAAGACATGTTGTTAAGACAAAAAAAAAAAAAAAAAAGATAAAAATAAAATAAAAATAAATAATATGTTAATTCCTTTAAAAATGACCTTAATGTAGTACTCACACTACGATGTGATATCCAGTAAAATCTTATCCCTAGCTCTTCCAGTGACTTCCCGGAGGAAGTCTAATTTTAGGAGAGGGGGATGTAGTGCCACCTTTTCTAGCCTCTATGATCTGCTGAATTCTTAAACCCCAGTTATGGATTTTGGATATGTTGGTTTGCTTTCATGAACACGTATGGTGATTTGGAGCGCGTAGCGCTAATTTAACTAGATTAGTAGGTTGACACCTTTTATTTGATATTGTGGACACTAACACTTTTCTATGTGATTTAGGTCAAATTGATACATGTTGGATAATTAGTTAGTTACATACCTTGATTTTGTAACGTATTCATTTTCTGATAAGGATACATGATGACATGGTGATATGACATGATATGTATTGTAATACCTAACATACGACGAATTGTGTGAGATTGTGCATTCCACATTGATGATGGTGATATCATTAATTTACATGTTTGAATCTATTCACTTAGTGAGCAGCTAGTTTACTCTTGTTTTGGACAGATGCGGTTAATGTGTGCAATGAGTGTGCAGTGACAGTCATAGGAGAACGTGGGATTCAGGCCAGCTACTCAATCTTGCACAAGCAGCCCACGGGCTGAGTCCTAGCCATGTTCACTGTGTGAAGCCTTAGGATAGATGATTATTAATTTTGGGCACTATGAGTGACCCCAATGTATGTAATGTATTGTGTTTTGATTTATTAATTTTGGTTAGGGTAGTTGGTTAAGTTGTAAACTTGTTTTGGGAGTTAATAACTCCTCTTTCATTTGAATTGTGGATTATGTTTAATGTGTCTCTTAATCACAAGGGTTTAGGGTCACATGTGAGACCCTTGGGTGGTCCCCACACCCTCTACCCTTGTGCCAAAAATGCAAAACCCGAAATTAGGGTATTTTGGGCATTTTTGGGGACCCCTTTGTAGCTTGGGAGTCCCCCTATCATAAAAATGAGCCCTTGGACCCTACCCAATGGGTAGGGGGGCTTGTTTTCAAGGCTAGAGGGAGTTTTCCCTCCCTTTCTACCCTTGTTTTGTCACATCCATGTAAGGGATGTGGATTTGTGTATTTATCAAAAGTTGCTCTTATTTTGTCTTGCTAACATTTTAGGGAATTTGGGAGAAGAGGGCAAAAAGATAATTTCACCCTTTCTCTCTTTTGTTTTGGCATCTTTGACCTTGTTGAGGGAGAGGGGTGACACATGTCACCCCCTCATTTGTGAGGATACTTGCTTTCTCCTCTTCAAATTCCCATCCATGGGAATGGTGAGGGACTTCTTCTTTTTGGTTGGTTCTTCTTTTCTTGGAGTTTTTGGCTTGGTGCTTGAGAAGTTTGGAGCTTGAGGATTGCTTGAGGAAGAAAGTTGCAAAATCTTGTTTTGGAGAGCTATTAGAGGTAACCTCTTGAGCTCATTTATGTGGTATGTTCCTTTATTAAATCTTAGCTTGCTCATAGTTGATTTATTTGTTTAGTTGCTTGTATGGTTTGTTGCTTGATTATATTTGTGCATTGTTTTACTCCATCCATCATATGGTTTGATGGATGTTTGAGTTATTGGGGGAAGAGAGAGGGATTTTCCTCTCAAACCCCATGGCTTGATGGGCAAGCCATGTCGGTTTCTTTACTCCTCATATGGTTTGAGGTGGGTAAGGGGTTCATTTGGTTTGAACCCCTTTCCCATTCTTGGAGAGGAAACCCAAGGGTTTGAAAATCCTCCCAAGAAGGATTTTGGTGAATGGAAGGAGTAATAAGGAGGATCTTGTTGACTTCGGAGAAATAAGGTGGAGAAGGAAGTTTGATGTGTGCATTCTTTTGTTAGATCACACCTTATGCCACTTTCGGGTATCTCATCTACTCTTCCCCAAATTTGGAGGATGAATATGGTTTCTCCTTCTTTCTTTTATTGCTCAATGTTGTGTTTTTCTTTCATGCATGGTTTGGTCTTGTTAGTGAGTGTATTGTGGTGTTTGTTTCCCTAAAAATCTTGTGCTCAAGTTGTGGAAGCTAGCTCTCTCTCCCATGGGCTTGGGGGAGGCTAACATGTCTTCCAACCCTTGGAAAGGCATGTAATGATGCCTGAAGGTTGGGAGGTTAAACAAGCCTTGTTCTCTTGAAGTTGAATCCTTGTAAAGCATTCGAAGTTGGAGCCTTGTCCTTGAGGTGTGCTGGAGTATCTTTGGTGGCATGGTCTTATTTGACTCTCTTCTTGTCTTGGAAATTTCCCTCTTGAAAGTTGAAATTCTCATGTAATCTTGATTTAACATATGTTGTTGGAATATTGCTTCATTCTTGAAAAGAGAACTTGATTGTTTGAACCCTTATGTATTTTAAACATTTTGGAATCATGGTGTGATTTAGACCTCAAGCTACTTCAAATGCAATATGTTGTAAAACGAATGATCTTATAATGTGAATGTGATGGAAGTCCATTTTTGTAAAGAAAGGATGTTTAGTGAAATTTTTCACTCTTGTTATAATGTAATCTTAATCCTTGCATATTGAGTTAACATGAAATTCCTTTGTCCGTAGGAGCATAGTCATAATGTTCTTGTCTTATTGAAAAATAAATAAATAAATAAATAAATAAAGAGATTTAGTCCCCATAAAGTCACTAAGTTATCAAGGGAAAACTGAAAGATCACAACTTGGAATAACTTCCCTTTTGTTTTCTTATAGATGAACATTCAATACATTTATTCATTTATTTATACAACGAGTTAGAATGCACTATTCTCTATCATTTATATGAGTTTATTTGACAAAATAATATAAATGATGAGTTAGTTTAAATTCAGTAAATATGAATATGGATTTACATATATATTTTATAACATATAGTCATATATTTATTAGTTTAAATTTCTTTTTACTAAATAAACAAAGTTATTTTTTTTATAAAATAAAATATTTAAATAAAATAAAATAAAATAAAATAAAATAAAAAAACGAGTTAAAAGAAAAAAATTTATAAACAAAATAAAAATAAAAATAAATATAATAATGTTTGGGGGGCGGGGGGTTTCCCCCCCAAACTCGCATGCTTTTTTTTTTGTTTAAAAAAGAAAAGAAAATTGAAATGGGGAGGGTCGGCCCCCCCCCGGAAATGCGAAAAGCCCCACGACCCTCAGCCTCGCCGCCCCCAACCTACTCCTACTGACTTCTTGCTCCCGCGCGGGAGCCCCGCCCAACCGCCACCATTGGGACCTCGCGGCCTGGGCCTCCCCACCCGCGCCCCCAAACGGCCTCTTCCTCTACGCCACCATCGGGACACCGTCCCGCCGCCCGTCCCTCTCACCACACCATTCCTTGTGCCAACCCGCCTCTTCCTTCCAAAAGAAAAAAAAACGCTCCTCTCCGCTTTAAAAACCCTAGCCGCCCCTATTTCATACAAATGAATATAGATAATCAACCATTGTATTTGTTTTGGTTTGAAATAACCTAACTAACAAAAAAAAAAAGGAAATACAATAATATAACTATATATATATATATATATATATATATATATATTGTTTCTTATCTCAAACACAATATATACTTTCTCAACCGGGTGGTTTGCAAAGGGAGGTTACATGACTTTCCATTACATATATTTATACAATTTTAAATCCAAGCTCAACCAGATTTTGAAAGGGGTAAAACCAATGAAGAAAATCTCTCATGACAACCCCTTCAAAAGCACATCTAAAGGGCAAAGTGAAAATAAGAAGAAGAATGAGAAGAAAGAGAAACTCCATAGCTCCTCCAAACTGTAAATAAGAGAGCAAGATAAAACCAAAAGGAGAGAATAAGGTAAATAAAAGAAGGGAAAAGAACATAAAGAAATTCTAGGGTAATTTTAGGGATTGTTAGATCAAGGGCTGAGAGTGATTCTATCCTAGGGTCCATAAGTTACCCTACATACCTTTTGGAATTGGGAAATTAAATTTATTTAAGAATGAGGGAGCAAATTTTAAATAAAAGAGCAGGTATTTGTTGTGGCAAATTTTAATTAAAAGAGCTAGGTATTAAATGTGTGTAAACTTAATATACGATAAATCTAATATTAATTAAATAAATGAAAATTGTTTCGGGCTAGTGGTTGAGTAAATTGGGTTGATCAAATTAGTTTAAAATAAATAATTTCAGAAATCAGGTTTTGTATCATTAGTTTTAGTATTGTTAGTAATCACCTTCAAAAAAAAAAAAATTCACCCTAAATTTTTACCTTATGGCATTGCCACATTGCTTAGTTGATTTGGACATGATCTTGATGAGACATACTATTGAGCAGTATGATGGTGTTGACTGTGGATTCCACCTCACACATGAGTGTCGAAAGACACGTTGAGATCCATGAAAGTAACTTTACATGTACCGTTCTCACCCCTGCGAATCTGAACTTCAATCTTCCTTGACACCCACTATGTTTAGAAAAGGAAACTATTTCTAGCAAGTGTCGAGAATTTTCCCTTTTGGGCTCCAATTGGTGATGTCAACTTGAATGTTCAACTCCCAGTGTGCTCTCTCTGAAATCCACCTTTTGGAGTAACCATGTTATTTTTAGTAAGTGCCCCTAGGACAACTTACTATTTTTGGCAAGTGCACAAATTAGCTAGACCTCGGATGATTATGGTAGCTCGAATTACCCTTTCTTCTTGCATTCCCCCTGTCTTCTAGATTGATTTTCTATTTTTGGCATGTTCTTGTGGGACCACTTACTATTTTTAGTAAGTTCCAAAATTGGATCAAAATTCCAGTTTTGATGAATTCTCAGCTGCAGTGCATCTTCAATGTCTCCATCTCCTTTGCAAGTTCTTTTGTTGATGATTTTCCCAAAATAGTAGTCCTCTATGTAGAAGACCTGCTATTTTTATAAAGTGGGCTTCGAGGTCGAATTAACATGGAACGAAGTTTTTCGATATGGGTTTTTTCTCAATATCACCCCTCTAAAATTTTGTGCTTACCCGATCAACAATTTAGGAGATTTTAAACTTTTAATTTTTTTGACCTGGTAGTACTTTTGGACATGACAACCATTAATGGACCTCAAAATTGTAGGTTTGGTTTTCTCCTCCGTTCGCGATGAAATTTACATTTTTGATACGGGTTTTTTCAATCGACTATCGGTTTTGAAAATCTAAGCATCTTTCTCCGTTGGGCCGGAAAGAAGATTTATTCATTGTGAATGTTTAATGGCATGAGAGGAGGGTTTGAAGGCATTTTTTGATGGTTTTTGATAGAGGAACAAAAATCAAAAGACGGTTTGTTAATCCATGCATCCATTTGCAAGATTTCTTCAAAATTTGATTTCACAAAGAATGGGGATTTCCACTGTTCTTCTTCCGTTCTTCATTTTTCTTCTTGGTTTAGTCAATATTTCTTCTAAGACCTGCATATTATCATGGATTATATGAGTTCCTTTCGTATCGAATCTGGTTTGAGCTTTCACAATGGCAGAGTGGTGGTGAGAAGTTGCAGAGGGAGTTAGAGCATGTGCACAGAGGAGTTAGATGTTAGAAGCGGGAAGCAAGTGAGTATTTAAAATTTTAAAATTTAGCTGAGAAGGGATATGGGTTAATTTTTAAGGTTTGATGTCCTTGACCTATGAGGGATGAGGGACATCAAATTCCATGGTGAGGAAGGCGACGCTGACAGGGAATGAAAGCTAAAAATTTAGCTTTAAAGCATCAAGGGCCGAGGAAGTTGGTCATATGGGGTACTAGTAGTCCTCCTTAGGGGCTAGGAGATTTTTTTCAAGGTTTTATGTCCCTAACATGTGAGGGACATAAAATTTCACGGTGCTCTTGGTGATGACACATGGCGTGATCGCACAATTGAGGTCTTGAGCTCATGCAAGCACCTAGGTGTTGAACTGGTGATCCTAGAGGTCGCATGAGGATCCAGAGGTCATATGGGGGTTGGGCACATTTTTCCATGGTTTATGTCCCTGACCTTGAGGGACATGAGGGAAAAAAATCCCGCCAGGCTCTTGGAGCTGACACGTGTCCTCCCAATTTGGCTAACTCTTGAACTTGCTCTAAGAGGACAACTTGAAACAATAATAACTTGAGCTCTTGATGGACGTTTTTGATTAAATTTTATATTATATTAACTTTAAATGACCTTTTGAATCCAATAGTGGGGGTATCAAGTCTTTATTCTTCCATTTGATCCCTTAAATAGAGGATTTTGTATCTAGTACTCCATATGTACATGATAAAATCTTCTTCAGACCTAATGCGCCAAAGTGTTGTGAAAAAAATAATTTCACCATCGTGTAGGGATTAGAATTCCTTTTCCAATGATGTTTTTTTCTCCTAACTCTATCCAGAGCTCCTGGAATCACCTTCGGAAGTTCAACAAGCTGTTTTGGCCTATGCATTACTAGGCCTGTGAACCCTAATTTTGGTGAAACTACCCCAAATTCTCCAAGTCCTTCCAAAATCTTCCTGAATCACTTCCACGATGTCCCAAGGCCTTTGAATCATCTCCACTTTTTTAATATTTTCCTCTCCGCTCTCATGGGGTAACTCCAGTCCTAGGAAGGCTAGTGACAACTCTTCCCACAACTGCCTACCGAAGCTTGCAACTTTTAATGAAATCCTAAAATCACCTAGGGGAATGAATGGACTTTCCTAAATCACCTAGGGGGATGATCTAACATTAATTGGGAGGTCACTTGGACTAATTGGGTAGACTTGGGGTGCCTTGAAATGATAAAACATGAAAAATTTGGTACAGGGGTATCATTGTCATGCTTAGAAATTGTCAATTTCCTTGTTGCACATTTGCACGAAAACAACTAGCTCTAGCTTGGGGACATGACATGGAATGAGTGCAATGAAGACATGGCATGTGAAATTTTAGAATCTCAACTTACAACATATTTACCAATGCCTTATCCATTGGGCCCTATGGAGTCACTAGAAAAATAGGCTACACAACTTTCTTTATTAACACACACACACACACACACACACACACACAACAAACAAAACAAACAAGCGAAAGGGAAACACACCAAGGGGGGGAAACAACATACAACAAGAAAGGGAAATTATATACAAGGGGAGGGAAATTTACATAGGCAGGGAAAGGATATATATATATATATACTTGACAACGGGTTGAGAAAAGTACATGCCATCATGAAATAATGATTGAAGTATGACCATTGAAGCACAAAAACTATTATTTGATCAAACCATGCTTTGGTGATGGATTTGCATGGCTTGAGAAGAAGAAGTTTGACCATAATTCCATCTTCATACTCATACTACATAGAGAACATTCTTGCATCCAATGAACACTTCATCACTTTCTCAAAACTCTTGTACCTTGATGCTCCCGCTTTACGTCCTGCGACCATGTGACACCATTCTTCCATGTCTTCAAGAGTGGGAAAATTTATCCTGTCATGAAAACATTCATCTCCTTTGATTTGTGACTTCAAATTGTCTCTTATATCAAAAAAACACTTGGAAGGAGTGAGAACAAACTGATACTCTTCCCATTCAAGAACTTCCCGAACATCTCGCTTTGTTTCTTTGAGCAATTTTTTTCGGACATGGAGGTTAAATCATTGATTTGGAGATCTTCATCATCCTTGAGATATTTTTACACCATGAAAACATGTTCAAGGTGAATCTAAGCTTGGAGGATGGTGAGTGCATTCTGATTTTGGATCATTTGGCAAGAATCATGCATACTCCCACTTTGTTGTCTAGAGAAATGGTTTCCATATGCATTTGTTCGGAGTGCATCTTGATATTATTTTGAAAATTGCAGCTTTTGGTTTGGCCGTATAAGAATTCTTCACCCTTCATTGGATTTTTCCATATGAACTCTTGCTTTTCATTGATGGACCATTTTGAAATGATGGGAACAAGTTGGTTTTGATCACACTCCCAATGTTCTCACAGCTTTTTTATTTTATTTTGAATGGCTTTCTTCGATGCGAATCAGCTCAATATTTTCCATGTTATCATCTCCCACAACAAAGATGTCATTTCCAAGATTGAGGATATTTGAAGGAGATTCAAGAACCTTTCTTATTTTACACTCATGAAATTCTTCGCTCATGTGGAAGGAAAAGACATGTTTTCATGTTTATTCTTGTCAACCAAAGTATTAGAGAAGTCATCAAGCTTATCCAACTGCTCCATCTCAACATCAAAAATTGGTGCACCAAAATAGGAAGCACAAATTGACTCATACCTATCTTGTATCTCCATGGCCTAGGTTAAGAGTTCAAGAATGAGTTGAGGATCTTCAGTTTCTTCTGCAACCTTCAAGATATCTTGTATGGATAGTTCTTCTGAAATTTCCATAGGCTCATTTTTATCTTCATTGGAAGAATCTTCTTGTTGTGCCTCTAGGAGATGGTTAAAAATATGATCCATATGGGCCCATGATTCATTTGAAACATCCTCGTTCACCTCTTCCATGCTTTGCATTTCCAAAGATTCACTTTCTTGAAAACACCACCGGCATACTTGATTCATGACACCCCGACAAGGAGAATATGTCCAAGCTTTGTGGGAAGGGCACTCCTTCAAGCTCAAAATCCATATCATCTTCTTCTTGGTAAGAAGAAGAGAACCATGTTGGGGCAGCAATATGAGAATAATTTTCAGCTACATCTTGACCATCCATTATTGAATCTTCTTGCTTAGGTGAAAGATGAAAGGCTATGTTTTCACCGTGATGATGATTCTTCTCCCTGAGTGAGTAGAGGTTATGTTTAAATTTTTTGTTCTCCTCGGATTTGAAAAGAGAGTGGGCTTCTTCCATTTGATCATCCATGATTGCATCGGGAAGAGAGTTTGATTCTTTGACTTCCTCCATTTCTTCATGCAACATTTCTACATCACTTGAAGAATCAAAATAGGAGGGAATATTATCTATGACCATCTTGAATTCATCATCTTCGGACCATGATGTTGGGTGAATTTCTTGCACTTTTTCACATCTCTCTATTTCATCATTAATTGAAAGATCAAAATTTGAAAAGAGATCATTCATGATTACTTTGAATTGGTCGTCTTATTCATCATTGGTGGAGTATTCAGAGAGCATTGGATCATCCATTATGCAAGCAAGGATCTTCCTTTATTGAATATATTATTCCCCCTATGGGTTGTGCCTCGAGCCAAATGGAATTTTTGAATGGTGATTCTATCTTCATGTCTTCTACTTCTTCCTCCATGATGTTTCTTTGGATTTCATCGGAAGGTTCCATGATAAGATCTTCTTCAGGAGCATCCAAGAATCTTTCAGAATGAAAAAATCATATTATGGGAAACCATCCGAGTCTTTTTCCATAGGGCATGTCTCGTCTTCTTCCTCCATTTGATGCGGAGCTTCAAGATGTTCATATCTTCTCTGTAGAGCTAAAGCATACCTCCAAATTTCATCAAAGACTTCGGGGTTAGAATTTCCTTCTATTATGCTCTGAAGCCTTTCCACATATTCTCTTTTCAAAATATTCATTTCTTCATCAATGTATGCAATGAATTCATCTAGAGAATGGTAGAAGAAGGAAAATGTTCTCAATTTTGTAGTGAGTTGTGTCGATTGTAAAAATCTTCTTCAGTGGATCTTGCACCATCCTATCTTTCATCATCTTCTTGAATGTTGATTTTATCTTCATTGGAAGGCTCAAGGATAATATTTTATTTAGTGGCATTCAATAACATTTTTGTATGAAAACCCTATGGTACGAATGATCTTCAAGATCTTCCTCTATAGGATAAATATCCTCTTCTTCTTCCTCGCTATGGGCTGCTTCAAGTTGCTCATTCATCTCTTGGTGATTGATTTTGTAAACTCAAGAGTGTATTATACTTTGAGAGAACAAAGGAGATAGCCATTTTCTTCCATTTTCCCCTCACTAGTTTTCCTCCATTCCCACACTATGTACAACTTTTGTTTAAGCAATCAATACAAGAAGGAGTTTCTAGCTTTCTTTGACTAAGGGGTTTCTTGATACTTTGTGATCAATAAATTCTATTTGGTCTTGTTGCTATTTGCAAAGTTGTTTCTTCCCATAAATGCATGTGTTGAAATTTCTAACTAGTGTGTGCAAGAATATGATTTTCTACCTGCAACATTAGTTCTCCCATCTCATTTCTCACTCCCCTTTCCCGCTCTTCAGAAAAATTCTTCCCTAGCAAGAGATTTCTAGCTTTTCCACAAGGTTAGTGGAGTGCCTCCGTTATATCCTGGATGTAAGCCCACAAGAGAAAACTCACTTTCACTTGTGCATGTATATACGACAACTGCACTGGTTAAGTAGAGGGACTTAGACTCCTAGAGTGTTGGAAAGAAATCCACCAATTTGTCCCCAACAAATTTTCTCGCCAATAGTTTTGGGCGCCAAAAATGTTGGCAAGAATATTTATCAGAACAAATTGGTGGATTTCTTGCCAACTCTTTGGGAGTCCAAGTCCATCTACTTAATTGTTTTTGCTTTCATTAATACATGCATGAGTGAAAGTGAGTTTTCTCCAGTGGCTTTATAGCAAGGATCCAACATGGGCACTCCACTAACCCGCGACAAAGCTATTAATCTCTTATTAGGGAAGAATTTTTCTATAAAGAGGGAAAGAGGAGTGAGAAATTAGGTAGGAGATATAATCTTTGTAGGTAGAAAATTATATTCCTACACACACACTAGACTTCATCACATGCACTAAATTAAGAGGAAACAACTCTGCAAGTAGTAATAAGACCAAATAGAATTTGATGAGCACAAAGTATCATGAAATCCCTTAGTCAAAGAAAGATAGAAACTCCTTCTTCTTATATTGATTTCTCAAACCAAAGTTGTACATAGTGGGGAAATGGAGGAAATTTGAGAATGAGGGGAATGGAAGAATTTGGCTATCTCCTTTGTTCTCTCAATGCACTCTTGAGTTTACAAAATCAATCACCAACCCCTTGAAATGGGAATGGCTTTACAATTTATAGAATGAGAGGTGACTCATCATCTACCCCCAATGCCTTTTCATATGTCCTCGCACAACTTAAAACTTTTCAACTTCCTAGGAAACTTTTAAGTCCCCTTTTATAACTTAAGGGTGACTTATTACATTAGAAATATTTAGACATATGAAAAAGTACAACCCCAACGTGGAATTAGAACATTGAAGAGAGAGGAAGTTGGGGGTGAGAGAGAGAAAGAGAGAAAGAGAGGAATAAAGAGGGATGAATCATGTCGATGAAGAATCTACTCCTATCAAATCCTAGAAAGCTCGATCAAATTAACCTTGATACCTTTGAATCCTTCACGGTGAATGATTTTTTTATGCTGCAGATGGGTCACTGCGGGAAAGTTCTTTGGCTACAGGTGAGAGACCACCCCGAATGACCCAAAGACACTGCAAACTAAGTGTTTATAAACACTATTGAATGGAACCCTTGGTGACCACAAGTTTCGCTTATGAAGATCTCTCTGAAGAGAATGAATGCTTTGGAACAAATCCTTCCTTGACACCCTGCGGCATTACCACACTTTTTAGTTGATTTGGACATGATCCTGATGAGACATACTATTGAAGCAATATGACGGTGTCAACTATGGATTCCACCTCACACATGAGTGTCAAAAGACACTGTTGAGATCCATGAAAGTAACTTTACTTGTACATTTCTCACCCTTGTGAATATGAACTTCAATCTTCCTTGACACCCACTATGTTTGGAAAAGGAAACTATTTCTAGCAAGTGTCGAGAATTTTCCCTTTCTGGGATCCAATTGGTGATGTCAACTTGAATGTTCAACTCCCATAGTGTTCTCTCTCTAAAAAATCCACCTTTTGGAGTAACCATGTTATTTTTAGTAAGTGCCCCAGACAACTTACTATTTTTGGCAAGTGCACAAATTAGCTAGACCTCAGATGATTATGGTAGCTCGAATTACCCTTTCTTCATGCATTCCCCCATCTTCTAGATTGATTTTCTATTTTTGGTAGGTGCTCGTGGGACCACTTACTATTTTTAGTAAGTTCCAAAATTGGATCAAAATGCTAGTTCTGATGAATTCTCAAATGCAAGTGCATCTTGCATCTTCAATGTCTCCGTCTCCTTTGCAAGTTCTTGTTGATGATTTTCCCAAAATAGTAGTCCTCTATGTAGAAGACCTGTTATTTTTAGAAAGTGGGCTTTTGGAGGTTGGATTAATGTGGAATGAAGTTTTTGATATGGTTTTTTTCTCAATATCACCCCTCTGAAATTTTGTGCTTACCCGATCAACAATTTAGGAGATTTTAAACTTTTAATTTTTGACCTAGCAGTGCTTCTGGACACGACAACCATTAATGGACCTCAAAAATTGCAGGTCTAGTTTTCTCCTCCGTTCATGATGAAATTTACATTTTTGATATGGTTTTTTCTTCTTGTGCTTGGTGAAATCTCATTTCAATCCAATTTCCAATTTGACGGAAAATCCACTTTCTTTCTCCGTTGGGCGGAAAGAAGATTTCTTCATTGTAAATGTTTGATGGCATGAGAGGAGGGTCTGAAGGCATGTTTTTGATGGTTTTTGATGGAGGAATGGATAGAAAAAATATGGTTCATCAATCCGTGCATCCGTTTACAATATTTCTACAAAATTTGATTTCATGACAATGAGGATTTCCATTGTTCTTCTCTGTTCTTCTTTTTTTCTTCTTGGTTTAGTCAATATTTCTTCTGAGACTTGCATATTATCATGGAGTAGAGGAGTTAATTTCTATAGAAAATATTTTTTGAGCTTTGGAAATGGTGGAGTGGTGGTGAGAAGTTGCAGAGGAAGTTAAAGAGCATGTGCACAGATGAGTTAGATGTTAGAAGCGGGAAGCAGGTGAGTATTTAAAGTTTTAAAATTTAGTTGAGAAGAGAGATGGGTGAAATTTTCAAGGTTTGATGTCCATGACCTATGAGGGATGTGAGGGACATCAAATTCCATGGTGAGTAAGGTGACGACATGTGGCAGAGATCCAACGACAAGGAATGAAAGCTAAAAATTCAGCTTTAAAGCATCGAAGGACCGTAAGCTGGTCATATGGATGACCATAAGTCCTCCTTAGGGACTGGGAAAATTTTCAAGGTTTTATGTCCCTGACATGTGAGGTACATAAAATTCCATGGTGCTCCTCATGATGACATATGGTAGCGATCAGACGATTGAGGCTTTGAGCTCCCGCAAGCACCTGAGGGCTGAACTAGCGATCCTGGAGGTCACATGAGGATCTAGAGGTCATATGGGGATGGGAACATTTTTCCATGGTTTATGTCCCTAACCTTGATGGACGTGAGGGACACAAAATCCCGCCAGGCTCCTGGAGCTGACACATGTCCTCCCAAAATTTGACTAACTCCCAAACTTGCTCTAAGAGGACAACTTGAAACGATAATAACTTGAGCTCCCAATGGATGTTTTTGATGAAATTTTATATGATCCTAACTATAAAAGACATTTTTAATCCAAGAGTGGTATTTTTAGGTTTTTATTATTCCATTTGATCCCTTAAAAATCAAATTTAGTATTTAGTACTCCACATGTGCATGATAAAATATGTCATAGACCTAATGCACCAAAGTGTTGTGAAAAAAATAATTTCACAATCTTGTAGGGATTAGAATTCCATTTCTGAAGATTTTTGTTTTTCTCCTAACTCCATCCGAGCTCCCATAATCACCTTCGGAAGTTCAACAATTGTTTTGGCCTATGCATTGCCTAGGCCTGTGAACCCTAATTTTGGTGAAATTGCCCCAACTTCTCCAAGTCCTTCCAGAATCTTCCTGAATCACTTCCATGATGTCCCAAGACATTTAAATCATCTCCACATCCATTTTGGATTTTCCTCTTGCTCCATTAGGTTGCTCCAGTCCTAGGAAGACTAGTGATAGCCCTTCCCACAACCGCATGAAGCTTGCGCCTTTTAATGAAATCCTAAAATCACCCAAGGGGAATGAATGGAATTTCCTAAATCACCTAGGGGGATAAGATAACATTAATTATGAGGTCACTTGGAATGATTGGGTAGACCCAAGGTGCCTTAGAATGATAAAACATGAAAAATTTGGTACATAGGTATCGTTGTCATGCTTAGAAATTATCAATTTCCCTGTTGCACATTTGCACGACAACAAGTCCACACAAATCCTTATCCTTCCATCTTTCTATATGCTTATCACCATAGGTATAACCCACACTAACCCCTCAATGAGCTCAATGATTCCATACTTCAACATCTTATCAACCTCTTCCTTTAACTTGATGTGTAAATTAGGATTCATCTTATAAGGTCTCTTCATAACCGGGCATGCACCTTCCTTTAACTTGATCTTCATCTTGCCTAAAGAGTGATGTACCCATTTCAATTCATGATAGCCTTTGGGAAATAATTCTTAGAAGTCGTGCAACAGCTCAATTTATTTTGTAACCTTTGAGTCGACCAATAATCACCAATACAACCTCCTTAGGTTATGCATCATTTCCAATTTTTACCTTATTTGTTTTCATAGGCTCATGATACACGTGTGCCTGCTCATTTGCACTATCTAAGACCTCACACATACCCAAAGTATGCTCAACATACAAATTCTTCATTTCCTTGTCATCAATCATGTAAACTAGTTTACCTTTCTATTTTTTCTATCCAAGCACACCCAAGCTATTCTTCATCTATCTCTGCTCCTCTTCAAAGCACCCCTCCAAATCTGAATCTCATAATAATTCTGAATAAGGTCCTCAACCTTTACACTTTCTCCCATATTCAAGCACTTCATAATCTGTAATGCCTCATTCACTCGGTGGTTTAGTAGAAAAATATTCAAAGGTCTGAATCATACCTATAATCAGTTCTTTCCAATTCCTTGTTTCTCTATTCAACTCCGCATAAACATACCATGCGCGCACATCCTCACAGAGTGAAGTAAAATTATGCACCCACAAGTGAGGATGGTAAGGCCTCCTACCCCTTTTTCCAAAGTCTCTCACACTCCCGAACGTGATGCAAGGCATCGGGTCCCCTATGAAATTCACATGTCTTGGTAGGTGCATTATTCCTAAGAAATCTAGTAGAGAAGGCAATTATCACCTCTCATCACCCTAAAAGACTATCTTTGTGTGCAATCCACTAGTGCATTGCTATCCCGCATAAGGTATATACCAGCATATTCCTCCTCTCCACTTGATCTATCCACTGGGATTCCATAACACATAGAAAGACATGAGGATTCCTTTTCTAGTGTACCTTGGTACTTAGTTATCATGCAAGTGCTCTAACACGGTGTGACTCGACTACATGCGCATCGTACTCTTCATCTCCCACCCTACCATTTCATAATTCCCACGCACCCAGCTATCACAAGCCATGTTGGCTGTATCACTCATAAACTGTGTATCATCTCATTAAATAACACCTTCCTTTGATGGCTCAAGCATTTCAGGATCTCTAATGGTGCACACATATATACCTTTAAATCCTCTTCACTCAAAGGCTCAACATAAGGGCATGATTTTCCATCTATCAAAGGAATGATCAAACACTATTCCTTGTTCTCGCAACTAATGTAACCTTTATTGAAGCATAAATCAACATTATTTGTGTAGCACCAAGGGCACCCAATTAAATTTGGAAAACTATCTACTTCTTCGAGTGCCAAGACCTCAAAGTCCCCACTAAACTTGGCCCCTTATATAGTAATAGTGACATCCTTGTGACTCTAATGGGTGTGGCTTTAGTCATAATTTCCATATATAAAATGTTTAAATATGGTTGTAATGGTGGTCTCCCCATATGATTCCACACATCCAAAGTGAGTACACTTACTTTCACACTTGTATCAATCAAAATGTTACGCAACAGTCATCCATCAATACCTACATTCGAACCGATCTCTTTATTGTACTCAATACTATGAGGTGGTAGGTTCACATACAATATTTGTTTATTGCACTCAACTCCAACATGCAACACCTTCTCCCTTAACCATTCCCTTAATAAATGGATGATGTTTTCTTGGCGCAACATCTTATAAACCTCCTTTAAGTCATCAATGTATTTTTGAGGGAGCTCAACTAATTTTACATAATCCAATTTCTGGATCTGTTCTTTCAAGCATTGTATCTCACCCTGAAAGTTTCTAATAACCTCCATAGTCTCCTGATATACTTCCTTCTGATGGGTAGGATCTGAATACTTTGCATGCAATACCTCCTATTTTGTAATAATAGGTTTCTACTTCGGAGTCTCACCACATGCATCCTCAACGCGTGTAGTCACCAACACAGGTATTATCTCAGGGTCAAGTGCTAACTTTGACATCCACTAATCTTCCATAGCACATTGTACTCTAACCATTCCCACGCCATTATCATACTTGTGTTGCTTTCTCATGTGCTCGCATTTAACTGGGAATTATTAAAACATGTGATTCTTTTCCATGCTATGAGAAAATAATGTTCTAAGGGCATTCATACTTGTAATGATCAGGGGATCTCGCATTTGAAGCAAATCCCTTGTGGGAATTCACCTCTTCCACAAGTGTTAACACCGGCCCCTAAATCCTCCACGGTATCCTCTACATCTACCAACCCCATTAGATTTCCCCTTATTGTGATTATGATTATGATGTTCACCTTGTTCCTTAAAACTATTCGTAACACTGGTTTGACATACACTAGTTTCAATGGCATCATGAATATGATCAATCAATATATAATTCTTCTGTATCATGAGTGGTAGATTTACAAATCTTTACAATAACATGACACATTCTTCCTTATTGTGCGCTGCAACAAGGGACACCTACTTGAATCATGATCTAAATGATAGATCTCACAATCCAACAACATGGCACACACCAATTTATGAGGACAACTATCCTTAGTATGTCCTTCTACCTTGCAATCCATACACCAAATACCACACGTATCTCATGGGTTGAATTAGCTAATAATTTTTCCAACTGTTTTACCATAGATGCAATCGAGCTTCCAAAAATGGGCTAACTCTAGTGTCTATGCTTCCAACTACCTCAAAGCGTAGATTTTCCTCCAGAGCCTCGAGCAGATATATAAATGTCTTATGAGAAAGTGCCCTTCTGAAAGGTGTGATCAGACCACCAAAAAACCACTATGCATGTTGGTTAGGGTTAATATCATAAGATAAATTTGATAGAAAAGTTTTAAAATGTGCATCATACTCCCTTATGCTCTTAGCCATACTCTGCTTAATGTCCTTCAACATGTTGATGCTTTTCTATTCAAAATCAAGTATATGGAACTCACTAAGAAAGCATCACACAACACAGTATAGTCTATAAAAGTTTGGTTCGGATCATACTTCCTATACCAACTATGAACACGACCTTGCAAATTAGTAGCAAACTGACTTTCCTTACACTTAGGATCTATTATTCCCTTAGCGCACCATAGAATCTCACCCATGTGTACATTCTAGCTTCATCCTCAATTCCTCAATATAGTGGTAGGAAAAGAGATGTCTCATAATACACTTGTGGGGGTTCATGCAGACCATACCCACTAGATCATGTATTACCTCTATATTCCCTCCACCTCTAGAACCATTGGATCCACTAGATCCCAAACCAACTTATCCTTCACTTTTAATGGGTACCAGGACGTGAGGATTTTTTTCCTTGTGTTCTAGCAATTATAATAAATTTAACTCCCACGATCTATGAAGTTGTGCTACTCTTAGACGTGTTACCAATGTTCTGCACACCCAAACTCTATCCAGATGTCACACTAAAAAATATACCTCCAACTGGACCCCCAAATAAAAAAGATGACATCTGCAACATCATAGATGAAAGTGAAATATGATTAATTCTGAATTGAAAGGAAAATGAAATCTACGTGTTGCTACTGAACCACCTACACTAGCTTGATTCTCAATAATTGTCTCAAGAATTGGAAAACCAAGTGCAAGGGTTAGGTTGCAAGGTGGGATCATATGTGCACCCACAAATCTTAGTTTTTCTTCCTTAGACGTGCTCTCATTCGAAGCAGAAGAGGGTTATCTTCCATGCTTACCTAAATGGGGGAGTACCAGATGCTCCAACTCCATGTCTTCCATGTGAGCTCCAAATCCTTTGTGAGCCATCTTTGTCCACAACACCATTCATTCCTCAACATCATTCTGATTCGCTAAGTCCCTCTCGCGTGCTTCATTAAACTTAAGTCACCTTTCTTCTCTCTTCCTTTCTGCCACTAGGTCCACCATATTTCACCATGCCTACTCGGCCCTCGCGCATGGTGGGTTTTAGCTAGCCATAGGTCATTCTTCTAAATCTAGAGTTACAATCAAGATCTTAATTGCTAAAGGGATAACGTGCAAATAAGATCCTCTCGGGTTCTTGAAAGAATCGAAACTCGAAACCTCTCGAACAGAATAAGTCAAAACAACGTATTCCAAATTGTAAATATGTAAAACACCACTCCACAAGTGATCTATAATGTGTGTCCAAGCTAAATCAGCATCATGCAGAGTCTAGTAATCTTCTTGAGTCCATACAATTGTTCTATACCTCTAATTTCTCTTTGATGCATATGCTACCATCAACTCATACAACTCTATAGGAAACAAAAATAACGCCTCAAAGAGTTCATGATATAAATTTTCTTCAACCCACAAGTGTGCATCAAAATCAGGTCTAGTGTTAAATCTGTGAGGAAACTCTTCCTCCAAATTTTCTACCCAACTCTCAATCTGGAAAATTCAACCGATACATCTTCATTAGGCAACATTCTTATAATAGCTTGAAAATAGGTCCCGACAACATAACCAAAATTTAGACTTTTATTTTACTAAGAATAGCCCAAGGCATGTTGACACATCACTCAGACAAACCTAAATGCTCACCGAAGTGCGCAAGGGTACTGGGTCCTCTTTTATATCAGATTTGTCAAGGAGTTAGCATGAAGAGATATATGATCCATAATCATAACAACCATTCAAGAAAAAGCATAAAAAGATCTATATCTTGACCATAGTGCATAAAGAATAAAAAAGAACAAGTAACAAATTTACTACACAAGATCCATCAACATCAACATCAATAACAAGAATCCATCCACAACAATACATTGTATTAATCTCATTTTCATGCAAATGTGCAACAAGGAAATTGACAATATCCGAGCACGACAACTATACCCCAGTGTCAAAATTTTCAAGTTCTATCATTCCAAGATACCCCGACTGGCCCAATAAGTCCAAGTTACCTCCCGAATAATTTTATATCATCCCCTAGGTGATTTAGGAAAGTCCATTCATTCCCCTAGGTGATTTCATGAGTTCATTTGCAAACTACAGACAATATTAGGAAGGGCTATCACTAGCCTTCCCAGGACTGGATCAACCCCCTGGAGTGGAATGGAAGGAAAAATCAACATAGAGGTGAATTGAAGACATTATAACATCATGGAAATGATTTTGGAAGGTTTAGGGAAGTTTTGAAAGACTTGGAGCAGTCTGAGTGAAAACAGGGTTCACAAGCCTAAAACAACAGCTGGGCTTCAAAAGAAGATTCTGAGAGCTCTGGATGGAGTTAGAAGTAAAATAATACATTTATGGAAAGCTAATTCCAAGACGTACATGATGGTGAAATAATATTTTTCACAAAACTTTGGTGCATCAGGTCCATGGGCATTTTTTCTCGTGCATAAATGGAGTACCAAATAAAATTTTTGATTTTTCAGGATAAAATGGAAGCATCAAGAAATGAGACCCCACCATTTGATTAAAAATTCCATTCCCAATTAGGATCATATAATTTTTTTTGAAAAATTCCTTCGGGAGCTCAAGTTATCACTATCACAAGTTCAGGAGTTAGCCAAATTTTGGGAGGAAACATGTTAGCTCCAGGAGCCTGGTGGGATTTTGTGTCCCCGACATCCCTCAAGATCGGGATATCAAGGTTGGAAAATTTCTCCCAGCCCCCATGAAGCCCTTCCAGCCCTCATGTGATCTCCAGACTTGACAGTTCAGCCCCTAGGTGCATTTTTGGAGCATCCATTCCCTTTCGTCGGATTAAAAACCACGTGTCGGCTCCAGGACCACCATGGAAACTGATGTCCCTCATGTACCTAAGGTGAGGGACATAAGACATGGAAAAATGTGCTCACCCCCTATGGGGAGTCTTTTGGTCACTCACGTGACCGACTTTCAGCCCCCAAGTACATTTTTGGAGAATCCATTCCCTCGTTGTCGATCAAGCACCACGTGTCAACTCAGAACACCGTGGAAACCGATATCCCTCATTTCCCTAAGGTGAGGGACATCAAACATGGAAAAAGGTGCCTATCCCTCTAAGAGAGTGTTTTGGTCACCCATATGACCAGTTTCCAGCCCTCTGCTTCAAAGTTGATTTTGGAGCACTTAATCCCGTCGATGATCGTCGCCACGTGTCGTCCTCTTGACCACTGTGGAATTTGATGTCCCTCACATAACCGAGGTTAGTGACATCAAACATGAAAAAATGCACCCAACTCCAACACAAAAAAATCAAAAAAATTCTAACAGTTTATTGCTTCTCCATTACGAGAAGAAAACTGCAGAGAACACCAGTCCACCACTCCACCATTGCCAAAGCTTGAACCAGATCCATTACAACACATTATCCTTCACTCCATGATGGAACATAGGTCTTGTAAGAATAATTCATCAAGATAAGAAGAAGAAATGAAGAATAAAGAAGAAGAACAATGGAAATCCTCATTGCCATGAAATTAAAATTTGAATAAATCTTCCAAACCGGAGCATGGCTTGAAAAACCGTTTATTACCGAGTTATTCTCTCAAGGCCATTAAAAATCATATTAAAACCTCCAATTTGTTGAAAGGAATTCTCAGAGAATAAATCCTCTTTCCATCTCTATGAAGGAAAAAGCTTGATTTCCCATTAAATGTCGCCAAATTGAAGAGAAATTTCACGTGAAGCACCATAATGAAAAACCTATCGCAATGGAGTTGATTTCATTGCTGACATGAGACCAAATACGGACCTGAAAATTTCAATATCCATTAATGGCCATCATGACACAGTAGTGGAAAGAATCAGTGAGCTACCTCTCCACTTCTCAAGGTTCCGGTGGGCGAAATCGTCTGAAAATTGGAGGAAATTATCGTCAAAAAATTGAGTTTCGCACAAACTAGTTTTTACGCCATAACATCCCTATTTTTAGGGATATGGAGGGATGTGTTTTTATCAACATACTTCCCTCTTTGAAGAAATTTTCAAATTCCCAAAGATCTCGACGGGTGAAATCATCCGAAAATTGGAGGGAATTATTGTTGAAAAATTTAGTTTCACGTGAACTAGTTTTTGCGCCATAAAGCCCCTATTTTTTTAGGGACATGGAGGAATTAGTTTTTGTCCGTTTTCTTCCCCACCAATGAAAACATTAGTTTCCCACTTGTTTAGATGAAGGAATTACTCAAAATTCGGAGCATAGAACCCTGGAATAAAACCCAAAATTTGAAGACCCGTTTTGTCACAATTTGACATTTGTGGCGCACTTACTAAAAATAACATGTCTCCTTGCATAAGGAGTATTATTTTGGGAAAGCCATCAATAGAAGGACCTGTCAAGGAGGTGAAGACATTGGGGGTGAACTACAACTAAGAATTCACCAAAATGGGCATTTTGGCACTTACTAAAAATAGAAAGTGGGCCCACGAGCACCTTCTAAAAATAGAAAGTTGATCCGGAAGGAACGAGGAATGCAGGGAGAAAGAGGAATCAAGGTCACAACACTCAGTGGAAGTTCCAGGGACTTGATTTTTCACACTTACTAAAAATAGTAAGTTGTTTTTTCTAAGGGAGACATGAAGCCGAAGTGGACGGGTCAGAAGCCGACACAACCCTTTACCTGTGAGTATGATGTGGAAGACAACAATGTCTTGTATATGGACCTAAATGACCTTAAGAATCGTATGGCCTCCGAGAACTGAAGGAGGATTGAAGACCAAATATTCACAAGTGGTTTGTTCGCCGCTGTTGGACACCCAGTGTCTGTGCAAAGTCTCGAGCTAGTCCTAGCCTTCTCTTTCCACTACGATCCTGAGACACGAACCATCCGAGCTGAAAATAGTATAATAATGGTGGTCATCAGCCCTAGGACCATTTCAATCTCTCTACAGATACCGACATCCCCAACATGGTCATCATCTCAAAGGAAAGAGTCGTGCATGATTGGGAAATAATGGATTCATATGTCCAAGGAGTAACGCTCAACTCATGGTTGAAAATGGGAAGAAAGCCTTCCAGGATGCCCAAGAATCTACCAAGGTGTGAGTTCCAAGAAGGGTATTCCAATGTCATCACTCTCCTCAATAGAGTTATGGGTGAAGCAAGCACAAGAGATTTCTAGGACTGGATGGGCCTTTTCATCCTAACATTGATCAGAAGGGAAGTAGAGAATTGACTTGGGGAAGATCATTAGTGACAATATCCATCTGCAACTACTCCAAGTGCCCATGACAAAGAAGTTCCACATGAATTCTTACCTAGTTTATCTCCTCGCAAGCTCGAGATCATTCAAGGGATTGGATCTCACGTAAAACATTGCTTCTAAGGTACCTACATTTGAGAAACTTCCATAGTTGGTAATGGAGGAGAGAAACAAGAATTTCACCCATGTGAACGATGCGTTCACCATGTACATGGTCCGAAGCTTAGAAGGGGATATTGAATCTAGGATGCTACCAAAAGTGGCATCCTTGATTAAGGAATACAGCTCGTACTTCGTATAATTCTCAACATTCTCCTACATACTAGTCACTGGCTTTGACCAAGCTCCGATAAAACCACCTAAGTACCTCAGTGATGAGATTGTATTGTTCGAGCTCAATAGGTAGATCACTCAGGTAAATAACAAGCTCAGAAGTAGGAGAAAGAAACTGATTTCATTCCCTATATCTCTAGGGGAGTTCACATGAAAAATATCAAATGATGCATCTCTCTTGGAGGCCACTTTCGCACACCTGACTTTACATTCCTACATCACCATACCCAACTTCGACATCTGAGAAGATCGCAACTCATTATTTTTGTCCCATAATTACAACATGAGCCACAAGTTGAGGACTACTGGGAAAACTATATTGACGAGTTTGAAGTACGTGAAAAGGACCACATGAGGATGACAATCAGTGAGATGAGGAAATTCAAGTTCTCTTGGTACGAAGACATATTACATGATGATGGGACAAAGATGTATGATCCTAAGTACACAACATTCAATATGTCCCTAATGTCCCAAATCAATTGTCATATTTGTGAATCAGGAGATATATTGGAGCGGACTGAAAAGGTGGTGAGGAGAACGAGGAATTGGTTTCAGAAGAAGAGGACTATGATCATTCAGTCACGAGGAATTTCTCCAAGCTAGAAGCAAGCTTCACATCATTCATCTTCAAAAGTAGTAGAGGTGACTTCTAGCTCTAAACACTCTAGAGCGAGCTCAAAAAGGAAGGTCATGGAATCAGAAGCTTCTCCCCACAAGAAGACACCCAAGAAATTTAGGGAAGGAGAAGGTTCGTTGGCATCGCCGCAGGAGGAAGACGTGATCTCAATGATGCAAACAGAAAATACAGTAGCAAATGCACAGGTGAATGATGAATACATGGTTCATGATCCAGTATTCGAACCATTGCAAGAGGTCTCACCTCTTGTTGACACCAACGCCCCTCTCATTCAAGACTTTCCCCCTCCTTCAGAACAAAGAATGGTTGGTGTACCCATCATCGAGCCTGAATCGACGAGATGTTTCCATGGATGCGGGAAATGGTCACCCTCGACACTTGCATTGTGTAACAAGCAGCCCCTAATCTATCAATGATTGTCTCATTGGCTAAAGGAAAAAGGTCAAGAAATATTACACATACAACATCATGATTCTACAGTGGGGAGACTAGTAATCAATACATCAAAGTAGCTTGGCCAAAAGTAATCAAGCCATTGGATGAGATGACACCAACCAACTATGAGATGAGCATGATCCAATTGGGACTAGATACTCATGAGGGAGACTTACACATATATCAAAAATATTCTACTCACATGGTGGAAAGGAACAAAGAATATAAAGAGAAGATTGAGGTACTAGAGGAACAAGTACAAACTCTTTCAAACTTATGTGCAACACCTAGTGGAACCAAGCACTACAACACTTCCTATCAAGAAAGTGGTACTCATCAGTAGCTTTGATCCAGAATCCATCATAAGAACACAAGAACTCACAATGCAAGAGCGAGTGAACAATAAATGGATCAACTCAATCTCCAAAAATGGAAGCCAATGCTCCAAGAGGTAGTTAAGATCTTTGCGTACATGTGCGCCATGACCAACAGAATGTGAGCACTCAAAGAGGATTTGGGGAAAGAAAGAGATTACTAGGAACCTATGGGACTAGTAGTGAGTGAGATGAGCAACACCCATTGCCAAGATTTGACCGACTGGGAAGGTCTTTGAAACTCCCCGCAGAAGACTTGACATGTGTATGGGTGAGGGCCTTGGCAATCGAGTTGAAGCAATCAATCGGGCCTTCACAGTGCTAGAGGAGAAAGAAGAACAAGCATACAAGTTTTAGGATAGTATAAATTGGAAAATTACTCAATGGAGAATCAACTATATGGATAAACATGGAAGGAAACTGACACTATGAAACTAATTTCAAAGAACATGAAGGCAATGGAATTTCCAAGAAAGGACCTAGGCATCAAGAATCTCACATGGAATCACTCCTACCAATTACATAGACAATTGTGAAATCACCTAGCTTTCATAAGTAGCTGAGGAGGGGAGGCTAATTTCTAGAACCCGTCAACAAATTTGCAAAACATCATCATTGGTGTTGCCTCTTCAAGGGTAACTTTTGAGAAATGAAAAGTGCTTCAGTGAAATCAGGTTGTCCCCTACCTTGTACCATAGGTGATTGTTAGGTGTGTTTCCCTTTTTGTTGTGTGTGTTTCCCTTCCTATTGTGTGTTGTGTGTTTCCTTTCCATCCTTTTCGTGTGCGTGTGTGTTTCCTTCTTCTCTCTCTCTCTTGTTGTAAGTTGTACATGACTCTGCAAGGCCCAATGGATAAGGCACTAGTCAATGAATTATATGGTATAAAATTGAGATTTTAGATTCCCATGTCATGTCTTCACTATGCTCAGTCCATGTCATGTCCCCAAGCTAGATCCAGTTGTTGTCGTGTAAATGTGCAATAGGGAAATTGATAATTTCCAAGCATGACAACTATACCCCAGTGTCAATTTTTTCAAGTTCTATCATTCCAAGATACCCGGCTCTATCTAGTAAGTCCAAGTGACCTCCTGAATAATGTTCTATCATCCCCTAGGTGATTTAGGAAATTCCATTCATTCCCCCTAGGTGATTTCAGGAGTTCATTTATAAACTACATGCAATATTGGGAAGGGCTATCATTGGCCTTCCCAAGACTGGATCAACCCCTGGAGTGGAATGGAAGGGAAAAATTCAACATGGAGGTGAATTGAAGACATTAGAACATCATGGAAATGATTTTGGAAGGTTTAGGAAAGTTTTGAAAGACTTGGAGCAGTCTAAGTGAAAATAGGGTTCATAAGCCTAGGTAGTTCACAAGTACTAAAACAACTGCTAGGCTTCAGAAGAAGATTCTGGGAGGTCCAGATGGAGTTAGAAGTAAAATTAAACATTTGTGTAAAGATAATTCTAAATACTACATGATTATGAAATCATATTTTTCACAAAACTTTGGTGCATCAGGTCTACACCATTTTTTCTTAGGCATAAGTGGAGTACTATAAAAAAAATTCAATTTTTAGGGATCAAATGAAATAATAAAGACATGAAACTCCCACCATTGGATATAAAAGGCCATTTACAGTCAGGATCATATAAAATATTTTTGGAAAAGTCCATCGAGAGCTCAAGTTAGCATTGTCACAAGTTTAGGACTTAGCTAAATTTTGGGAGGACACGTGTCAGCTCCAAGAGCCTGGTGGGATTTTGTGTCCCTAACATCCCTCAAGGTCAAGGAAATAAAGGTTTGAAAAGTTCTCCCAACCCCTCTCAGCCATCTTAGCTCCCATGTGACATCTGGGACCCTCATGTGACCTCTAGACTTGACAGTTCAGCCCCTAGGTGCATTTTTGGAGCATCCATTCCCTGTCGTCGATCAAGCACCACGTGTCAGCTCCAAGACCACCATGGAAACTGATGTCCCTCATGTCCCTAAGGTGAGGGACATCAAACATGGAAAAGGAACTCAAACTTCTAGGAGAGTGTTTTAGTCACCCATATGATTAGCTTCCAATCCTCGGTGCTTTAAAGTTTATTTTGGAGCACTCATTCCCTGCCATCGGATTTCTACCACGTGTCATCCTCTTAACCACTATGGAATTTTATGTACCTCACATCCTTGAGGTTAGGGACATCAAACATGAAAAAATGTGCCCAACTCCAACCCAAAAATTTGAAAAAATTCTAATTGTTAGTTGCTTCTTGTTGCTTCTCCATTACCATAAGAAAACTGCAGAGAACACTAGTCCACCACTCCACCACTGTCAAAGGTTGAACTAGCTCCATTACAGCACATTATCCTTCACTCCATGATGGCACACATTTCTCATAAGAATAATTCATCGAGATAAGAAGAAGAAATGAAGAATAGAGAAGAAGAACGAAGGAAATTCGATTGCCATGAAATCAAAATTTGAAGAAATCTTCCAAACAAGAGCACGAATTGACAAACCATTTGTTGCTAAGTTATTTTCTCTTGAAGGGAATTAAAAAATCATATTCAAACCTCCAATTTGCAGCACAGAATGCTCACAGTGAATAAATCCTCTATCCGGCTCTATGAAGGAAAAAGCTTGATTTCCCATCAAACTAGTCACCGATTGAAGAGAAATTTCACGTGAAGCACCATAATGAAAAACCTATCGCAATGGAGTTGATTTCTTTATAAACAGAGAAAAAAACCAGACCTAAAAATTTCAAGCTCCATTAATGTCTTTCATGACACAGTAGTGGAAAAAAATCAGCAAGCTACCTCTCCACTTCTCAAGGTTCCATTGGGTGAAATCACCCGAAAATTGGAGGAAATGATCATCGAAAAATCTAGTTTCGTGCGAACTAGTTTTCGCCACCATGAAGTCCCTATTTTTTAGGGATATGGAGGGCTGTGTTTTTAATCAGCATTCTTCCCTCTTCAAAGAAATTTTCAAATTCCTGAAGATTTGATGGGCGAAATCATCCGAAAATTGGAGGGAATGATCATTGAAAAATCTAGTTTCACATGAACTAGTTTTTGCGCCATGAAGCCCCTATTTTTTAGGGATATGGAGGACTGAGTTTTTTTCAATATTCTTCCCCACCGATGAAAACATCATTTTCCCACTTGTTCAGATGAAGTAATTACTCAAAATTCGGAGCGTGGAACCCTGGAATAAAGGAGAAAATTTTAAGACATGTTTTGTCGCAATTTGACATTCGTGGCGCACTTACTAAAAATAGCATGTCTCCTTGCATAGGGTTGTATTACTTTGGGTAAGCCACCATTTGAAGATGCCATGAATAAGGTAGTGAACATAGAGGGAGCATCGTAGGAAAGGTCATCAAAAAGGTCATCTCAGCTCACAATTCACACTTACTAAAAATAGTAAGTTACACTAAAAATTAGTTTTCACAATGGATCGTATAAGGATAATCATTCGGGGAAATAATTTTTGGAAGCATCCTAGTCATTTTTCATAGGCATTTGAGATCCATATTAGTTCATTCAACTTGGTGAGCATTCATGAGCTAATTTGGAGGAGTTTCACAGTGTGTAAGGAGTTCAAAGATTTAGAGTTTCACTGCATTTGGAGCTTTCCATCGACGATGATCAACGGGTTTCATCGAGGGACATCTCCTCTTCTTCTTCTCTCTCTCTTTCTCTCTCGTCTTCCCCAACTTTCTCTCCCCTTCAAATGTTCTAATTCTTCATTGGGGTTTACACTTTTTGATATGTTTTTAAGTCACCTAAAAGTGACTTTAGAAACATAATGTAAATTAAGTCACCTTGAATTTATAAAAGGGACTTAAATATTTGATGGTAATATGAATACTCTAAAGTTAGAAATAAGGCATATGGAGGGTCATGAGGAAGACGATAAGTCACCTCTCATTCTATAAACTATAACACCATTCCCATTTTAAGGGGTTGGTGATTGATCTTGTAAACTCAAGAGTGCATTGTACCTAGAGAAAGAAAATTAGATAGTCATTTTCTTCTACTATCCTCTACTCTCAAATTTCCTTCATTCCAACATTTCTACAACTTTGATTTGAGAAATCAATACAAGAAGAAGGAGTTTATAGATTTCTTGTACTAAGGGGTTTATTGATACTTGGTGATCAATAAATTCTATTTGGTCTTGTTGTTATTCATAGATTTTTTTCTTCCCATAAATTCATGTGTCGAAGTTTCCAACTAGTGTGTGTGTAGGAATCTGATTTTCTACTTGCAAAATTAGTTCTCCTACCTCTTTTCTCACTCCCCTTTCCCACTCTTCAGAAAAATTCTTCCCTAGAAAGAGATTGCTAGCTTTTCCACAGGTCAGTGGAGTGCCCCTATTGGATCCTAGGTCGAAAGGCCACCACAAAAATCCACATTTTATTGCACATGCATATATGGAAGCTGCACTTGTTAAGTAGAGGGACTTAGATTCCCAGAGCATTCACAAGAAATCCACAAATTTTTCTACCCAATTTTTTTTCTCGCCAACAATTTTTTTCAATAAGGCGAGAAAAAATTTCAAGAACAAATTGGTTGTTATCTTTCCAACGCTTTGGGAATTTAAGTCTCTACTAAACTGATTGAGCTACCATATGTGCATTCGTGAGAAAATGTGAATTTCTGTGGTGGCCTTTCGACCAAGGATCCAACAGGGGCACTCCACTAACCCTATGGAAAAGCTAACAATTTCTTACTCGAGAAGACTTTGTCTAAAAAAGTAGGAAAGGGGAGTGAGAAATAAGATAGGGGAACTAATGTTACAAGTAGGAAATTATATTCCTGCACATACTAGTTAGAAACTTCAACACATGCATTTATGAGAAGAAACAACCCGCAAATGGAAAAAAATGAGATAAGATTGTGAACTCATAGTCTCTAAAATATCCTCATCAAAAATGCTACAATGGAGTTGGTTCAAGCTTTGGCAATGGTGGAGTGGTGGACTGGTGTTCTTTGCAGTTTTCCTCTGGTAATGGAGAAGCAACAAGAAACAACTAACAATTAGATTTTTTTCAAATTTTTGGGTTGGAGTTGGGTGCATATTTTCATGTTTTATGTCCCTGACCTCAGGGATTTGAGGGACATAAAATTCCATGGTGGTCAAGAGGACAACACGTGGTGGTGATCTCGACTACAAGGAATGAGTGCTCCAAAATCAACGTTAAAACACCAAGGGCTAGAAACTTGTCATATGGGTGACCAAAACACTCTCTTAGAGGGATGGGAACCTTTTTCCATGTTTTATGTCCCTCACCTCAGGGAAATGAGGGACATCAATTTCCACAGTGGTCCTGGAGATGACACATGGCATTTGATCGACGACAAGAGGAATGGATGCTCCAAAATGCACCTGGGGCTGAATTCTCAAGTTTGGAGGTCACATGAAGGTCCTAGAGGTCACATGGGGACTAAGAGGGCTTCAAGGGAGCTGAGTAAACTTTTCCAACCTCGATGTCCCCGACCTTGAGGGACGTCGAGTGGACACAAAATCCCACCAGGCTCCCGGAGGTGACACATGTCATCCAAAAATTTGGCTAAGTCCGAATTTGTGATGATGATAACTTGAGATCCCGATGGAATTTTCTAGAAAACCTTTATGGATCCCGATTGGAAATGGAATTTTTAATCCAATGGTTGGGGTATCATGTATTTATTCTTCCATTTGATTCCTTAAAATCGAGTTTTGATTTGGTACTCCACTTATGCCTGAGAAAAATTGCCTGCAGACCTAATGCACCAAAGTGTTGTGAAAAATATTATTTCACCATCATGTAGGTCTTGGAATTAGATTTCTAGAAATGTTTTATTTTACTTCTAACTCCATCCGGAGCTCTCAAAATCTTCTTCTGAAGCCCAACAACTATTTTAGGCCTGTGAACTACCTAGGCTTGTGAACCCTATTTTCACTCAGACTGCTCCAAGTATTTCAAAACTTCCCTAAACCTTCCAAAATAATTTCCATGATGTTCTCTTGTCTTCAATTCACCTCAATGTTTAATTTGGCCCTTCAATTCCACTCCAAGGGGTTCATCTAGTCCTGAGAAGGCCAGTGATAGCCCTTCCCAATACTGGATGTAGTTTGTAAATGAACTCCTGAAATCACCTAGGAGGAATGAATGGAATTTACAAAATCACCTAGGGGGATGATAAAACATTAGTCGAGAGGTCACTTGGACTTACTGGATAGAGACGGGGTATCTTGGAATGATAGAACTTGAAAATTTTGACACTGGGGTATAGTTGTCGTGCTTGGAAATTATCAATTTCCCTGTTGCACGTTTACATGAAAACAGTTGGCTCTAGCTTGGGGACATGACATGGGTCGAGCATTGTGAAAACATGACATGGGAATCTAGAATCTCAATTTTATACCGAATAATTCATTGACCGATTGCCTTATGCATTGGGCCTTGCAAAGTCATGTACAACTTACAACAAGAGAGAGAGAAGAAGAAGGAAACACACACGCACACAAAAAGGATGGAAAGGAAACACATGACACACAACAGGAAGGGAAACACACAGAAGAAGGAAACACACCTAAAAATCACCTATGGTACAAGGCGGGGATAGCTCGCTTTAATTGAAGCACTTTTCATTTCTCAAAATTACCCTTGAAGTGGAAACACTAAATGATGATGTTTTACGAATTTTTGATGGGTTCCAGAAAGTAGCCTCCCCTCCTCAGTTGCTTATGAAAGATAGGTGCTTTCACAATTGTCTATGTACTTTGTAGGAGTGAGTCCATGTGATATTCTTTATGCCCATGTCCTTGCTTTGAAATTCCACTACCTTCATGTTGTTTGAAATCAATTTCCTAGTGCGTTTCCTTCCATGTTTATCCATATAGTTTATTCTCCATCGAGTGTGCTACGCATTTAAGTCACCTAAAAGTGACTTTAGAAACATAATGTAAATTAAGTCACCTTGATTTTATAAAAGGGACTTAAATATTTGATAGGAATATAAATAGTCTAAAGTTAGAAATAAGGCATATGGAGGGTCATGATGAAGATGATAAGTCACCTCTTATTCTATAAATTGTAACACCATTCCTATTTCAAAGGGTGGATGATTGTTCTTGTAAACTCAAGAGTGCATTGTACCTAGAGAAAGCAAAGGAGATAGCCATTTTCTTCTACTTTCCTCCACTCTCAAATTTCTTCTATTCCCACACTATGTACAACTTCTGTTTAAGCATCAATACAAGAAGAAGGATTTTGTAGCCTTTTTGATGAGGAGATTTTAGAAACTATGAGTTCGCAATCTTATCTCATCTTGTTTCCATTTACAGGGTTGTTTCTTCTCATAAATGCATGTGTTGAAGTTTCTAACTAGTGTGTGTAGGAATTTGATTTCCTACCTATAACATTAGTTCCCCTATCTCATTTCTCACTCCCCTTTCCTAATTTTTAGACAAATTCTTCCTAGAAAGATATTGCTAGATTTGCCGCAGGTCGAGTGTAATGCCCCTATTGGATCCCCAGCCAAAAGGCCACCACATAAATCCACATTTTCTCGTGCATGCACATACGAAAGCTACACCGGTTAAGTAGAGGGACTTAGATTCCAAGAGCATTGGCAAGAAACCCATAAGTTTTCCACCCGACAAATTTTCTAACAGTTTTTGGTGCCCACCATGGGGTAGATTTAGCAACATCTGCACCCAAAATATGACCACAAGGTCCAAAAATTCAAAATAAAATTATTTAAAAACAAAAAAAAAGTTCACGAAAAGCCATTACTAAAAGATACACTCTCAATTCTTGCAAGTGACCTTTCATATTCCATAGTGTCTTTTCATATTCCCACTTCAAGAATTTCCTAAAGTGGTGAAGGAAGATACACTAGGTTGAGCAGGTCGAGAGGCGTTGTTGATTCTAATTTTGAGGCTTTGCAAAATCAGCAAGAACGAATTAGAGATAATCTATACTTCTTCTCTCAAGCCTCCTCTCCATCTAATGCTTCAAATAGTTCACCTAGCAATACTATCAAAACTCCTGTTGATACTTCCCCTTCAAATCCTCCCATTTTTCAACCACCATTGAACATCAAGTTTGTGGAAGAAGAAGAATTTGTAGAAGCAAAGGCTTAAGCAGAAGCAAAAATGACAATGGAAGATGAAGAATAAATACCTCAACCCATTGTTCCATGGGGAAGGAATACATACCCCCTTGATTTTGAACCACCTCTCCACAATCTACCATCAAGTTCAAGAAAAAACTTTCCAAATTTCAAAGGTGACAAAACACAACATCCGGAAGAACATGCTCCTTCCTTCACGACATCATGTGGAATTCTTGGTGTCAAACATGAAGACGTTGCAATGAGATTGTTTGTGGAGTCCCTCCAAGAAAAAAAGTAGCAGAATGGTTTTACCTCCTACCTACCCGGTCCATCATAGGTTGGAATGACATCAAGGATGCCTTCAAAGAGAGGTTTAAATCAACTGAAGACTACCAGGACCTTATGGTGTAGTTGGCTCAAATAAAGAAAGGAGAAAACAAAACCATGAGAGACTTCATGGCTCGTTTCAAACAGTTACTTCACAAGATACCTAAAGAGGATTCACCATCTCAAAACAATGTCAAGAGATTCTTCATCAATGCTCAATCACCAGAGGTAGGATTTCTCCTATGAAGAGTTTAACCAAGGGATATTGCAGAAGCACAAATAATGGCCATTGAACTTGATGACAATCTCATCCTCTTTGGAAAGATCAAGAATCCATCAAAAGGCAAGACCCAACATCCTGGAGATGAGAGAACCAATCCATCGCTGCAAAATTTGGCGAATGAGATAGCATATTTGAAAAGGGAATTATTTGAATGATTTTCTTCCTAAAGAAGCAATGAAAATCAGATTATAGGAGCACCCCAAAGGCTTGCCTTGGAGGCCCCACCTATCAATGCAAGTTGTAGGAGTAATGAAAATGAAGAGGAGTTTGAATAAGAAAGTGATGAGTTTGAGAATGATACATAAATCAGATTATGTGAGTATTCTAGAGATTATGAAGAAGACAAAGAAGATGCACCCAGTTTCTCATATGCAAGAATCACTCATTATTAGTTTAAGAAAGGAGCACCCTCCACTATTGTAAAGAAAAATAAAGTTGATGATACTCTTATGGAGACTCGCAAAACAAAATAATTAGTCGAGGATCACTATCATCCTTCCATGAAGTCCACATTGTTGGAGCTTGATCTTGTAGCAAGTAAGAACACCCCCACTATTCCAAGTAATTCTTCTGATACCTCTTTCAATTCTAAACCCAAATATGCTCCTACAAAATGTAATTCCTTGAAAGTTCATAGAGTTCCATTCAAAATATCTTTCATTCCTCAAACATCAAATCCTACTCCTAAGCCTATCTAGACTCCAAAATCAATCCCTTCACCCCCTTGTCTGCATCTTCTCCCTTTGACTTCATAGAATATGCAAACAAGGCCAAAGTGCAAATTACTAAATCGAATATTTGCGGACTCATCCTAAACAATTTGAGAGGTTCATCAAATATATCAGGAGTGGTAGTCTAACACCCAATGTTGTAACATATAGTTCCAAAGACATGTTACCAAACTCACCTACACCTTCGTCATAGAACACGCTTTCTCTCGAGTACATAAAATAATGATAAATTTGAAACTTTCTACGTTTCCCTTCTTGTTGGAGAATATGTACCGAACAATTACATAATGATTCTCGGTACCTTAGACAACATTATGCCTTTGAAGGTCGCCAAGGCTCTCAAACTTACCATGACACCACCTAGTGGCTCTTATTACTCTTTGGAATAAAAAAGGTATCACTTGTAGGAAGGTCAAATATGCATAGGTTGCTTTCACCATATTTCTAGGCAAGAAAGTTTCGGTAATGATTTTGGTAGTAGACGTCCCGACCTCATTCGGAATGTTGCTAAGTAGAAATTTTTGCCGAGACTTGGGAGGGAAAATTTAGATGAATTGGTCTTCTGCAACCATACTAGTGAAGGGAGACATGGAGAAATTGCTTCCGAGAAGAAGATGAGGTACACGGTATGAAAGTCCTGGAAGCCTGAAAGCTAACATCTTGTATCAATATAGCAGAAAATGAATCACTTAGTGGAAACCGAGTAGGAAAAGGATATTCCCATCTTGATAGTCCAAACTTTCATTCCCAGAGAGATTTGGAATTTGAAGAATCATTGAGGAGATTTTAGTTAGAAGAGGGCAGCTTCGAATTGTCGGATGACGCAAACCATGAAGAAGAGGAAATGGTTCTTGACAATTTTCAAACAGAAAAATCAGCTATGTGTTTATCGTGATGAAGAAATTTTCTCTTTCCCATTTGAAGATGAGGAATCCCTTGATCATGTCACCCAGGAAGAGACCAAGCCAATTTGTAATGAACCCTCGAATAGTAGGGAAGAACCATATTTATAATAACTGCTAAGAGCCACGGAAGAAATAAAGACCCTGAGACCAGTCTTGAAATTTTAATGCAAGACATGAATCTGGAAGACAAGCGTAAAGCTGACTTGGAAACTTCAAGTAGTTTGAGGACAAGCTATGTTGAAATAACTCTAGATGAGAAATATGATCTCCCTCTCAAGCCAATGGTTGGTGGATACGATGATGAAATTTAGGTATTTTCTTTCCCATTTGAAGAGGAGGAATCTTTCCATGATGAACAAACTAAAGCAAGAAGTTTGAGGCCTTTGAAGATGAAGCTCTTTTTGATGAAGGATTAGTAGAGCACATTGATTCCCAAGATGATGAGGTAACTCCTCTAGATAGTTTCCTCGAGATGTATTCTTCAAAGGTGTATAAAGATGAGCTATATGAAATGACAAATCATAACTATGTGAAAGAAATCTTGGATGTAGTAGAAGTTGCGGAAGACCACGATATTGCTCTTTATCTCTTTAATTGTGCCATGGATATATAAGACAAGTATGATTTTTCATCCGATCCTCCCATCAATACTCAAATGCCTCAATGGAGTAGAGATAAAGGATGAATCAAATGTTTCTCATAGAGAAGATGTTAATGAGCATAGACCTAGGAAAGAAAGTAACTCACAATATCAAAGGAATCGGAATAAAAATCAGCTTTGGGGTAGTGATAGCACACTCGATAGAGAATCAACTATATGCATAAAAATGGAAGGAAAGCGGCGCAAGATGAAACTGATTTGAGAGAACATGAAGGTAGTGAAATTTCTAAGCAAGGACCACAGGCATCAAGAAGCTCACACGGACTCACTCCTACCAAGTACACAGATAATCATGAAAGCACTGGATTTCATAAGTAGCTAAGGAGGAAGGCTACTTTGGAACTTATCAACGGCCGTAGAACTCGCATCGACACTAAAATTTTCCTCCATAATTTCTATTTCATTAATGTATGTATTAGGAATAGGATGTTGTTAAGTGTAATTAGTAGTAGCATTCGATAGAAGATAACGGGCGCCGTCAAGATCAAGTGCCGCCAATAATGTGGAGTACTGTATGAGTCAAAGTACAATAGGAATGTTGTAAAAAGTAAAGATTTGTCGTAAGTGGTCCGGTAATGTTAAAATGTCAAAGTTTGGGTAATTAGAGAAGTAGGGTCTACATGATTAGGAATTAGAAATATTATATTGGTAATAAGGACAAGGAGTGAGGTCATAAATATTTTGTGTATTTTATTTGTAAAAAGTCTAAAATGTGGAACCCATGTAAAATGATAAGTTTTATCTTATCTTAATGAGATAAGCTTACATGTACGAGATAAGAGTTAAGGTATGGAATATGATTCGTCGAGTGGATTTCTTATCCTATCTTAGAGATAGGATGGATAAAACTGGAAGTTCTATAAATAGAGAGGCCACCCCCTCATTTAGCATATAAAGAAGTAGTGAGAAATATTGTAGGAAGTGTGCGAAGGAAGCCATCGAGTTAAAGGTGTGTTGAAGAAGCCATCAAGAGGTGTAATTGTAAAGTTTCTCCCATAGTCTTGTTGAAGTATCTCATGGGTGAGATTGTATGATTTCATGTTAATATTATAATTTATTTTGATATTTCAGATTTTTCACTCATTGTCTTATCATAGTCAATGGTATTCTTGTGTTCGGTTGTTGTTTTGTTTCCATTACATCCACCAAACTAAAGGTGTGCATTAGCAAATAATCATAGCACGAGGAGTTCCGGTGAAGAATTATCATAGTGTCGGATTGCTGATGACATTTTGGTTCCGTTAAGGACCATTCCTCGTTAGTGGATTTTACGGAGAGATATTCCCACTTAGTCAAAAATTAATTGGAGGGTAACCTTGTTTTTCTTGTGCATAGTAGTTACCATGGTAAAGTCATTTTTACTGTGCATAATAGTTACCATGTTAAAGTCATTTTTGCCATGAATAGTAGTTACCCTGGTAAAGTCCTTTTCTTTGGGAATAGTAATTACCGCATAAGAAAGTCACTTTTACCGTGAATAGTGTTTACCACAAGTAAAGTCATTTTTACCCATGAAGAAGTCAAGTTTTACCATAGTTTACCGTGGTCATTTCTAATTTCTTGTAGAAAGGTGTAAAGTCACTTTCTAGTATAGTGATTCCAATTATTTGTGCACATAAGTCTTGTTAATTGTACTTGTGGGTTGGTATTTCACTGAAGTGGTTACTTTTGAAAATGGGAAAGATTCATGTTTTTTCAGCTCAATCTAATGAAGATGCTTCTTCTTTCATTCAAGAGTTTAAACGATCTTGTATTTGTAATGGCCTTATAAGAAGGGAACAATGGACTGAATTTTTCCTACCTTTTGGATGGTTCGACACTTAGGTGGTTTGAAACACTAGGTGATAATGTGAAAATTCATGGGATTTATTAACCGAAAGTTTTCTTGAAGAATTTGGTGAACAACGAAATATACGAGATCTCATGATCGAGATCACAAAGCTATCCCAAGGAGAGAAGGAGAAGATAAGGGATTATCATGCTCATGTTCTAGAGCTAAGGAGGAAGCTCGATGCCCGAGATCTAGGAAGGAAGGACTAGGCGATGGGTTGATGAATGGCGTGGATAATCTCCTCTGTAAGCACTTCATTCTTGGGATGAAGTCGGAGATCGAACAACGAGTGAAGTATGACCGCCACCACCATTGAACAAGCAAAGGAGATTGCAAGAAGGCAAGAAGAAAGCATGGAAGAGGAGCCCGAAGAAATTGTTGCTAAAGTAGAGCCTACACCAAAGACCTTTGGTCCTGAATCCACAACTAGTCGGTGAGCACAAATATTTCTCCTAATACATCTATTGAGTATGAAGATCTGCTCAAAAAGATGGGTGGGTTAACTATTAATCTTCTTCAAGGAAAGGAATTTAGTTCTCGGGGAGGAGATAGAGGTCCAAAAGAAATATTTACGAAGTTGTGTGTTATGGTTGTTATAAAAAGGGTCATTATAAGTATAATTGTCGAGATAGAGCTTCTACATCGGTAAGGGAGATAATGATAAAGGAAAAGCACTGTGAATTCTTTTGATGTAGTAGATAAGAGCAAAAATAATGAAGTAGATGTGTTTGTAACAAAAAGAAAGAAAGAAAAAGATAATCAAGATGGAAATGATCCTAAGAAGATGAAAGAAGAAACTAGTAAGAAACATAGGAGAAGAAAGTTGGGTGTGCGAGGATTTTTCGATTTCACTGGGGGCAAGGACCATACTCCATCTTGGAAGATCTGTCCAAAAGGCCTGCAAATATTACATATGGTCAACTCTTGGCTATGTCTTCGAGAAGAGGCGGGAGTTGCGAGGTGGACTCAATGCTCAAGAAGGAAGGAGGTTGAGGTCCCCTGTTTTGGAGGCGAGAGGTAGATCCCTATGCTCCACAAGCTGAGGTATTATGTAATGGTATTTCAATTCATGATGTCTTAGTTGATGGAGTGCTTTGTGATTAATGTAATGACCTAGTCTGTAATGAATATGTTGGGTTTAAAATTGATCGCCCTTCAACACTTATGTTAAGGTCATTAAATAAGGAAAAACTAAACCGAGAAGGTGTAGTTTCAAATGTGGCAATATTTGTTATGGGTGTTGTATGTGTGGTAGACTTTCGGGTGATGAAAAATGTAGATGCTATTTTGCGTACCCAATCTTTGCTTTGGGAAGACCATGGCTAAGGAGAGTTCATGCAAGAAACTCTGGAATGAAGGTTTCATGACACTTGGACGTGGTAGAGAGAGGAGGTGAAGATAAACGTGATCCTCGACATCATAAAGCGAACTTGTGGATTCAAGTGATGGGCGATGATTGGACATCTCTCGATTACTCTAGCACCGATGAAGTGGACACCTCAAAGATGAAGAAAGTGAGGTTGATGTTTCAGGTCATGGATATTCTTCCCATCACACCAACCCAAGACCCCATAAAATTATCTCGAAGAAGAAGTTGATGATCGTCTCCAACAAATAAAGATTGGTGATCTTTGTGATGGAGAGTGAGAAGGAATCCTACCTCCGGCTCTTTGAAGGTACATACACCTATTCACTTTTGATTACAAGGAACTCCGCCAAGTAAGTTGGGTAGAACATTGTATTGAGCCTGGTAGATGGTGCTAAGCCCATAAAGCAAATGCCATATAGAATGAATCCTAATTTTTCCAAGGCTATTGTAAAAGAAGAAATAGATAAGTTGCTTGATGCGGGATTCATATTTGTGGAGAATTTGAATGGGTTTCTCCCATTGTGATCTCAACAAAAAGAATGGGAAGGTACGCATTTGTGTTGATTACAGGAGGCTCAATAAGGCAACAAAGAAGGATCATTACCCTCTTCCATTTTCAGATCGATCTTGGGCCGAAGTAGGCTGGCCGGAGTGCTATAGTTTTCTTGATGGATATAGCGGCTACAACCAAGTTCGTATAGCGAGAGAAAGATCAGTGAAGACCACGTTCACCACTCCTTGGGAACGTTTGCTTATAGAGTTATGCCTTTTGGGTTGTGTAATGCTGCAACATTCCAACGTTTGATGAATAGGGTGTTCGAACCCTACATTGGGACCTTCATCGAGTATTTCGGATGATTTTTGCATCTATGGGAGCAAGTTGGATTTGAAGCCTGAGATGGAGACAACATTTCAAAGGTTAGATGAAGCACAAGCCTCACTAAACCCTACAAAGTGTGTCTTTGGATGTTCTAAAGGCGTTTTGTTAGGGCATGTTGTATCCAGAGATGGTATTGTACTGATCCACGATAAAGTTTCAAAAATCACATATTTACCATTTCCTATGAATAGAAGTAAGTTGAGATCATTTTAGGCCATGTGGGTTACTATAGAAGGTTCATCAAGAATTTCTCAAAGGTGCATGACCACTAACCTAGCTAAGAGGATTGAAGAAGGATGTTTTATGAACCAGGAAACAAGGCACATGAAGCTTTTGGACAAGTGAAGGAAGCCCCTGGTGTCTTCACCTGTTTTGAAGAATCCAGTTGGAGCAAGCCATTCATTGTGTACACTGATGCCTCGAGGATGCAGCACTAGGTAGTACTTTGAGCCAAAAGGATGAAAATGGGAATGAACATCCAATTTACTTTGGGAGAGCGAGACAAATGAGCGAGTCTTTGAGGTAAACTATACCGTAATAAAAAAAGAGGCTCGCTATCATTTTTCTTTGTAAAGAAGTTTAGAAATTACTTGCTAGGGCAGAAATTTATAGTTGTGGATCATCGGGCTCACTCAAATATATTGTCGATAATAAGCCTAACCCATTAGGAGGATAGCAAGATGGATAATTTTGCTACAAGAATTTGAATTTGATATTATAGATAGGCGGAAAGAAGCATGTCAATGCAGATGCACTCTCTCGAGCCTATGATGGTTTAGGATCATCTTGTGATGATGATGATTTTTCGATGCGGCATTGTTCTCCTTGACACAATCCCTAGTGAATACATAGATATTTGGAATTATCTGAATGAATTCAAGTTTCTGATGGTGCCAATGCAAAGACTAAGAGAAAGATTACTCAAGCGATCGTCCATATTCTATTCTCGCATGGAGCATTATTTCGAATCGGGCTCGATGGACAAGACAAGAGGCAATTGGACGTGATCAAGGAAAGGAGTTGCTAGAAGAATTCCACAATGGTACATGTGGAGGGAACTTCTCTGGACAACTTACAACGTAAGAAGGATCTTGGATGCGAGTTATCATCTGGCCCACTCTTTTAAAGATTGTTATAATTATTGTAAGACATGTGATATTTGTCAAACACATGGTAACCGTAAGACTTCATCAGCTCCATTATGTCCTATTCTTCCCCTTGGTCCCTTTGAAAAATGGGGAATAGACATTGTAGGTCCACTTCCAACTACATCACGTCAAAATAAGTATATTGTAGTTGCCATGCATTATTTAACCAAGTGGGTTGAAGCTAGGCCATTGAAAACGGCTTCAATGGATGAAGTGGCAAGGTTCATATATGAACGCATTGTCACCAGATTTGGTTGTCCATTAGAAATTGTAACAGATCAAGGAAGCCACTTCATTAATGAGGTGGTAGAAGCCCTAGTCAATAAGTTTTCTATCAAGCACAAGAAGGCAACAACATACAAGCCAAGCACAAATGGACAGTGGAACTTAACAAATTTTGTCTTTGTGTCAAATTCTAGCAAAAGATGCGGCCTTGCAGGTACATAAATGGGATAAAAGGATTCATGCGGCATTGTGGGCATATAGGGCAACATCAAAGTCAGCAACAAGATACTCCCCATTTCGGTTGGCCTATGGCATTGATCCGGGCTTCTTCCTATTGAGTTTGATATTCCCACCGTGAGAGTTATGAAAAATGAAAGGATGGATGAAAGTGATTCAAGAAAAGAAAGGTTGGTACATCTTCATTTGCTAGAGGAAATGAGGGAAATAACAAAGGATACAAGCCATAAGAAGAAAATGAAGCGAAGGAATACTTTGATCAAAAGATCGATGGTCTCCATTTCATGTGAATGACTTGGTCCTAGTATATGATTCGAGATACAAAAAAAGAAGACAGAGAAAATTTCTTCCAAAATGGATGGGGCCCTACAAAATAGCATTGTGCATGAAAATGGTACGCACTGACCATTGGAGGAATTGGATGGCACTCCCATTACGAAATGGGTCAACCACGACAAGTTGAATATTTTCCAAGCACGAGAATAGTCTACTCGAGGACGGAGTAGAAGCTAGAAGGGGAAGATGTCGACACTAAAATTTTCCTCCATAATTTCTATTTCATTAATGTATGTATTAGGAATAGGATGTTGTTAAGTGTAATTAGTAGTAGCGCCTCGATAGAAGATAACGGCGCATGCCAAGATCCCTGGTGCCGATAATAATGTGGAGTACGGTAATAGTCAAAGTACAATAGGAATGTTGTAAAAAGTAAAGATTTGTCGTAAGTGGTCCGGTAATGTTAAAATGTCAAAGTTTGGGTAATTAGAGAAGTAGGGTCTACATGATTAGGAATTAGAAATATTATATTGGTAATAAGGACAAGGAGTGAGGTCATAAATATTTTGTGTATTTTATTTGTAAAAAGTCTAAAATGTGGAACCCATGTAAAATGATAAGGTTTATCTTATCTTAACATATAAGCTTACATGTATAGATAAGAGTTAAGGTATGGAATATGATTCGTCAGAGTGGATTTATTATCCTATCTTAGAGATAGGATGGATAAGCCTGGAAGTTCTATAAATAGAGAGGCCACCCCCCTCATTTAGCATAGAAAGAAGTAGTGAGAAATATTGTAGGAAGTGTGCGAAGGAAGCCATCAGTTAAAGGTGTGTTGAAGAAGCCATCAAGAGGTGTAATTGTAAAGTTTCTCCCATAGTCTTGTTGAAGTATCTCATGGGTGAGATTGTAACAGTTTCATGTTAATATTATAATTTATTTTGATATTTCAGATTTTTCGTCATTCTGTCTTATCATAGTCAATGGTATTCTTGTGTTCGGTTGTTGTTTTGTTTCCAGATTACATCCACCAAACTAAAGGATGTGCATTAGCAAATAATCATAGCACGAGGAGTTCCGGTGAAGAATTATCATAGTGCCGGATCTGATGACGATGAACATCATCATTTAGTGTTGCCTCTTCAAGGGTAACTTTTGAGAAATGAAAAGTGCTTCAGTTAAAGCGGGTTGTCCCTCACCTTGTACCATAGGTGATTGTTAGGTGTGTTTCCCTTTTTGTTGCATGTGTTTCCCTTCCTATTGTGTGTCGTGTGTTTCCTTTCCATCCTTTTCGTGTGTGTGTGTGTGTGTGTTTCCCTTCTTCTCTCTCTTTTTGTAAGTTGTACATGACTCTGCAAGGCCCAATGGATAAGGCACTGGTCAACAAATTATATGATCTAAAATTGATATTCTAGATTCCCATGTCATGTCTTCACTATGCTCAGTCCATGTCATGTCCCCAAGCTAGAGCTAGTTGTTGTTGTGCAAATGTGTAACAGGGAAATTGACAATTTTGAGCACGAAAACTATACCCCAAAGTGTCAAATTTTTCAAGTTCTATCATTCCAAGATACCCCGGCTCTATCCAATAAGTCCAAGTGACCTCCCAACTAATGTTCTATCATCCCCCTAGGTGATTTAGGAAATTCCATTCATTCCCCTAGGTGATTTCAGGAGTTCATTTGCAAACTACAGGTAGTATTAGGAAGGGCTATCACTGGCCTTCCCAGGACTGGATCAACCCCTTGAGTGGAATGGAAGGGAAAAATTCAACATGGAGATGAATTGAAGACATTATAACATCATGGAAATTATTTTCGAAGGTTTAGGAAAGTTTTGAAAGACTTGGAGCAGTCTGAGTGAAAACAGGGTTCACAAGCCTAGGTAGTTCACTTGCCTAAAATAATTGTTGGGCTTCAGAAGATGATTCCAAGAGCTCTAGATGGATTTAGAAGTAAAATACAACATTTAAGTAAAACTTCTAATCCACTTTTTCAGCTTAAGAAGTATGGTTATGATTTTTAGAAGATGTGGAATTCCTTTCCATGTACTTTTTGTGGATTGCATAATCATTCAGTGGCAGATGCTGGAAGAGAAGGACACTAATGAAGAAGTTGATGTCATTTGTCAGGAACAAGGCAAATCAAAAAGACCAATCTCGTCATGCAGAGTCGAGAAATGGCAGAAAGAGTTCCTCATCCCAGAAAAAGGATTTTAAGAGGAATTTTTGTGCTCATTGCTAGAGGAATGGGCATCGGGTGGAAATTTTCTGGAAACTACATCCATCTCACCATCAGAGTAATGGCAAGCCAAAGATGGAATGGAGGCCTATTGCAAAGGAAAAGGAAGTTTCTACTCCACCACCAGTTGACAAGTCAACCTGTGACTGTAATACCATGAAAGTGAAAGTCCTTTAAAATGGGTAAGTTAACATGTTTTCAATTATATATTACATAATTCATATTGTTGAATAGTATGCGGTATTAAGTTTAGAGATCGATTCGTGAGGAAATTCTCATAGAAAGGTTTACAATACTAAAGTGGATTTTCTTACTTCAAAAATTTGATTAATGCTCCAAACATATCTCTAATCAACGTGTGAGTACATTGACTACATAACTTGGACATAGGAATTAACTCATATAAAGCTTGGAGATTGATCTGTCATTTATGTAGCGAAGAGAGTTCACAGAGTCACTTAGAACTTCATTCTGTGTAGAGGCATTGTGACCGTGCAGTAGAATGGTAGCTAAATCACCGTTGGCATTGACATCGGGTCAAAACTCCATTCTTTATAGAGGCATTGTGACCATGCAGCAAAGTGGTACCTGATATTAGTGTGTCAACAAGAAGAGCTCTCAAAAGATTAGCTCGGAACGTCATTCCGTGTCAAGGCATTACAATTACACATACGAATGGTAGCTGATCAATGACTTCAAGCATCGTTCATTAGAGGCTTGATTTCTTGAAAGAGGCTTAACATCATGTATTGGAGGCGTTGAGGTCTGTAACAGACTTATCATTGTGATTTGGAGGCTCGAGGTCTTGAAAGAGGCTTAGCATCGTGCATCAGAGGCGTTGAAGTCTACAAAAACTTAGCATCATGCATTGGAGGCTTAGCATCGTGCATCTGAGGCGTTGAGGTCTAAAAAGGGATAAGTTATTGTCCATCGTTGACATTGGATCGATCATATCTCTACGTAACATGGAGTTTCTTCAAACCAATTCGGATTCTCTGGAATTAACTTGGAACCAAGAGCTGTGTTATAGAGTACAAGAAGATCCTTGTTGTCAGATATCAAGAAGCTTAGCACCGCAGAGAAGGAGCATTGAGGTTTCATTCGAAACTTAGCACCATACAACGGAGGCATGGAGGTCTTCTTTAGATATTAAAGTGGCGCAATGGCAGGGTGGGCCCATAATCCACAGGTCCAGGATAAGAGAAAATTTTTCAAAGAGATAAGGTTGCAGAGGAAGATACCCAAGGGTCTACTACAGTAGACTTCCAAGGTTGCATGACTAATTTTTTGATTCAGGACATTGTGGAAGCTTTTTAGGACAAAAATCCTTTCTCAATGGGGAGGTATGATCAGGGGATCATTTTTGAAATTTTCCTAAACATCCCTAAATGGTTTTAGTGTAGAATATCATCTCGAGAGCTTTCCATCGACTATTAGAACGTGAAAAATGGACATCGGGAGCTCTAGTTATGACCGGTCAAAGTTCAGTCAGCAGGAAAGTCAACTTTGGTCAACTGGTCAATATTGGACCAATGACACTGTGACATGTGGCGAAAAGATGAAGGGATTCATTTGTTGGTTTTTGATCTCCAGTCTTTAACGGTCGTAAAAGATTGCTCGCAGGCCGCCGTGTGGACTATGGTATTATCGCCGACGTGGTGGGTCCACAAGCCACCACGTGGCTTGCCACCACTCATCGAATTCACTCGATTTGCCTATCGGGAGATGAATGGTGGACTACATGCTATTTACTAAGTTAATTATTTCTATGCCACATTACATGGGTTGAAATTATATTATCTTGGTAAGTCCACTTACACACCAATTTCCAAATGCCACGCATATATTCCAAACCGCTATATATATTAATGTTTATACATTAGTATTAAACCATAAACCAACCACCAACATTAAGCCATGCATGGATGTTCCACATGGAAGGGAGGAGTGAAGCGGTTGTAGTGGAAGCTTCCACGTGAGGAGAAAGAGGTGGGGGCGGTTAAGCCCATGTGGTCCCATGACCACTTCACACAATGCGTGGAAAGGCTATTTAAAGCCTAAGCTTTTATCAAACCCGCCAAAATGTGGACCTTATCCAAATGCTGCACCAAAATTTAGGTTTCATCCCATTTTTCAAATTTAATCCACCCACATAGGGATTTAATCCCATTAAACATGCTAAGCTGACCATTATTGGGAATTTTTATCCCATTTATTTTACTACGCGCTAAGATTTTAAAAATAGCCTAAGGATGATTTGTAATTGCATATTTTTTGGGCCCTAAAATTGTATAAATAGGGAACCCATTTGCATCATAAACACACACCGTCGCAACAGATAAGCTCATTGCTAGAGCGTGGAAAGTTGGATACATTAGAATTTAAGAAGCTTATTTGTGGGATGTGGAGAATTAGTAACAGGGAAATTTTAATATAGTTTTGTAAAACTATATTAAATTCCTAAAATTACTATAGACAAATATTGTTTATTGGCCTATTATTTTAGGCAATAGTAGACGGAATATTTGTGATTGGGAGTAAATTATAAACTACCCAATAGGCCCATTGAGCCACACCAATTACTTGCAAATCCTAGATTGTCGACCGGAGTGCTAGCATCGCATTGATAGCGTCGGGAAGGCCAATTGAAGTCGAAAGAGATTGTGTATCGGAAGGTGAAGAAAAATTCCATTTGATCATTGGAATTTTTTGAACAACCGAAGTGTCTTGATGATAGGCAAGTAAAATTCCATTAGTTTTTCTTGTGAAAGTACTATTGTAACTTACAAGTTTTGACTAGTGGAATGGTTCGACCACGAACCCAGAGACGTAGGCAATTGCCGAACTCCGTAATCAATCTTTGTGTAGTTGTCTTTAATGTCTTGCATTTATTTTAAATTGATTACTTAAAAGGAGCAAATTGTCGGTAAATAATTTAAGCCTACAAGGGTCCGAGATCAGGTAGTAATAACTTGATTATTTTCGGATCATTTTTTCAGGCATAAGTGGAGTACCAAATAAAAATTAGATTTTTAGGGATAAAATGGAAGAATCAAGACATGAGACACCCACCATTGGATTTAAAATTCCATTTTAAGTCAGGATCATATAAAATATTTTTGGAAAATTCCATTGGGAGCTCAAGTTATCATTGTCACAAGTTCGGGACTTAGCTAAATTTTGGGAGGACACGTGTTAGCTCCAGGAGCCTGGTGGGATTTTGTGTCTCTAACATCCCTCAAGGTCAGGGAAATAAAGGTTTGAAAAGTTCTCCCATCCCCCATGAAGCCCTCCTAGCCCCGATGTGACCTCTGGGACCCTCATGTGACCTCCAAACTTGACAGTTAAGCCCCAGGTGCATTTTTGGAGCATCCATTCCCTACCGTCGAATCAAACGCCACGTGTCAGCTCTAAGACCATTGTAGAAACTGATGTCCCTCTTGTCCCATAGGTGAGGCAAATAATACATGGAAAAATTCACTCAGCCCCTATGGGGAGTCTTTTGGTCACTCACGTGACCGACTTTCAGCCCCTAAGTGCAGTTTTGGAGTATTCATTCCCTGTTGTTGGATCAAGTGCCACGTGTCACCTCTAGGACCACCGTGGAAACTTATGTCCCTCATGTCCTTGATGTGAGGGACATAAAACATGGAAAAATGTGCCCATCCCTCTAGGAGAGTGTTTTGGTCACCCATATGACCAGTTTCCATCCCTTGGTGCTTTAAAGTTGATTTTGGAGCTCTCATTCCCTGTCATCGGATCGCCGCCACGTGTCATCCTCTTGGCCACCATGGAATTTGATGTCCCTCATGTCCTTGATGTCAGAGACATCAAACATGAAAAAATGTGCCCAAATCCAACCCAAATATTTGATTTTTTTAAATTGTTAGTTGTTTGTTTGCTACTTCTTACCGCTTCTCCATTACTAGAAGAAAACTATAGAGAACACCAGTCCACCACTCCACCATTGACAAAGCTTGAACTAGCTCCATTACAACACATTATCCTTCAATCCATGATGGCACACAAGTATCATAAGAATAATTCCTCGAGATAAGAAGAATAAATGAAGAACAAAGATGAAAAACAGTGGAAATCCTCATTGCCATGAAATTGAAATTTGAAGAAATCTTCCAAACCGGAGCATGGATTGACAAACCATTTATTGCTGAGTTCTTCTCTCTTGAAGGCCATTAAAAACTCATATTCAAACTCCAATTTTCAGCAATGAATTCTCATAGTGAAGAAATCCTCTTTCTAGCTCTACGAAGGAAAAAGATTGATTTCCCATCAAACCAGTCGCCGGATTGAAGAGAAATTTCACGTGAAGCACCATAATGAAAAACCTATCGCAATGGAGTTGATTTCGTTGCAAATGGAGACAAAAACTAGACCTGAAAATTTCAAGATCCATTAATGGCCACCATGACACAGTAGTGGAAAAAATCAGTGAGCTACCTCTCCACTTCTCAAGGTTCCGGTGGGCGAAATTACCCAAAAATTGGAGGAAACGATCATCGAAAAATCTAGTTTCGCGTGAACTAGTTTTTGCGCCATGAAGTCCCTATTTTTATGGATAAGGGGGCTGTGTTTTTTATTAGCATTCTTCCCTCTTTGAAGAAATTTTTAAATTCCCAAAGATCGATGGGAGAAATCATCCAAAAATTGGAGGGAATGATTGTTGAAAAATCTAGTTTCACGTGAACTAGTTTTTGCGCCATGAAGCCCCTATTTTTAGGGATATGGAGGACTGAGTTTTTGTTAGTATTCTTCCCCCACCAATGAAAACATCATTTTCCCACTTTTTCAGATGAAGGAATTACTCAAAATTTAGAGCGTGGAACCCTGGAATAAAACCTAGAATTTCAAGACCCATTTTGTCACAATTTGACATTTGTGGTGCACTTACTAAAAATAGCATGTCTCCTTGCATAAGGGTCTATTACTTCGAGTAAGCCACCATTTGAAGATGCCATGAATAAGGTAGTGAACACAGAGGAGCATCACAGGAAAGTTCATCTCGGGTCACAATTCACACTTACTAAAAATAGTAAGTTACACTCAAAAATAGTTTTGGCACAATGGGTCATACAAGGATAATCATTCAGGGGACATCATTGTTCGGGAGCATCCTAGTAATTTTTCACAGGGCATTCGAGATCCATCTTAGTTCATTCAACTTGGTAAATATTTGTGAGATAATTTGGAGGAGTTTCATAGTGTGCAAGGAGTTCAAAGATTTAGAGTTTCACTACATTTGGAGCTTTCCATCAACGAGGATCAACAGGCTTCATTAGGTGACATCTCCTCTTCTTCTTCTCTCTCTCTTTCTCTCTCCTCTTCCCCAAAATTTCTCTCCCTTCAAATGTTCTAATTCTTCGTTGGGGTTTGCACTTTTTGATATGCCTTTAAGTCACCTAAAAGTGACTTTAGAAACATAATGTAAATTAAGTCACCTTGATTTTATAAAAGGGACTTAAATATTTGATAGGAATATGAATAGTCTAAAGTTAGAAATAAGGCATATGGAGGTTCATGAGGAAGACAATAAGTCACCTCTCATTCTATAAATTGTAACGCCATTCCCATTTAAAAGAGTGGGTGATTGATCTTGTAAACTCAAGAGTGCATTGTACCTAGAGAAAGCAAAGGAGATAGCCATTTTCTTCTACTTTCCTCCACTCTCAAATTTCTTCTATTACAAAGAAGGATTTTGTAGCCTTTTTGATGAGGATATTTTAGAAACTATGAGTTCACAATCTTATCTCATTTGGTTACCATTTGTAGGGTTCTTTCTTCTCATAAATGCATGTGTTGAAGTTTCTAACTAGTGTGTGCAAGAATCTGATTTCCTACTTGTAACATTAGTTCCCCTATCTCATTTCTCACTCCCTTTCCCTCTTTTCAAATAAAGTATTACCTAGCAAGAGATTGCTATATTTTTTGCAGGTCAGTGGAGTGCCCTTGTTGGAACCCCGTTCGAAAGGCCACCACATAAATCCACATTTTCTTGTGCATGCACATATGATAATTGCACTGATTAAGTAGAGGGACTTAGATTCCCAGAGCGTTGGCAAGAAACCCATAAGTTTGTCCACCCAAAAAAAATCTTGCCAATAAATCCATAGTAAAACCAATAGTTTATTACATTATAATAGTCATTACTAAGTCAAGCGTGCAATTTTACCAACAAGATAACTCTAACATAACATGATTAAGATCCCCTAAACCATGTAAATCAACACACACACACACACACACACACACACACACATAGGGGTGGGGAATTTCCCTTCACCACCTAAGCATCCTCAAAATAGGTTGCATGCTAAGAATAGCCATGTGCCACTACAAGATATCCATGGAAGCATGCAAGCTCCTCTAATAATAGATCTTCTAGTTCGATCCTATTATTAGCTCCTCATAGCGCTAGTTCAAACTATGAGTTTCAAAATAGCTTGGCATGTCTTCCAAGTCTTCCAACAAGATGTGCTCTGCACTCAATCCATTCTTAGCCCATCCATGCAAAATGGCTAAGTACTTGAACTTTGACTTTCCTTGGCGTGCCCTCTTTCTCCCGAACTTTCACACGCATATGCACGCCACTTATCCGTATTTCTGATCTCATGCACCTTTCATACTTAGGAATATAATATCTCCAACCAAGAATCACTAAAGATACTTCTTCATACCTAGATTCCCATCAAAAGTGATGCAAGAACAATTGAATTTTGTTGTCTCTAGTAACCTGTGTCTGATGCACTAAGTATATATGATATTCTTGTGACAAATATTGTGAGTGAATGTTATATTCATGGCCATACTTAGCTCATATTGACCCACCATTTGAAAAATAAAGAGGAATGAAGTGAAAATTATCCCTCTCCATTCAGGTTACCCAATGGGTCCTCTCACCTTAGTTTAAGGAAGAACCAAAAGCAACAGGATTAGGTCATCCCCTTTGTACATGCCTCTTAATCATCCCAAGAGATTGGTTCTAAAAAGAATGTAAGACATCGCCCTAGCTGCAAATGACATGTATCACACAATCTGTAATCCTCTAAGCCTTTATATTATCCTGGAAGCACTTGTTAGGCCCCAAGGGGTTGTAAAATTGGGAACCAACATGCTTCGGCACCGTTGTCGGGGACCCTTTACTCCAGGAAAGGTTAATAATACTTACCATTAAAGAACTTTGCTAAGATTTTGTAAATAGAGACCAATCTAGTATTATTGTCAGTAATTTTACAATTCTAAGCAAGTTTTGCATAAAAATTATGTTTTTAATAGTGTATTGGAAGTTGGTTATCAAGACTATTGTGAATACCACAAATATTTGCAAAGTCTTTTTCCTACCAGGTTGTGAAGTAGTTTTTTTGAACATTTTGAGTTAATATATATTTATTGTACAAGGCCCTAGTGGCGGCTCCACCTTTCAAAGAAAATATGGGTTAGACAAGTGAAATTTTTTTCATCCTACCCACCTTGCTGATTAACTCTCCCCTTTGAAAACTGGAAGGACGAAGATATTTTTCATATTTGACCCTACTAGAAGGTTACTCCCATAATTGGAAAGTGTACATTTAAGAAGGAAACAAATTTGGAAACACGTGGGTTGTCAAAGTTCGAAAGAAGGTAAGGTTGTTCGAGCCTATGAATTTGATCCTCCTTTAGTAGAAGATTACTCTAGCACATATGATAGTTCTCATACAGAAATTCCTCAAGCATATTTACATTATTTGTTTCAAAAGAGTTCAGTTCCTACAAATAACAAGGGTATTCCTCATCTTCCACATTTTCTTACCCGAGAAAATAGATTTTTCTATGAAACTGAATCCCCAAAGTATTTCATTGTGTGGACCATACCCCTCTTCCCCAAAGACCTCCGGTTCCCCACCATTTTAATCCTCCATTTGAAAATCCACCACCAAATAATATGGATCACCCTCCACCTAGAGCTCCTTTTTGTAGTCACTACATATAGACCAATAAATTTCAATGATATGGTGGGCTATCCTAATGAAGTGACAAATGAGATCAAAAATAGATTGCCTCATTTTTCAAGGAACAATGCTATTAGTGGAGACCAACATCTCAATTTTTTCCAAAATATCATGGATGATTATGAGGTTGATTTTGAAGATGTTTATGTTAAATTTTTTATACATACATTAGAGGAAAATTTAGATATTGGTACAATTCATTTCCTAAAAATTTAATTGAGTCTTGGGCTGGCTGAAGAATGAAGAATTTTAGATTGCAATATGGTGATATAACTGATCCCATGTTTCTTTAATCATAATTTTAAAACATTAAGAAGAATCCTAATGAACAACGGGATCCCCCTTGTTGCTTGAGAAAATGTTTACCTTCCAAAACAAATGGGGTCTAGGAATTAAGAAATTAAGGTGGATGAGAAATGTTATGGAAACTAATATGGGATGGAGGCTAATCAAAGAGGATATTTCCTGGACTTTTATAATAAAAAAAGTATCTTAGTGCTTCCGATGATATCAATTGGCTCTCTAAAGATGACATGCCATATGGTTCAGCTTTCTGGAATGTTATTTTAAATTGCAAACATCTTCTTCTCAAAGGAAACAAGTGGAAGTTAGGGAATGGTAAAGACATTTTATTTTGGAAATATAAATGGATTTCCCATCTCCTATCTATGAATTAGATGGTGGGCAACGAATGTATCATTATTACAAAGTTTAGTTTCGGGAAAAAGTTTGTGACTACACCAAAAACAACTCTTGGGTCTAGTTTCATAATGAAGATGTCCCACCAAAGCTATTTCATTATGTAAGAAGGATTCAAAAGTTACTAAGTAGTCAACATCCTTCTCAAGTGGAGAATCAAGATGATTTTATTTGGGAAAATACATTTGATGATACGTATTCGATAAGATTTGGTTACCTCATCCTCTCGAAATTTATTCTCCTCAATTTAATTGGAACAACATATGGATGAAGGAATTAACACCTTTGTATTGTGATGCATAATAAGATGCTAATAATTGAAAACTGGGTGAAGAGGGGCCAACACTTCCCTAGTAGATGCATTCTATGCAAAAAAATTAGAAGAAAATGTTAACCATCTTTTCTTGCATTGCCCATTTGCTTCCTTGATTTGACACTTATTTTTCAACTACATGGGCATCACTTGGCTCTTTCCTGATTCTTTAATCTCATCTTAGAACCAATGGTTTTTTCCTTCCAAAATTTTGGTGATCAAGAAATTGTGGAACATTTCCTTCCCTCATATTATTTGGTCTATTTGGAATTCCTGTAATTCTACCATCTTTGAGGAAAAAAATCATCTCTCTGTCAGAATCTTAAATAATATTTTGATAATATAAGACAAAATATCACTTCCTTCAGACCACATACAAAGATGGCTCAAAGAAAAATGATTGTAAAATTTTAGAAAAACTAGAAACTGAGCATTTTCTAAAATAACATTCAACAGGAGGATGCCTCTAGTAGAGATAATGTGAAATTACACCCCCTCCTAATGGTTGGAATAATATTAATTTACATGGTACCTCAAAGGAAAATCTATGCAGATCTAGTGGTGGGGAATGTATCAAAAACAAAAAGGGTCAAATAATTATTTTATATGTTGGACCCATGGGATTAAACTCAAATCATTATTCTGAGCCTCTTTCTGCACTTTGGGGTCTTAGGTTAACAAGAAGCATTAACATCAACAACCTAATCATTAAAGGAGACTCTCTCAACATAAAAAATTTCCTCAATGGAACTAACCATTTCATTTGGAAAATTAAACACATTATAGAGGAATCCATTCAGATCATTAATACTTTTTCCAATAAAGTAATCCAACATACATTCTGTGAAGGAAATAAAGTGGTAGATTTGATGGAAAATATAGGTGTTAACCTTAATGATTACCAAATCTGGGAAGTAGATGATAACATACCACCTAATATTGAGGCATGTGTAAGAAATTAACAAATCATTTAATTATCATGTGATCCTAATTTCTTTCATGTTAAAGATTCCACTTAGGGATTTTAACCTTCTCCTTAAATTTTTTGACCTCTTCATTGTTGGAAGTAGTAGAACAACATAAGTAAGAGTTTTTCTATGTTTCCTAACATGGGGGTGAAAGATGTAGAGCCGAACTTGTTAGCTGTGAAGAGTGGAAGCAAGATGGTGAGCTATGGAGCATTATGGGAAAGGGGGCTTTTCTACATTCATGGAACATGTGAAGGGTCATGACCTTTACCTTTTGTTGGAATTTGCTAAAAACTTGAAAGATAAGAGTAAAATAAAAAGGAATAGATTTTGAGATCTCAGAGGATGTCATTGCTTGGGTCATCGGCCTCCACTTTGAAAGGATTTAAGGTTATATAAGAATAATGTGGATACTACTGTAGACGAGAAGAAATTTTTGGGTAAAGATGAGTCTATCAAGCATGCTAAGGGTGGTTTCTACAAGGAATCTCTCCCATGGCCTTTCAATACTATTAGGTTGCTCATCATGTAGTACATTACCCAAAAGGGGAATTCTTAGGTAATGACATCTTACCATTTGATTTTCCTCAATCATTTCAGGAGGAAGTACACTGTCAATTTTCCTTTTTCCTTTTAAACTCCCTCAAGCATTCCATTAATCTTGTTAAGGGAGGGAAAAGAGTGTATCCGCTTCACCATGTGGTGATTCTTCTTCTTTACATATGTTTTAATCTCTCCATTCCCAACCCCAACCTTTGGATTCCCATGATTCCCACCCTTCTAAGACCTCCATTCCTTCTCCCTCAGTTCCCTCCACTCATGTTTTGAGCCCCCTAGATTCTACCTCTTCTAAACCCATTCCCCAAATCTCTACCCCTCCCACTTCTACCCTCTCTACCTCCACTTTGTCCCCGTCTATGATTCATTCCTCTACCCCCCCGCAAGAGAACTAAGGCTTGGGACAACCCCTTTATTGAAAATATTGTCTCGAATTCCCAACCCATTCGGGAAGATTGTGAATATTTTATTGGAATATTATATATGGGATAAAACCCTCTAAATCTACTTGCATTGAGGATTTGGAAATAAAATTGAATTATATCGGGTTGAAGTCATGGAACTTAAAGAGACGTTGACAACTTTTAACAATGTCAAAGGGAAGAACAAATCAAGAAAGACCCTCCTGAGGACATTGGTTTGAGCATCTCTAAGATTGAAAAGGAACTTGAAACCATAAGATCCAAGCATTGTGATGTTCTTTCAATCCTCAAATGCATTATTGACTCTCTCTCACTCATCACCAAGCACATTGAAGATCACAAAGGGAAAGAGAAGTTTAAGAAGGATGTAGGACTCAATGAGATCAACAAGGGACTTTCCTACATCAAAAAAAAAAAATTAGAAGCTAATGAAATAAAAAATTTCTAGTTGTTGGACTCTTTTGTGTTTATGTGGCATTTTAGCCAACTATTTGTTGTGATTTTGCTGACTTTGTACTTACTTTAGGCTTATTTTGTGTTGTATTTTGGTCTCATGTTGAATTTTTGTATTATACAATCTTGTTTTGTTCCTTTTGGTTATGTAATGCTTAATCTGGGCTTTGACCTCTTTGTAACTAGGTAGGTTCCCCAACCAAAAAATATTTACCCTAAATAAAAAAGAAACAATATAAGCATACATTCTAGGATCTCATTGAATTATTTGATTCTTTTAATCTCCTCTACCATGAGAGAAATCAGAATGTAGTAGCTGACAAGTTGGATGTCCTAGCTTCTCAATATGAAAATGAAAAAGTGTCTCCATATTATAATTATGAAGTAGAAGTGTTTGTTAGACCCTCAATCCTTGATAACATTCAACATTGGTAGGTTTTTGAAGATGATGCTCAGATCCAAAGGTTCTTAAATTACAGAGGTGAGTTCACCAATCAACTCATTGACCTTGAACCTATGGTGGTGCTATGTGAAGGAAAGGAAACCCTCTTTGGGAAGGATTTAATACAATTAAAAAAATATGTCCCTAGAGAACTTGTTAGCCTTGAATAAAATTTTTAAATTGGGGACAAAGTTATGAGAAATCCTATCCATGTGCCTAGAGATGCTTTATGGAATAAAATTTGGCGTTTCTTTTTCTTGATATGCTCCTACAATAGTGAGAAGTTTAGCTTTTTGGTCCGAAAGGATGATTTAGGGCACTTGTTCCTAGAGGAGTCTAGTATTTTTGTGTAAGATTAGGTCAATTTGATGTTATGTGATGACTAAAGAAAGGTGACTCTAAATGTATGAAGTGGTACAACTATGTTCAATGGTCATTCATATTCCTCAAGGTTGGGAAAATGCTACAACAAGTTCTGTTATGTCATATAATAGTGTTGGAGGGTCATGAAGCTTCAGAAGTTGTATTACATGGACTAAAACAATGATTGATTACATCATATCAGGAGGCCTTATCCATGTGTCTATCATCCAAGTTGAATATCAATTCAAGAAGGAGTTGTGTAGATGAACATAAAACTAGGTCCATGGATCTCAGCAAGTAAGTATTAAAGTCAAGAAAAGCAAGTACGGTCTAAGGGGAGTCATGTGATCAAGTAAGTTGAATGAATTATTTTCATTATGCCTTGCTTTTTCATTTTTCATGTCAAGTTGTTATATATCCTTTGTCATAGATGTCGAGGGGAGAGTTGCATCGAAACATGAAAAAGAGGTCTTATAGAATTTTTTTGTCTCAAGGTTGGCATCAATGTTTCGAAGGTGGCTGTCATCAATTACAAAGGAGGAGATTGGTGCCCATTGTGTTTTTATTTTCATAGATGTCCAATCTCATTAATGGAAAATGGTGTCATGGTGTCATATGCGTCTCCATGAGGTGTTATTCAAGGTCAAATATGAAGGTTGATCAGTAGTGTCTTGGTTTAGTGAAGGTGTCTTAAAGCATTATCATAATATGATATCTCTAATGGTGGTTGAAGGATTTTATGTGGTCAAGAAAGGTTTTTATGATGTTTCAAAGGTTTCTAAATTTCTGCATATGGTCTCCATTGTCATTTCATGAGTTGTCATGGTTGAGTCAAGTCATTCTAGGCCTATTCCTAGTCCTAGAGCATGTGGTTTGGTATGGAAGCATATGGAGTAGGGAAGTCAATTAAAAGCATGGGAGGTGTGTTTTGAGATTTCATATGGTGTGTATGAAGAGTTTCGGGTATGTACTCAATTGTTCCATGCATTTTCATGGTCCTTTGGAGTAAGTTTCTTAAGAACAAGGCTAGTAGACACAGGTAAGTCTCAGTGGTTGGAGAGTTTCAGAATTATTTGAGAAAGGAGGTGATTTTTGACTATTATAGGATTTTTTCATGATGTTTCATGCCAATTTTAGGTCAAAGTTGTGAAAGAACTACAATAAAGCTTATTTTTGGTAAAAATGGCTTCTAGAGAAGCAAAATCTAGCTCGATATGGGAACTTCAAATGATTACCCACTCACACACACTTTGCATGGTACCTTGTGGTGTTTAGGGATGATTTTTCATTGAGATAATAGTGTTTTGCAAAAGTAATGATGTGATTTGATTGTCAAAATTTTACAAACAATCATTAAAAAGTAAACTTTGTTTGAAACCCTAGTTAAACCCTCCTAAAGCAGAGTGACTTGGAAGATTTGAATTGTATTGTATTAAAATTATATGGGAAAGAAAATGTGATGTATCAAGGTTGAAGAGGATTATCTAGGTCTCATTTTGGTGGTGGTTTCATGATTTATTTGTTTCAGGAAGTGAAAGAAAACCACTATTTTTGGATATTTGTAGTTTAGAGGCTAAGATGGAAGCTTCAGGATTAAAAGTGAACTATTCCAGAATCCTTAGGATATGTGCTAGAGAGACATGGAAATTTTCAGGTAGTTTTCTTAAAGAAAATTTGAGTTACATTTCTCAAAGTTACTTTACCGATTTTGGCCTTAAGGGCTAAAAGCTAGTCTTGGAGGTTTAAGTTGAGCTGAGTCATTTTGCATGTTATAGCAGCATATTATGAGCATGGATAGCATATTGATACTTGATATGATGTTTTTAAGTACTTGTTTTGACCTAAAGAGGTGGTTTCATGTTGAAACCATATTGGCCTAATTATCCCTATTTAGGCCTCTAAGGAAGGCTTGAATAAATAGGTGTATTTGGTTGATTTTCTCCACATAGCATATGCTTCTTGGTACAAGTTGATTAAGAAAAATATGATTACTATTGTATCATTAAATGATTAATCAATTAATTACATTAAATAACTCAAGAAAACTAAGCTATAAAATGTGAAACCATAGTTGTAAAGAGGGGATAAGATGACTTAACTATTTTGCAGAGATCCCAAAGGTGCACAAAGCTAGAAAACTAGAAAATATGAAGCATATAATGTCACACCAAAGATCATAAAAGTGCATATCCGGAGGAATATTCTATACTGGGGTGCCCAAGAAAGGTTAGGGGTGCATGCAAGTACCATAGGCTCAGAGTAGGTGCATATGACTATGAAAATGCTCATAAAACCATATTTCTCAGGTCATAAGTTGTTCGTTGTCATTTTAGTTTGATCACTACTATGTTGTACAATGTTCATTGAGGCCATTGGAAACTGTAATGAAATAATGAATTGCAAAACCCTCAAAGAGACATCAAATTATAAAAATAAAGATGCAAATGAGGGTTCAAACTATCCTTGGCTATTAAAAAATTCATCTTACGATTGAGCATTGCACTAAATTTTAGATCCAATGTAGTTCTATGTGTGTGTGTGTTTGTGGAATCATCCCTACGTGGCTCTTGTGCATGTTGCACTTGGATAATGAGCAAGTAGCTAGATGTAAAAAATGTAAATAGATGTGTGTATGGAATAGAATAGAATCCTCTCCTATGAAGTGTTTGCATAAATTCATTCCCTTTCCCTTGAATGGATGCTTGAATGCTCTTGAATATCCTTTGGATGCAACCTTAGGTGGTGATAGCTAATGTTTAGTGCTTGGTCCTTTATTATGATCACATAAATTTATATTTAAATGACTCCCTTGCTTGAATTTCATAATTAACCCCGAAAAGGCAAACTACCAAAAATTTAATATGCCCAAATAGCTAGAAATGGCCCAAAATATGTGAACAAAGTATAAAAAGGTCAAGGGTGCCTAGTACTAGTATCCTAACTAGGAGGTGGTGTCTAGAATGAGAAATTCTAAGGTATGAAAACACACACCGAGCTAGAAAGGGTGTAAGACCAAAAGTAGCAACAAGAAGAAAGTGAAGTGTTAGGAAATGACGGGAATTATAATTAACAAATTATAGATCCACCATTAAAATGATAGAGATTATAGATTATGATGTGCAATTAAATTAATCACAAATTTAGTTTGTTAAAGATAGTAGATTACTTGAGTTAAATAACATGAGGTAAAAGCAAATGACAACAAACTAAAATGATACAGAGAACACCAAATTTAAGTGGGGAAACCCAAAGGAAAAAAACCCCACTAATAAAGCATTGTCTATATTAAGAATTTATCAAGACTTTAACCCTATACTTCCACTTCGCTCCTTATTTTTCAAATAGATAATTACATACTAGTGTCTCATGCAATTATACAATTATCTAACATAAAAAAAAATTTAGCATTCACATATAGTATATGTCAAAATTTATCAATCAATCCTATGAGGGATCATCCTATATATATATGATGGGTGAACGGTCATATTGTATCACTCTTTTAGCTATGAAAGACCGATTAAGTTTATTAAATAAGGGGTCGTAAGTGGTGGTCCACCAAATGGTATCCCCACTTGACATTATCAACCCCAACACTCCCCCTTAATGTTAAGTGGGGAAAACAAAACAAGACATGCCAAATTTATCTTTTTTCTACAAAAGGATTTACAAATCCATGAATCAACAATAGTGACTCAGGCTAACATGCAAACAAGGGAAATCATATAGATCTTCCCATACATAAATTATTAAGACAATTGCTTTACATATGAAGACTTATATTAGATTATGGAGCCTTTTATAAAATAAGGCATTCCCATAACTAATTCTTTGCATTGGGATTTACAAGTAAACTCACATACAAACTATGATTGTTTACTTATTACAAAATGGAGGAAGTATTGGAAGTTTACAACAATTGTTAAGAGGTGGCATTGTCATGCACACTCCCACTCAACAGAAACTCGATAGGCCCAAAAGGTATGAAACTTGTAAAACTTCACAAAAACAATGGCTTTATGAAAATATCTCGCAAATTGTTCTTGATTGAATAGAACTTGAGATCAATATCATCATTAAAGACTTTTTCTTGAACAAAGTGCATATGAAATTCAATAGGCTTGTTCCTTTGATTCTAAAATGGATTATTTACAAGAGCAATGCAACTCTGGATGTCACATAGAAGATTAGTGCTTCCTTTGATGCCCATATGTAGTTCATACAATAGTCTTTTCAGCTACATTGCTTCCTTTTCAAGTTCCATAGTACTTCTATACTCTTCTTGGTATAAGAGATAGACATTGTTGGTTGCTTCTTTCTACTTTAAGTGATGAAACCTACACCCAAATTGAAAACATATCTAGAAGTAGACTTTCTATATGCAATATCACTAGCATGGTCAGAATCACAATAGACAAATAATTGTGCATCATTAGAATTAGAATAAAACAAACCATAATTAATTGTTCCTTTAACATATTTCATAATTATTTTTCCATTTTCCAATTATCATGTATAATAAATATCAGGTCTAGTAATAGTCAAATAAATTAGACTACCAACTAGTTGTCTATACAAAGTAAGATCAAATTTAGCACAAGCTAGTTTAGGATCTAGCTTGACACCAACTTCAATAGGAATGGAAACAGGCTTATAGTCAATCATGTTAAATATTCTAATAAAATTCACAAGCATACGAGATTGAGATGCAACAATAGACTTATGATCTTGAAATATAACCATGCCAAGAAAATGATTTAATAAACCTAAATCAGTCATTTCAAAATGTTGTTTTAACCTTTCTTTGATTCTAAAAATTAAATTTCTATCACTTTGCTAATAATCAAAATATCATCAACATAAAGAACAATAATTATAATATGATTGCTTTCAAACTTAACAAATAAATCATTATCAGAACAACAGTTAGAAAAATCAAGCTCCTGAAAGAGACATTTGTTAATTTTAGCATACCAAGCTCTAGGAGCTTGTTTAAGACCATACAAAGATTTTTAATCTTATAGACATAAAGCTCCTCACCAAGTTCTTTAAAACCTTTAGGCTGACGCATGTATATTTCTTCTTTTAGATACACCTTAATAAATGCATTTTTAACATCCATTTGGTGAATTTCCCAACCATATTGGGCAGCCAAAGTAAGTAGAATTATAAAAAGTGCTCATTTTAGCTACGTATAAAAGTCTAAACATAGTCAAGACTAGGTTTCTAAGTGAAACCATGAGCTACCATTATTTCTTTGAAATTTTCAATATCTCCTATAGATTTATACTTGATTTTATACAACCACCTAGATCCTACAATGCTTCATTTAGAAGGAAGAGGGACTAGTTCCCAAGAGTTATTTTTAAACAAAGCATTGTATTCATATTTCATAGCCTGAATCCATCTATCATCTTGACATGATTATTTAAAATATTGTAGTTCAACCTCATAGAGGGTCGTCAAGGCATGATAAGTATGCTAACTACGAATTACCTTTCTAACATTAATGATTATAATCCTTAAAAATATTTTGAGCCCATTTAGGAATCTTGGGATGCAACACACTTCGAGATGACCCTCAATTTCCATCATATCTAGGTCAGGATAATCATCCTCTTGAAATTATGGTTCTATATTTTTAGGAGAAGGATTATCAGGCTCTATTTTAGGATAAATAGAGGAGGGTTCATAAGAATCATAACACAATGTCTTTTCTAAGATATGAACATTCCTATTTTCAAATATGCCATGCTTGAAAGGATCATAAGCTCTCACTCCTTTAGTTTCACAACCATATCTAACAAAGATACATGAAAAAGAGGTTAGATCAAGCTTCTTCTTGTTAACTTTTGGAATGAAGATAGAAACAACACTACCAAATATTCTTAAGTGAGAGGTATCTAGTTTTTTATTTTTACATACTTCATGACGAGTAGATTGATACAGAGATTTAGTAGGCACTCTATTAATAATATAGACAACAATTTTCATGGCTTCTTCCCATATAAATTTAGGCACATTTGTAACATGAATCATAGTCCTAGCCATTTCTAAGATAGTCTTATTTTTCCTTTCTATAATGCCATTTTGTTGTGGGGAATAGGGAGTAGTCAACTCTCTTTGAATCCCACATGACACATAGAACTCATCAAAATTTTTGCTGACATATTCACCTCCATTATCAGTCCTAATTATTTTAATTTTTAGATTAGAAGAATTTTCAACTAAAGCTTTAAATTCCTAAAACTTAGACAAGACATCATACTTTTTTTAATGAAATAAGACCAGGTCATCCTAGAGAAATCATCAATGAAGCAAACAACATACAAAACACCACTAAGAGAAGGAACTTCAAGAGGACCTCTTACATCACTATGAATCAATTCTAATAACTGAGAAGAATTGGAATCATGATTTTTGTGAAATGGTTCAGCATGTTGCTTACCACGCAAGCAACTTTCACATGTTTCATGATCTGACTTCATCTTTGGAAGACAAACTATAAGATTAAGTCCAAAAATTTCATACAAACTTCTTAAATTCACATGACCTAATCTTTCATGCTAATGTTGAATATCATTCCTAGAAGAGGTAGAAAAAAAAGATTGAGACTCAAATCCATCAAAACATATAACCCATTTTTCTTTACACGAGAAGAAATTATAGTTTTCTTTAGTTAGATGAGAGCAAGACAAAAGATTATTTTTCAAATGAGGAACATACAAGACATTCCTAATTACCCTATTTATCAATTTAACATTTCGGTAACTTATAGATCTAATGATGGAATTATCTCCTAGATATATGTTTTACTCACATTAACAACATCCGAGAGGATACCAGAGTACAAGTCATTTTCCTATAGGAACCAATGTTTGGGATCCATTCATTTTCATTTGAAGCTGAGAGAGCGGTATATGGGAAATAGAATGCTCGAGCATTATTTGCAATATTTTTCTTCTAATCTTTCTTATGATTTTTAGGCTTATTATTTCTAGTGTTCTTAGCATATTTTTATTCTTAACACGAAAATCAAACTCTTTATGCCCAAATTTTGCACACTTCACTATTTTCCAAACTCATGAATGTTTATCGAATTATGAAATATAAAAGCTTATCTCAAAAAACTTCATAGTTGCATCCTTCCAACCTGAGCTTTGATGTTCTTAATTTTAGCTAAATATTGGTCAGTCAAAATATGGCACTTAGCGAAAAACATATAGAAGGTTCATGCGGAAGAAAAGAGCGTGCTCAAAGGTGCGGAAGGATCAAGAAAGAATCACGCGCGAAGAAGAGAGATAGATTTGGGACTTAGCCATTTTCACGTGTACGAGAAATTTTGGAGATAGTTCCGAATACACTAACTGGTTAAAGACTTGCATGACATGCATTGGCTATTTTTGGAGGATCAGCTATGAAGCACTTTATATGGGTACATGCTTAGAATAGATTTACTACCTGATGCTTAATTATAAGAATTTTATTGTTAGTGCACTTGCATGTGTGGATATTATTGTAATGTCGTGTGGTTAATAATAGCATGTGACCTATTTTGGGATTAGATAAGTGGTGAAGGAAAGTCCCCACCCTTATAAATATGTATTGGTTTGTGTAGTATGAGATATATACAGAGATAGATATAAGTATGAGAGTGTGAGAGAAGAGTTAGTATGAAGTTATGTTGTCAAGTTCTGTTACGCGCATAAGTGTATACTACTATTATTATAAGGAAGCTTCTATGTATTACTGTATTTAATATAATGGAGGTTATTTGCTGAATCAAGGTTATTACTGCATAAATGACTTCGTTATGTTTATCACGTGATTCATGATTCTTTAAGATCTAGATCTGGATATGCTCTGTAGAATGTTATATTAATTATAGATCTGAATGTATTAAGTCTTCATCATGCTAACCACCTACAACAAAAACCCTAAAGATGGGCATGATACCTTTGCGCTTCGGTGAGCACTCGGTTTGGGATGAGTGATGTGCCAAACACGCTTGGGCTTTTCTTGGTGAATTCGAGGATGCATCATTGGTTGCATTATCAAGACCTCTTTTCAGATTGTTATCAGGATGGTTCGTGATGAAGATGTACCAGTTGACCCTAATAACTATTGAGGAGTGGATACATGACCTAGAAGAAGAATACGCACGAGAGGTTCAACACTGGATATGATTTTGATGCACGCACGTGGGTGGAGAAGAATCTATATGACTATTTGTATGAGATCTTCTTTGTTATCTTTCCGATAGAACTATACGAGTGGCTGGTTGCTTATGCATCTAAAAGGAATTGGAGGTATTGCACACTTGTCTAGACACAAGAATAATTTTAGACCCTTTATGATGTTGATCTGATTTGGACTCGCATTATGGATACATGGTTCATGGTGTTTTGAACAACTATATCTTGGAGTACTCAATTTCCACTTATTCGTGCCTAAAGGTAGCTGAATTCCAATTTTTACGATATCCCAGGGGAACTTACCTATAAGGCATTCCACTAGCGATCAAAATTTTGATGGTAACCCTAAACTTGGAGAACAAGTCGGATGGTGAAATAAACCCCACCACGTGTGGGGGAAGGAGAAAGTTTTGTGCGAGATGAATGATCTAGCAATAAAAGGAAAAGAGAGGAAAGGAGGCTTAAGTATAATGAGGTGTGTGAGAGGGAGATAGAGAAGTAGCGAGATGTTACAGAGAAAATGGCATTGTGGAGAGAGATAGTTCGAAGAAGGGTTTGAAGTTCACGCAAAAGACGTGGAGCCCAAGCATCAAGAACTCCCCCATTTGGGAAATCATGATAGAGAAGACTCCTCATCCTCACATAGAAACGTGCCAACAGAGATGACCTGGGCTGTGGGTGTGCATCTGAATCCACTTGGAAACCTTGCCCTTGCGCTTGGTTTTCCAATATCTGGTACAACAAACAGTCATCAAGCTAATTTAGGCAGTGGGAGAGTAGGAGTGAGTCATATAAAAATAAAAACAATGGCAAGAAAAAAATGACTTCGTTGTTATATGGGAGTACCTTTTTGGGTGTATTATCGCACAAAATTGAGCGCTCATATTTTTGGACTATCTTCTAGGAGTAGTAACACTTTCTGAGACTATCGGGTGTATTCAAGAGTATTCTTGTTGGGACACATGGAAGTACATATTCTAGTCTGACTTTAGCTACGAGGTCAGGATCAGGAGGTATAGGTGGCTCTAGTTTTGGTGGTTCTAGAGGTAGAGGAAACATAGGAGGTTCTAGATCAAGTGGGCAAGGTCCACACCAACCCCAGAATATTTACATGGAGATGTCTCTTTGTCTCCCAGAGTATATGGGCATAGAAGATGTTGTTGAACACGTGCACATGTGTGAAATATGTGTGCACAAAAGGAATCATGACTTCGAGTGTAGGGAAAGTTAATTTGCTACTACATTACAAAGGTGCACACACAGTTGGTACAAAATTTTTGACCTTGATCAGACTTGCGTAGACTATGCAGCCTTAAAAGATGCTTTCCTTAAAGAGTTTCACATCCCTGAGTTCGAGTAGAAGAGTATAAGTGCACTCAAGGATATTAAGCAAGGCACTACTAAAAGTGTCGAGAGTATGATGCTCATTTCAAAACATTGTTATCCAAGCTTTCTTATGATATTCATGCAAGCCAAAGCATGCACAATGGTTCATTGGGGGCCTAATAACACCTTTTAGAAGGGTGCTATCACATAAGACATACACCGATCCACGTGAAGCACTCGAAGGAACTTTACGTGTTGAGGCAGTTGGAAGTATAAACACTGGGGTGAGCCCATTTTAGAAGCATAGATCACCATTATGGTGAAGAAGTTGGAGAATCTATCAGAAAATTCAGCACATGAGATGTGCACAGGGATTTGGTGCACAGATAATGAAGTGGAAGGTCACACAAAGGATAGTTTTCCCTAGAGATTAGTGCACTCATTATTGTTGGAATGTGAGATATGCCATCTAAACCATGATGCTAGTTGTTTCCCATTACTACAACGTGCGATAAGAAAGAACATTTCATGTTACCGCAAATATGTATGTCACGACTCATGATGTGAAAGATGCACCGATTGGTCAGATCCATGATGTTATAGACATTAGTGTATAACATGACAAGAGTTTTAGATAACTCTAAAGGCAAGAATGAGCATCAAGATCGGGATCACAATCAGGTGCGCTATGATCGAGTGAAGGAAATTTGAAGGAGGTCATGGCAGAGGTCAAGGGTTTCGAGGAGGATATGGAGGCCGAGGCCATGGTGGTGGAAGAAGTGAGTTCCCTCGTGGAACATGTTACACATGTGGATCTCCTGACCACTACAGGCACAAATGTCCTCAGAATATTACATGTTCTTTCTGTGGAAAGAATCATAGTTATGAGGAGTGCCCAGACTTGTATGAGCATCTTAACAAGCAACATAAACAAGAAAACAAAGGCACAAGGATGGTAAGGATACAACTCACTCACTATGGAAAATCAAAGTGGATGCCAAAGTTAGAAGCGAGAATTTGATGCATTGCGGGTAAAGATCACAACCCACATCGAAGTAGTGCAAGCAAAAGAGGCACTACAAGAAAATCCCATCACTAAGGAGGAGGTTCTACATGCACAATACCCAGATCCTACCCATCAAAAGGAGGTTTACCAGGAAACCATGGAGGTACTCAAGAATCTTCAAGGTGAAATATAATATTTAAAGGAATAATCACAGAAGATGGAGCAAAAGAAAGCATCATAGGTGGTCCTATCTGATATGGATGATTTGAAATAAGTGTGTAAGATGTTGCGTTAGGAGAATATCATTCCACTGTTGGGGAATTGGTTAAAAGGAAACACTCCACGCGTAAGTACTAAGACTGGATGGCAGATCCTGCATGTAAATATTCCCCCTCATAGCCTAGATTATGACAAGGAAATAACTCTAAATGTTGTTGTGGATGGGTGGCTATTGAGTAATATATTGATTGATACAGGCACAAAAGTCAATGTTTTTCCTTTAGATGCATGGGTACAAATGGGGAGACCTCCATTGCAGCCATCTTCTAATGTATTGTTCATGGCTAATCGGACTAAGGCCACTCCCATCGGAGTTTTAAAATATACATCCATTACCATACAAGGAGCTAAGTTCACTAGAGATTTTGAGGTTTTAGCGTTGGCAGAGTCAAATAGCTTCCCAGCTCTATTGGGGTGTCCTTGGTGCTATGCAAATAATGCTAATATTTGGTTCAACAAGGGTTATATCAGCTTTGAAAACAAGGAGGAAAGAGTTATTATCCCTTTAACAGATGGAAAATTTGTGCCCTATGTTGAGTCCTTGAGTGAAGAAGACTTGAATAGGATTTATGTATGCATCATTCGGGATCCAAAGCTTCTTGAACCATGTAAATAAGGAATCCTTCAGTGGGAGGATGTATAGTCTATTAGCAATACTACAAGTGTTGCTTGTGATAATTGGGCTCATAAAACTTATGAGTTGGTAGGGTGCGAAGTAAAAAACATATTTCCTAGGGTCAGAAAACCACGTTATATAAAGAGAATAAGTAACAACTCAATACCTTGTTACACCAGAGAAGGATACCCTATGGTGTTCTCTCTACGCCATGGAAGAAAAAGTGGATAGACTGCTTTAGAGAGAAGGAATATGCTAGCATATACCCTATGCAGGACAACAAAGCACACTAGTGGGTGGTCCACAAGGATAATCTTGTAGGATGGAATGAAATTAGGATTTCTCTTACCACTAGGTTCTTCAGAGAAATGCACCTACTCAAATCTACACTTATCATGGTAATCAACATGTTCAACACCACGTTTAGAAGTGTGAGAGACTCTGAATAGAGGGGCAAGAAGCTTTACCACCTTCCTCTGGGTGCACAAGTTTTATTCCACTTTACATGGTTACGCAGCGTGCTTGGTATGTATATGCAGAACTCCATAGAGAGACTAGAAATTGGTAGGATTTAATTACAGGAATGACCCAAACATTTCACTTCTTCTCTACCAAGCCTCCAGACCATTTATCTAGAATACGATCGGGGAAGATGCCATGCCCGATATACATAGTTATACAAAGTTACAATGCGCACCATCGGAATTAGAGGAAATTGTTATCTTTCTACGAATAGGCATGAAACCAAAAGGAATGAAATCCTTGGAGGAGAAATAAATTACTATATGCATGGCACCCTATATGTTAATTAGCGGTGACCTATAAAAATTAGGTCGGGATGAAGTTTTACGTTGTTGTGTACTAGAGCATGAGCGCATAGATATTATGGAAGAAGATCGTGGCGGTATTGTAGGTGGACTCTATGGAGGTGATGCCACCGTGCGTAAGATTCTACTCACTAGATTATGGTGGGAGACCTTGTATAAAGATTGAAAGGAATTTTGTAAGGTATGTGGTCATTTCAATGTCTTGGGCAAACCAAGACAATGAGATGAGATGCCATTAAGGCCTATTCCTAGTGTAGATCCATTTGAGAAATGGGTAATTAATTTTTGGGTCCTATTTCACCAGCCGCGCATAGAAATGGATCACGCTACATCATTACTTGCATGGATTACCTTACAAGGTGGGCAGAAGAAACCCCTAGAAAGGATTGTACAATAGCTACAACAGCTAGGTTTCTATGGGAAAATATTATTACAAGGTATGGATGTCCTTTAATTTTGACCAGTGATAGGGGCACACATTTTTTGAATGAGACAATCAAAATTTTATTGGATGAATTCATGATTGCACACCATAAGACTACACCATATCATCCTTAGGAAAATGGGATTGTTGAGGCTTTTAACAAAATTTTGAGCCAGACATTAACCAAAAAATTTTATGTTGGAAGAAAGGATTGGGATGATAAAGTATCTATAGTGCTTTGGGCATATCACACAACATATAAAAGGTTAAACAAAGCCACACCATTTCAGTTAGTGTTTGGCGCGGAAGTAGTTCTTCCTATGGAATTCATGTTACCATCTTTGTGTATTGTGTGTGTTGGAGGTCTAGCTGATGAGAAAGCATTAGAAGAATGAATTGAAAATTTAATTAAGTTGGATGAGCGATGAGAAATAGCACGTTGGAGTAAAAAACAAGAAAAGGCCAAGAAAAAAGCATGGCATGATAGGCACATCAGGATAAAAAGTTCACAATTGGATAGATGGTGCTCCTTTATGATTCTAAGTTTTTACACCATCCAGGAAAACTCAAAGTACATTAGTTGGGGTCATATGTTATCACTCACATACTTGAAATAGTGCGCTTGCCAATTAGAGGCACTTGATGGAACACTATTACCCGGGTACTTCAACGGGAGTAGGTTGAAGCCCTACTATAAATAAGTCTTCTTGGTGTTTGTAATAAGGCAGTGTTTCCATTTAGATTAGGTTTTCAATTATATATTTCCTTAATGTATTTCCTTCTTCATCACTATGCTTTGTCAATTTAGTTGGTGTTTTTATGTAATAAGCATGTTCCAAAAGCTAATTACTATTTGAAGCATTTATATGCGCAGAGGACTGCACATACCCTTAGTGTGGGGTGGTTATTGATATGTAGGTACAACACTATTGAAAAATAAGTACACATGAAAGGAACAAACTACTATGGGTGTTATTCAAGTTGGAGAATTAAAAAAAAATTGCTTCTAGACAAGATGACCATAGATGGAGATAAATGATGGAACAATATAACGTGAGGTAAGCGGAGGCCATGAAGACTACTAGTGGAAGGTGAAGTAATGAGATACTTAAGCACATGGAAGTGCGCTAAAGATAAGTCTATATAAAAAAAGGTAGGAGGGCACTAGAAGGTTATGACTGGGGCACGAAGATGTACCACATGGAAAATGAAAAAAAAGGATCAATTAATGAGGATTGTTGGTAGGTAGAGCAATAAATACACTAAATTTTTGAAAATTCATAAAAGGAGGAGATACGAGTTCATTCTTACAGTTGTAATCATGATAATTTGAAAGATCCAAGTGTGACTGAGCTAAGAGGAGAGTATTCAGGTGTAAAAAGTGTGAATCGAGATGTGATGAGTAGATATGTGCGTAGAGGAAGCTTGCATCCCCAGTTACGAAGGGTTTGAGCAAAGCAAGGCGTTACAAAAGAGCTAGGGCACGTAATTTCAACTAGGGCACATTGAATCAAGCTAGGGTTTGGGTTTATATGTTGCATGAGATAGAAGGTGAGTATTTGAAGTTAGAAGATTGTAGGTTATAGATGGCACTAAAGAAAGCACCTACCGTAGGAGCTAAGGGGAAGAAGAAAGTGGAAGTAGAGGTTGAAATGACTCCTGAGAGTAATTTATCAGAAATGTAGTATCCAGAGGGTGTGATTGTGGGTTAGGAATGGGATTCCCACATCTAGAAGAGAAATATCAGTGATTACAACCATCGTACACCTGAAAATAAGGAGTTAGATGTGTTATTAAACACAAAGACAAATAAGCGCACAACAGAAGACATGTCGGTGTATGATGACACTAGGGAGAAGTTGTTGAAGTAGATTAGATTTTACCAGTTGTATGAGCTCCCCTACTTTGGTAAATATGAACCCTTGTACCAGTGGTTGATGAGTAGGGTACATGAATATTTCTTCTACTTTGCAGGACGTAGGGTAAGGATCATAGCCATGTTGATCTCAACAGTAACAGGGTTAAAAGGCATGGGGTAGATCTAAACAGTGATTTAACTGATAAGGCCATAATATTGGAGACAAGGAAGGATTTGGGGTATACCAAGGGTCCATGTGGCATGGACATTGATAAACAAAAGAAGTACCCAATCATACAAGCAATTGCACACTTAGTATCAAATTTGAATGACCAAGAAAGATGGTCACAAGTAAAAACAATGTGGCTACACATTGTGAAGAAGATGTCACAGGGAGTGAATTACAACATCTCTAGTTACATTATGGAAATCATTGAAGAAGTGCACATAGGAGAGAAAATTAGTTTTGGGGTTGTTCTATTGTCTCTAGTGTTTATGGAAATCGGGTGCCCGATGGGCCAAAGGAGAAAATTTGGGAATACCCTATGGAGAAAAAGTCACTTGCAGAAATATTTGGCAAAATTCTTGTGTGAAGGATCAATGAGTGGACCATTCAAGTAGAGGGAAAAGAAGTGGTATGATAGGCTCCACGTAGTGTTCGAAGAAGAATGGTGCATACCCAAGGAGTTACCTTTGGTAGTAGGGAAGGCAGTGCAGTTCGCGGTATACCAGCACTTTTGCATCGTGTGGTTTTCCATGAAAGATGGGGCTTGGAGCCCATGGTGTAAATTACCATATTCCTTCACAACACGATATTTCCAGGCATCATTTCACCGGTTTTCGGATGTGTACCACCTAAGCTTCAATGTAGACAAGGTATATTACGACTACCATACACTGAGAAAGACATATGTATATCCAAGATGGACTACCTACATTGAGAGGCTAGTCTCAGATGTTATAAGCATGAAGCCTGTAAGCTTGGTAGTTGGGGACACTAGAGCAGCACTTGTGTACCTTCAACTCAAGCCCAAGCTGGAGAACAATAAGTATGTGGAGAATGATTTCACGCTCCCAAGGCCACCAAAAGGTAAGCATATAATGGAAAATGTTCCAGTACCTAATCCCATAGAGACAATAAAAGTAGATGATGAAGAAGAGGAGCATGAAGATAGTGGTGGTTTGGAGCATAGAGGCAGGAGGTAGCCTACTAGATAGGGTAGAAGTTGAGCATGCGACTACTCCACCCTAGCCACAAGAGGGAGATGATGAGGACTTGATGCAGTCCAAGGAGAACACCATTTCAAAAGGGTATTCGAAGAAGCAGAACCCAAGGTGCTACTCCATAATTAGTGCGCAGATCACCTTGAATTTCTTGATAGAAGGAGACAACTGATAAGAGAAGGAGAAAGTTGAAGCTAGATGTGGAGGAGGAAGAGTCTAAGGAAAGTGTGCCCGAATCTCCTACACCTCTAAAGAATGTGGAAGAGCCAAAGGAAGAAGAAATGAAGGATGGAGAAGATGGAGAAAAGGAGGTAGGTGAGATAGCGCAAGAGACTACTTAGGGCATAGCAGAACAAGCTCCAAATATTAATGCTCAAGTTCCTTAGGAGTAAAGATCAAATAGAACAAGTGGAGAATATGTTGCACTGGTCATTAATTACACTGAGGACACAGGTAAAATTTTTCACACCCATTTTCAAAGCACAATTGCATGAAAGGAGTTGTATGGGTGGGAGTTGATGGATGAAGATATGGCAACCATGTGCACAAGGAAGCAGATTATCATGGTCTATGCACATGCACATGGACAAACTAGACTTTGATGTATGTGAAGAGTCATGTGTATCAAGGAGGTTGAAGAAGACACCTCAAGCTAGACACATAACAAGTAAATCCTATTGTTATGTCAAATGAACAAGTGAGTAATGCTTTGGTAAAAGTCTCGACAGAGGTAGCACGATGAAATATGGATAATGCTGCAATAATTAGGGTGTTAAAAGAAGAACTCAAAAATAAGGATGTATAAATAACACACCTAAAGTAAGAAAAGGACTCGGAGAAAAATAAGAATAGTGCATTTATAAGCATGGCGAGAGGAAATCGAGACTTTTTCCTGAAGGCGAGACCACACCTAGAATCTAAGGTACCAAAAAAATTTCCTTCAGGATGCATTATGTACATACCTTGGTGGACTTGGTGCTTGAAGATGGACCTCTACGCATGCCAGCACCAAAGGATCTAGCACAGGAAGCATAGAGGGAAAAGGTTTCGATGATGAGGAAGATTGCATCATATGAGGCATTGGTCCAAAGCTTGTAGGAGGAACTGAAGAAAGTAGATCAAGTGCTGAATATTTATACAACCCCAGAAGCCGTTATAAGAACTAGGACCATGGTAGAGGAAAATGAAGTCCTAAAATCCATGAAGGATGATACCTTGGGCCATGTAGAATGATTATCGCTTGTCAAGTAGAAGCACGAGGCCCTTACAATAGCACAAGAACCACACAAGGAAAGGCTAGATGAGCTTGGGAAACTCATTGCGCAAAATATGGAATTATTAGAAGGAAGAATGACTGCAATGTCCAACATTGTTTTGGTCTTGTAGAAAAAGAAAGGAGAGATTGCAAGAGATGATCTAGATTCAATTGCAGTAGATATCCCAGAAAAGGTAGAGGCTGCGTTCAATGATTAACAGACTTTATATGTAGAAAAAAAGAATAATATCCAGAATTGATTCTTCCGGTTGAAGCAGAAGATGTTGCAGAGGTAAAGTCATTCTTTTATTCATAAAAATTATTTCTATTCTTCTATTCATATTCTTTGATTCATTTTGGAGACAACCATTGTCAAGGCGGAAATGCAATTAGTGTGGGGTAATGTTGGTCAATCAAAATATGGAACTTAGCGAAAAACATACAGAAGGTTTGCGTGGAAGAATAAAGCGCGTTCAAAGGCATGGAAGGTTAGGAAAGAATCACGTGTGAAGAAGAGAGATAGATTTGGGACTTAGCCATTTTCACGTGTATGAGATATTTTTGGAGATAGTGTGCCAAACACAAACCAGTTAAAGACTTCATGCAACACACATTGGATATTTTTGGAGGATCAACTATGAAGTGCTTTGCATGGGTACAGGCTGAGAATAGATTTACTATTGATAGTTAACTAGAAGAAGTCTATTGTTAGTGCACTTGCATGTGTGGCTATTATTGTAAATGCATGGCTAATAATAGCATGTGACCTATTTTGGGATTAGATAAGTGGTGAAGGGAAAGTCCCCACCCTTATAAATATGTATTGGTCTATGTAGTATGAGATATATATAGAGATAGATATAAGTATGAGAGTGTGAGAGTAGAGTTAGTATGAAGTTATGTTGTCAAGTTCTGTTACGCGCATAAGCGTATACTATTGTTATTATAAGGAAGCTTCTGTGTATTACTACATTTAATATAATGGAGGTTATTGGCTGAATCAAGGTGTTAATCATGGTTTTAGTTTATTACTACATAAATGATTTCCTATGTTTATCACGTGATTCATGATTCTTTAAGATCTAGATCTGGATATGCTCTGTAGAATGTTATATTAATTATGGATCTAAATGTATTAAGTCTTCATCATGTTAACCTCCTGCAACAACAACCCTAAATAGGGGCTTAGTACCTTTGCACACTTTGGGTGAGCGCTCAATCTAGGCTGAGTGATGTGCCAACGAGCCTAGGCTTTTACTAGTGAATTCTAGACTACATCACTAAATAATTGACAATTTTCTCATCCCCTTTCATATGAGTTGTAAAAAGTTCTAAAAATAGCTTAATTATTTTTATAGATGACTTCCTTCATGCATAGTCTCTAATTGATTCCAAGCATCTACATGTGAGTCCATATGACCTATATGCATTAAAAATTCATCTTTTATTCTTTGCAAAAGGATGGATAGAGATTTTTTTGATCTTGGAGAGAAGGAGCTAATATTTTCAGGAGTTATTTGTCTTCTAATGGGTCATTTTTCTACACCAATTACAAGATCCCATAGCTTCCTTTCCATAAAACAGACTTTTAACCTTACTCTCCAAATATTGTAATTTGTTCCATTCAATAACTAAGACTTATCCAATGAAAAACTAGTAGAACTAGCCATTTTTAATGCCCAAATAATAACAAAAAATGAATACGACTAAAAATGAATTAGGGGAGGCAAACAGAGACCAAAAATAAGCTATAAAATATTTAATGATTATATACACACACTACTAGCTAAAAAGGAAATATACAAATTGTGGAAGGCCGCAGAGTAAATATCTAAGATTTTCAAACTTTTGAATCCACAAGACAAAGACAATTAGAAAACCCATAGAACACAGACTTTGAAAACATGTAGAATGAAGAAACTTTAAAATTCGTGACACAAACAAAATTTGAAAAGCGACACAAAAAGGTTAAAAACTTTGTGGTATAAAGAGATTTAAAAAATCATGCGGATCCTCGGGCACGTGAAATCACAATAAATTAAATAAGATAGATGACTTATTGGGTCCCGAAAAAAAAATAGGGGCACGTGTTACTTTTCAGAAACTTTCCTCACAATTTAGCCCGAGTGGATGTGAAGTCCACAGAATTAACTAAAACAAACTACCTTTTGAATTTGATTAACAATATGAAAGAAAAGACAACAAAAAACTCAATCAAATGATGCCACCTATCAAATATCTAACGATCGACAAGAGAAACTTGGTGGCTTTACCAAACTTATAATAGATGGCTTCAAGTGGACTTAAAGTCCTGGAATAAGCCAAACTTTAAAATAAAGTTTGGGTCTGAAATCAAAAGACATGTGTCACAATATTAATGCCTAAGATAAAATAGATATCGACACCATGAAAGATAGAGTCCGACACAACAAAAAAAAAAAGATATGTGGCCAACTGATATTGGTTTACACTTCGGTGCAACCACAAAGACTTAAAGAAAAAAATGAGCACACGTGGATCCTTTTAAATGGGTCACTTTTGGCAAGTCCGACAAATGTGAAATGCAAAGAAAATTAGATCAAATCTATTGGATTAAACTTAACATATGACAGAGGTAAAAAAAAAAAAGACTAAGAGAGCAAAATATGAGGTTACTTGAGTAATCTTCTGATTTCACAAGTGACAGAATAAATCTAGCACAAGTTTAACAACATGAAAAAAAAATTGGAATTCCCTTATTGGCTTGTGTTTCACTCGTGATAAAATGAACAAAATTACAGAAAATGTGAAGAAAAATGGATCAAAATTATTGGCTCGAGCTTCACTCAAAGCAGAAATTCATACAAAAAGAAAAAAAACTACAAAAATTGATAGAGCAAAGCCACTTGCCACTTAAAGATTAGATCGAGCTTCAAAAAATGAAATATCTACAACAAAGCTACTTGGAGCTTAATGATTGGCTCAAGCCTCACAAAAATGAAAAGATCTATAAAAAACTAACACAATGAAGCTACATTGAGCACAATGATTAGTTCAGGCATCACAAATACATATCTAGCAAAAAATAAAGAAAATTAATGTCAGAGCAGACTTAGAAGCTCTAAACTAATTGGATCTAAAGAAAAATTTCGGATCCACGAACACAAATTTCTAGAATGGCTATAAACGGTGTGAAAAACTTAAAAGAAACTCACAGACAATGGATTCAACCGTACATATGATGAAGTAAGATGCAAAAAAAAATTAAGCACACAATTGCTTAAACATGATCCAAACTACCATTTAACTGATATTTTCAAAAAATATTTAGGCAGGAATTGTAATTTTAAAATTGATTAGCTTGAATACAACTGTGGAACTATTAGGGCTTTCAGGTCCATAAATAAACTTCAAGCTTCTTCACTCTAGAAAAATCTTCCAGTTTGACCCTGCACACACATAGTCACCAACTCTAATACCATGTTAGGGAAATGACATGACTTATAATTAAAAAATTATAGATCCACCATTGAAATGTAAAAGATTATAGATTATGGTGTGCAGTTAAATTAATCACATATTTATCTTATTAAAAAAATAACATAAATTGAAAGTAAATGACAAGAAATTAAAATAAGACAAAGGACACCATATTTAAGTGGCGAAACCCGAAGGAAAAAACCCCACTGATAATGCAATGTCTGTATTAATAATTTATCAAGAATTTAACCCAACACTTCCACTTTGATCCTTAGTCTTCACATAGATAATTACTGGACGATTAGTTGTCTATGCAATTATACTGACTTACATAAAAATAATTTTGCATTTGCATAGAGTATATGTCCAAATTGATAAATCAATCCCATGAGGGATCATCATATATATATATATATATATATATATATATATATATATGGGTGAATGGTCACACTGTCTCACTCTTTTAGCTATGAAAGATCGACTAAGTTTATTAAATAAACTTTTAAATAAGGGTCGTAAGTGGTGGCCCACCAAATGGTATCCCCACTTGACATTATCAACCCCAACATGAAGATGGAAAAAGACATGGGTTAATTAGTACTTTTCTTACTTAGGAATCATATAAATAGTAGTATGCAATCAGGACTAAATAATTACCCAAAGTGCATGATTTTGTGTCTACATTTGCCCCCACTTTATGTTGTTGAGCGAAAGCTCGATAACATAAAGTAGATAGATATGCATACATGATAACCATGTAGATCAATGGTGAGAAGCATGCCGAGAGACAAGGAAAAGTGTGGAGTGATAAAAGGTGGAGCGTGGAGACTAAAGATGATAAAGGGATGAGATGATGACCCTAGGGAAGAAATGCATGTTATAGATGTCATCAATGTGCATGTTCTTGATGTCGATGTTGATGTGTGTGATGTTTTTTATGTTTTTGTTGATGTAGGATGATGTTGAATGATGTTGACTACCGATTACCATACATAAGGACACGTATATGTAAAAATTATGTAATGAAGTATGTAAAATGAAAAATGTGAAAAAGGAACATGTGCACTTGATTCATGATGAGGAAAATAGTGTAGAAAGGATCATATAGATGTTGTAGAAGACCAAAATTTTGGCGATCTCACGTCATTTTTGTTAGCTACGAGTTTTTGGGCATTCTCACTCCAATAATCTAGAAGTATATGGAGAAAATTCTAGTGTCATCCTCCAACCTATAAACAATTCCCATAATATGGAACGCACTACTGAGATGGTGTGTAAAAATATGATCCATTTTAACCAATTATGATCCAATCTTTGAAGAAGAAAATGCTAAGTTTTGTATGTATGGTGGGTGTAAAGGACTATCTTCCCTATAAAATCCTTTGTGTGGAGTGTTATATACTATGTTGCACTAAAGAATTATGTGTAACTTCCCCTTGGTCATAGGCATCCAGGAAGGGTCAATGACACCTAGGCACTATTGTCCTTGTCTAGGCGCTAGTTTCTATGTGTGTCAAGGACCCAAATCAAGATTTTAGCCTTGTCCTATGCTAATAAATGTGTTGTATTGGTATTGTGTTGTGTTGAACTATGAATGTGAACTATTGTATGGGGTGACTGATTCACCCAAATAATGCCCCCTATCATTTGGGGTGTATGCCACGTCACTGAGGAGTATGCAGCCCAAAGGAGGACCAACCACTCTTGTCAAAATTTTCCCTACAAGAGGGAGGGAGTGTTCTTGGTAGAAGCCCAGGAACGTAAAAACAAGTGGCTAGGAGACAAGTGTTAGTACAAGCAAACATGCATGTAAAATGTAATCTAGTAAACAAGAAGACAATGTGTAGTGTAAGACACAAGAAGATAATATAGACCATGAAAATTAGGTTTTAATCATAGGACACCACTCACGATGTAGCAAGACAATCAAGGCCGACTAGGAAAAAAGTAGACAAGTGTGTACACAAGGCAAAGCAAAAATCCCACAAACAATGGAAAACAAAGGAAAGTAATGACAAGCAAAGTGTAAGTGCACAACCATGGAAGCATATAGGTTTGTACGACAAATGTTACACATGAAGCACTCATTATCATGTTAGAAAGATAAAAATTATGTCAAGGTGTATATCATACGATAATAATGTGCTATGAAAAATGAAACAATAGTAGTTATAGAGTACAAAAGTGGATGCCCTCGAAGCCGTTGTGGATTTGGTAATAGGTATTGCGTTAAACATCCATACTACATGTGTGGATCTGTAGAATCTACTATCATAACTAGAAAGTAAGTGAACATGCATGTGTGTATGGAAAAATATAATGACATACAAGATATCTATCTAGCATGTGTAATAAAGTGTACATGTAATAAGTAAATGTAAGCAAGACTAAATGCGACCAAGATATGCAGTATGTTGTGGAGTGTAGATAGAATGGAATGTAGAGTGAATGTGATAGGATCCACATTTCCCCTGGTGAGTACATATGTGTATGTATGAAATGAGTTTCATTTATACATGCCCCCTCAATAGTCAAGAATGAACCATAGATCAAGAGTACGTCATCGGGAAATGGTTTGAATTGTGTGTATTAAAAAATACAAACGTCAAAGCGCAAAGTGTGGAGTGTAAACATGTGAGTGAATGAGTGATTGGTTGGATGTGTGAGTCTCGGTGAGGTCTATTTGAGATTTATACCTCAGCGAGTTGAGTGTGGATCTGTGGAATAAGAGTGCGTCATAGGGTAATGACCGCAACATGTAGAAGTAGATGTCAAAAAGATATCTCATGAATGTGTAGAATAGATGTTGCATAGAAAAGATGAATATGTGAGATGTGAAGTGTTTGATGTGATGTGTAGTGTGTTGTGTGTGAGGTTCATATGTATAGATTCCCTCCTCAATCAAGTGTGAAACATAGTGTGTCGGTATAACTCCTAACTCTCCATTTTGGGACCGCCATACTCGGATCCACCGTCTTACCCTCTTCATGGCTAAGACGCTTCTCCGAGGGGGCAATATTTACATACCTAAAATTGTAGGGTACTACACCACCGGAACAATGTTACACATGCCCTAATGATGATATAGGTCTCCTTGCAAGGTGTTCGGAATCCAGAAAGGCTCGCCAGGCTTCCGGTGATGGAACCGCGGTATTCCTTTGTTTATAGTAAAAGAGTTCAAATGGGAGTTACCCTCTGGTAAATGCATTGGTTATAAATAGCTAGCTTGTTTTCAAGCAAATGGCCCCTCATCTTCTCAATTCTCTTATTCAGTCTTTCAATTTCTTGCTTAGAATTCTACTAGCTTCATGTTTTGCATCAGTTATTAGTTTTCCTTTGTTGTTTAGAAGTCATTCAATCTTCTTGTTTCAGTCTTGTTCCATTGTTGCTCCATACAATCAAGTTTAGCATAGAATAGCTTCATTTCTAGACTAGAATCCATTAAAGTTACAGGTTTTGTTTTGTCACAAGGATAGATTCTAAAACTCTCGGTACACTTGTGTTGTATTCCCGTAATAAATCCCGCTAGGAATTGCATAGTCAAGCTTTGTTCACTTGCATGTTATCCCTCTCCTACTCGCATTGTATTGGTCTATATCCAAAGTTGCCATTGTTTGAATACCATCTTCTATTGATACTATCATATACACACTTTTTGGATTCACGAGGACATGAAGGAATGAGGAGATCACATTGAGGGGATGAAATCACACACAACTGGATTTACCACTATTCTGTAAATGCCAGGTTTGAGCTATCAAAGTTCTAGTTACGACATATCAAATAGAGTAGTGAATTATTTTATTTCAGTTAAAAGTTTGCTCTCGATATCACCGGGGAAGTTGTGGGGATTGATAGTTTCTGAGAAACTGTGATTCATTCCTCACTTCTGAGGTAGGATCGAGAGTCTTTCAATTCAAAATAAATAGTTGCTTAGATATTTAGGATAAAATCACAACTGCATAGGCAAATAGCCATACCAGGCTACTTTGCTTGTTTTTTTATTTTGTTATTAGATTAGTTGTCCATTTTATAAATATACTAGAGTAGTTGCTCTTTAATTTCATTGAAATACGTCATTGAAAATACAAAAATAGAAGAATGCTTGCATAGTGTAAATACTTCTTTCAGTAATCAGTTTATTAATTTTAGTTAAAAGTTGAATCATTTTGTATGACAATCACGGGACCTAGAGAGCCTAGAGAGTATATATTTGAACCCATAGTGCCTCAGCCAAATCTACCCACAACATTAGCTGATATAGATCAGGACCTTAGGATACAGGTCTTTCGAGCAACAACAAACTTACAAGTGATTAGTGAACAACTGAGAGGGTTAAATATCGAAGACGACAAAGCTTACACATTTTGGTCAAACCACCCTAACTATAGATTTGCCTTGATAAAATATCCGAATGAATGTGTGCAAGGATTGAAAGAGAACAAACATTTGGTTGTGATCCTTTAGTTCCATGACTTGACTGACGAGGAGACCTCCTCATTGACATAGATACTAGCTTACGCATTCAAGTTTTAGAAACACTGTTAGGTACTCCGAGAAAATCATACAACTTCTAGTTCTAAACATAGAAGCTGAAAAGGCATATGATTACATTGGATAGTTGGGAGAAGGGATTGATTCTTCACATGACCATAACAGGTCCACAACAACCATGAACTCACGGTTGTGATCCCCAAGTCCCACAACCCAACGGGCCTACAAATCAGTTAAGTATTGACACCGGCTTATGAACGTTGGTATTTAGATCCTCACCACTCCCACCAGATATTATAGTACAATTCTCCGTATTAAACATAGAAGCCAATCAATCTAATATTTTCTAGGCTAGACCAGAAAACCACCCATAGTTAACTACAAATCCACTAAATCACCCATCACCATTTTCATGACCTTGTCTGGAGATATATATGAAGCTCCCACAGGTCACTTCCCACGTATCCAACAACCAAGAAATAGGATCTCGGTAGAGCTCGACATTGATTGGAGCCTCGAACAGCCATTATATCAAATGAACCATTACACCAATTCAGGTTAGGAGGGCCTTCTTGCCTTAGATTCATAGATTCCATTATTGCGTATTGAGGATATAAGATTACCCGATTAGCTTATGCTTATCCATTCCATTCAACATTCAACATTCGACCATTTGTCTCGACACATGACCTCGGGAGGTCGGGTACGAGGAAGAGGTACTTGTAGATTCCCATGCTCGCATGTCACTTTTCCATCATACAAAATTGGTGAACCCGACGTGAACAAACAGTTCTTCCTCTTTTTATTTTTTTTTCTTTCATCCACCTTCACTCTTTCCCATTATTCTACATGGGTATTCATATACCCCCCGAATATGTCGGGATACGATGCATATGGCAGACCTCTCTCAGGTCTTGAAGTAAACTATAGTCAAACAAATAGACAACCATCGCCCTCACTTTCTGCATGGGCTGATAACTATTCAAGTAATTACTTGTCATCTCAAACTCCCCCTCAAAGAACTAGCTCAAGTTCTTCATTCCGAATTGAGGAGTTTGATCAGTTTGCACAAACACAACAGCCAGAGCCCTCAGGCTCTAACAATATGATGTTTACTGGAGAATCCACTTCATCTCCTCGGGTCTTGTTCAGACCACAGATCAGTAGACAATCAGACCCACTCCCCTTTTTGGATGAGGAGTACTTAGCATGCTTCGCTAAAAGTGAACAACGCTTCCAAAATATGTATCCACCTATAGGGAGTTTACAAATACAATCTGATACCCTATTCCAGGAAAACACCCCCATTCCTCCACCTATGGGAAATACCCTCGGTGAAGCTTGGTAGGGTAATGATCAATTCATAGCAGGGTATCATACCCCTTTACAACCTCAAGCTATACAACAAACACCCTTAAGGAAAAGCATTGTGTCTTCACCAATGGAGGTCATTTCAGCCTTAGTTGAAAAGGTTAGAGGGCTGGAACTTGCTCAAGCAAACCAAAATTCATATTTTGGGCAAGCAAGAATCCCCTAACCCTCGCATCATCCTAGTCAAGTTGACCTCCTTACAGGAACAGGCACGTTAGGCATGCCTCCTCAAAATCCTTATAGTTACCCACAACAAACACCAACTAGGACCACATTTTCAAACACCGCTCCAGTTGAAAACATGACACCTCGGCTTGGCACCAAACAACCCATACCAGAACAATGCTCCTCCTTACTTAAACATTTATTCAAAGTCACCACAAGGAGACATGTTCTCTTCTCCCGGGATGTTCGTTCAACCACAGGGATTCCCTTATGTCCCTACAAATGCATATGTTATGCCATATCAACAACCCATTCCACCTCCACCCCCTCAACAAGCGCCATCGATGGTGAGGCCTATGCGGTAGGGACTTATTCAGAATATTTAAAAGAGCCCCTAGACTTCACCATATGAAGTGTTATGCTTCCAAGACCTCTCCCTGATTTACCCAAATATAAAGGGGAAGGGGACCCAAATGCACACATTAAGGCCTATGCCATAACCATACGGGAGTTACTCCCTTGGGACGGGGTTGTGCTAAAATATTCCCTAAGACCTTAGAAGGTATTGCCCTTGATTGGTATTATAGAATACTTGAAGCCTCGATACACTCATTTAAACAACTCGTGTCAGAATTCATCAAAGCTTTTGACATGAACAAATTGTTAAGAATGGGAATCAGGGAGTTCTTGCATATAAACAAGAACATAATGAATCCACTGCTCATTTTATTCAAAGATGGTGTACGGTTCTCTACTCATCAGCAAGTGCTCCAAACATGGATCAAATGGAACTATGTGATTTATTCCTTAATTCTCTCAATAGAGAGATAAAGGAAGAAGTCCAGAAGTTCCCACTAAGAACTTACGATGAAGTACTCGAGAGTGCTCTCGAATCGACCAAGTAGCGATAGATAGTGGTCGTAAGACATATGGGACAAATGGGAAATTAACCACTCCCAATCAAAACACCGTGGCCTATCTAATACGGGAATGCTAATCAAGGACCTAAGATCCTTAACAAGAACCATGATTACAACAGATGGAGTAATTGACCAAGTTAAAAGGGAAAATGTTGTAAACATTTGCCACTATTAATAATCAGTGAAATAACAATTTTACTCCAACAATCAATGCGGTGGATTTTAATCATCCACCACAACAACAACAACAACAATGAAAAATCCAAACACAAAGTCCAAATCGAAACTCAGCTGGATATCAGAGTCAAAACCAAAGGCAACAACCTCAAAATTTTAACTCTAACAACCAGCAACCTTATCAGAATTTTGGGCCACAACAGATTATAAATCAATAACCTGAAATTATAATCCCAATTTATATTGTGGCTTCCACAAGATTCAAGGCCACGATACTAGGACTTGTCGTGAATACAATAAATTCATGCAGCGTTTTCCAGAAGATCAAAAGCAACTCTTTATAGATATGTTTTTAGCAAATTTTGTAGTACCCATGCCAAACACTTATGCAGGGGTAGTTTCCCCTCAAAATGCACCCCTCAAGATCTTTAATGATCCACTCCCAAACCATTCTAACAATAACAGGCTAGATCCTAATGGAACAAACAAGGGTGTCATAATAGGAAACAATGATCATGAAGCTTCAACTTCATTAAATCCACCAGTCGCACCCCAATTAGGAACTCGACCCCAAACTAAGATAGTTGGTTTGGTAGAGTTAGACACCGAGCTACCCGTAGAAACCATAACAAGAACATGGGATTATTCTTCTCAACCTACTCCAAGTTATCCATTGGAACAGACAATAGTCAACAAACGTTGGTAAAACCCATAGGTGCCTATGATTTAATTAATGATTTAACTAAAACCTTCTCTCACATCTCCTTTTTGGATTTGTTAAAGAACTCTCCCACCCACAGGGCTGCCCTCTTAGAAGCATTAGGCCTTGGTCATTTAATCAACATCACTCCTCCCTCCGGAAATGTAAGTAAACCATGTAGACTTTGACGTTTATCCTCGGGGCAGCCAGATAGGGATACTGAATTTATATTCGATATAAGCAAAATGCCAACAGATGTTGAAATTGCATGAAGAGGTGACCTAACTTTACATTTACAAGTTTGGGTCTACAATAATTATGTTAAACGTGCAATGGTTGATGATGGGGCAGCAGTTAATATAGTCCCCTTCACTTTTCTTCAAAAGTTAGGATATGGAGAGACAAATTGTTCCACAATGTGAAATACGCTAAGAGGTTATGATAGCCTCAAAGCCACTTCGATTGGAACCATAGTTTTACCAGTCACTTTAGGACCCAAGATGGTCCTCACCGAGTTTTATATTATAGATCGGGAAACCAATTATAATATGATCCTTGGTCGGCCATGGATACACCACATGAAGGCAATCCCTTCCACGTTATTCCAAGAAATAAGATTTCTACACTTAGGGAAAATATTTGTGGCACAAGGTGACCCAAAACCCTTCGATATACACCTAGCTGATTTGAAGAAAAGACCGGGTGTTCACTCTCGAGTTTGAACTCCCAACAAATCAACTCATCAAACCAATTAATTCAAAACCAAAAGAAGAGTTGATACCCACCACAGAGTTAGAAATTACAAATCCAGCCGAGGACATTCCAGCACTCAAAAGTGAGACCAATGTTATAAAAATAGTGTCACTAGGGACTACCACAAAAATTGTGAGTTCTTTAGAGAAAGACTTACCTATTCTCCTACCATTTGATTCCATGGGTATGGGACACACCCTAGGAATTGCTTCTCTTCCATCAGATGAAGTTTTTATGGTAGAAGTAACCAAAGCAAAAGAAATAGATACGACAGATATCCCAACATCCATTTTTCCAAACAAGTATTGGACTCTCCACTTTGATGGAGCTAGATGTCACTTTGGAGCTGGGGCGGGAGTGATCTTTACTTCACTGAGGGAAAGATCCTACCTTTCACCTTTAAATTAAACTTTGAATGTACAAACAATGGGGCTGAGTATGAAGCTCTCCTCCTTGGCCTCATTCTAGCTAAAAGAATGGGTGTCGACAACATTAGAGTACTAGGAGACTCACAATTGGTTGCAAACCAAGTCTCTGAGGTATATGAAACTAGGGTTGAACATTTACAACTCTATAAAACAACAGTATTAGATCTAAGTAAGGGATTTAACTTCATATCAATTGAAGCAATCCCACGAGAGTAGAACCTTCTCGCAGACTCGATAGCAACCTCAACTTCCCGTTTCACTCCAAACAGTGAGTTGGAGGATACAAATTTCACGGTATCACTTCGTACCGAACCATTAGTGCGTAAAATACCAACAAACTCACTCCTGACTCATGGAGAAGAAGTTGAGGATGATTTTTCTATCATGGATCACTTTGATGATGATAGAGTCACTCTCGAATATCTAAATGCCTATGCGGAGCTACACCTTGCTCACCGTATAGTTGATCTTTCCCTAATACCACATTCCTCTTCCTATTTTGGAAATCCCATGGTAGAGTCTCCTCCATAGAAGGATCTCGATATCTATGAGATAGAAAATGGAGAAAGCTTGGAACTACCTCAGCCCCACCTGAATTTGAAGAAGGTAACACTTCTTTAATAGAAGAAACCATTGACATAAACATTGGAACGGAGGAAGAACCAAAGATTTTGAAGTTGGGATCCTCGTTAACTCGGAGGAGATAGAAATACACACCCAAATCCTCAAAGAACATCAAAAGGCTTTCACATTTAACTATAAAGAAATGACGGGCATGCACCACATGTCACGGTACATAATCTTGTCACTAAACCAGATGTGAAACCAATTAAACAGAAGTCAAGACCAATGAAGCCAAAAGTGGCTCTCATGGTAAAAGAGGAAGTAATAAAACTTCTCCAAGTGGGATTCATCAAGCCCATTGACTATTCACAATGGGTATCTAATATTGTCCCATCCTAAAAAAGAATGGGAAGATACGCATTTGCATAGATTTTGGGATATTAACAAAGCTTGTCCCAAGGATGACTTCCCATTACCATCCATTGACGTTATCGTTGATGCAACAGCTGGATTTGAATTATTGTCCCTCATGGATGGGTTCTCAGGGTATAATCAGATTAAAATATCTAAACAAGATCAAGCCAAAACTACATTCATAACTCCCTAGGGAACTTATTGCTACGTTGTCATGCCATTTGGTCTTAAGAATGTCGGTGCTACGTATCAGTGGGAAATGACATATATATTCCATGATCTTATCCATAAAATTGTGGAATCTATGTGGATGACTTGTTGGCCAAGGCCAAGAAATGTTGTGATCATCCAGAAGTGCTCTGTATCATCCTCTCATGATTAATTGAATATGGCGTCACATTAAATCTAGAGAAGTGCGTGTTTGGTGTGACAGGAGGAAAACTTTTGGGCTACATTATATCTTCACGAGGGATTGATGTTGATCCAGCCAAAATACGGGTTGTTCTCGAAATGATCCCACCATCGGATGAGTCTTGGAATCAGGTCATTTCTTGGGAAACTCGGTGCAATCGAAGGTTCATCCCAGATCTAAGTTTTTCCATTCATCCAATCAACAATCTATTAAAGAAAGATTATAACATTGATTGGACTGAAGAATGCAATGAGGCCTTGAAGTAGTTAAACACTTCTTGTTGTCTCCACCCACGCTAATGCCTCCCAAACCAGACCGCCCTTTGATCCTATACTCACGAGCCACTCATGTCTCGCTGCATGCTGTTGGCTCAAGAAGACAATGATAAATGAGAACGTGCGGTCTATTTCATTAGCCGAACGTTGCTTGATTATGAAACACGTTACACACAGGTAGAGAGAGAATGCCTTGCCATAGTCTTTGCAACAAAATGTTTAAGACATTACATGTTAAACCAAGAAACGAGGGTCATTGTAAAGATAGATCATTTATGAACATTTCTCATGCAAGGGTCTTTATCTAAAAAGGTTGGATGTTTCATAACCTTAATGGGTGAATTTGAGTTGACATTCGTAAACCAAAAATCCATTAAGGGACAAATCATTGCAGATTGGTTAGCTGACAATCCACTAGATGGAGGTGATCTGGTAAATCTGGACTTTCCTGATGAGTGTATATACTTCATCGAAACTAGGCCTCCCATCTCTACATGTCCCTGGTATACTGATATCATCAATTTCATCATAGACCACACATACCGGAAGGTGCCACATCACAACAAAGAAGGTGGTTACGCATTATTACCACTAAATATGTTGTTTTAGAATAGGTACTCTATCGTAAAGCCTTGACGACATGCTTCTAAGATGCGTCGACATAGAAGAATCAAGAAGATTCTTCATGAATCCCATCAGTGGGATATGTGGAGGCCACTTCGGTGGTCATGCCACCACTCACAAAATACATCGGATGGGCTATTTTTGGCCCACTCTCGAGCATGATGTAGTGGAATTTATACGTAAGTGCCACAAATGCCAAGAATTCTCTCACGAGATTCACATGCCAGCACAATCCCTACAACCAATAGTGACCCGTGGCCCTTCTCCACGTGGGGTTGGACTTGATAGGGAAGTTCTCTCCCTCATCAACCGATGGCCATAATTTTATAATTACAGCCACGGAATATTTTACCAAATGGGTGGAGGCCATGCCTCTCACCACCGTACCAGGTTCGGTAATTGCCAAATTCATTCTGAACCAAATTATCTACTGTAGGTATGGTGTCCCACAAGTCATTATCTCAGATAATGGCACATCCTTTAAAAATGATGAAGTCCATGAGTTATGTAGCAAGTTCAAGATAAACCATCACACGGCCTCTCTTTACTACCCTCAAGCCAATGGGTAGGCGAAGTGACAAACAAAACGTTAAAAGCTATTCTCTCTCAAAACAGTCAAGGAGAATAAGTGAGATTGGCATTTAAAACTATATCCGGCCTTGTGGGCCCATCGAACCTCAATAAGAACACCACGGGAGAGCAACTCCTTTTCTCTTTGGTATTCGGGGCAAAGCGTAGTTCTCCCACTTGAGGTTGAAATACCCGAGTCTCTGCATCTCATTGAGGATTACGGATGAAGAAGCTTATAGGGAGGCATGCCTCTCTCAACTAGAAAGCCTTGATGAGGTCAAGGCTAAATGCCGAACAAAGGCATAGAGCCTATGTTGACCGGATGTGCGGAAGTACAACAAAAAAGTCTATGAGTGAGAAATATATGAGGAGATCTAGTTCTAAGACTAGACAGCCGGATCGATAAGAAAACCGGTGAAGGAAGAAAGTTCCGGCCCAAAGTGGTTGGGCCCACCAGAGTCATGAAGGACTACGGAAATGGTGCGTATCTTTTGTGCACACTAGAAGGTGAGGAATTCGGTGAAACTGTCAATTCCTTGCATCTTAAATGGTTTTACGCATAAAACATCAAAATCACCACTTGTACATTATAGCTACCTACATTGCATTAGTCATTTAGTTGTTTCATTTTGTTCACTCATTTCATAAAAATGGTAGTCCAAGAACTTACTCTTAAGCAATCTATTACAAATTTTTGAAAATATTGGCAAAAGCATTCAAAACACATCTCTTCAAACATCATCAACTATTTTCAAATCTTCTCATCAAGTTTGATCAGACAAGTATTGATGAAAACCATACCAAGGCCTGCATACTTGGCTTTGCTCTTTCTTTCTACTAGGTGAAGTTGTCCTTGCCTACGGTCTATTCTAGAAGCTTCTTGGTGTCACATCTATCCCTCTTAAATCTCTTTGAATGAAAGGATATCCCAAAGTCATAGATCAGAAATGTCAAAATCAAATGAAATCAAAAGCACCAAGCAAACAAAATATTTTATTTTACACACTTCTTTGCCCCATCAACCTTCGGTGATAAGCCCACATCTCTTACTGGTGGTGTGAGGTTGGGAAAGGAAAGAAGTGCCCTTACTCGCCTATATCTTGCCTTTGGTGACAAACCCATGCTTCTTACTAGTGGCATGAGGTAGGGTGTGGGGGGTCCAGTCACACAAATTAACAAATCTTGGTATGCTAAAACACAAATCAAATTCTATTAAGAGAAAACAAATATCCAAATTCCAAAGAGATCAAATCCTCAAAACCAGATTTTGTCAACCAAGTTGCCATTTATGAATCTAAGTCTAGATAAACTGGAAAGTAAGTGGCCTTCTAAGCTTGGTAGTAGTTCTGAGTAGGGTAGGTGTGTAGGTCTAAATTTGGTTTCTATTACTGGTTTGTCTGTCTCTCATCATTCCATTCAGTCAAACTCATACAACTTGTGCCCTTCCTAACTCTTGGTGTTGAGCCCTCGCATCTTACTAGTTGCGTGGAATTGGGATTGGGGAAAGTTCATCTCTTTATCACTATGCATTCATCACGTTTTCCAATATAAGAAGAAATTACAAATATTTCCCAAAGAGTTTAAAAGTTCAGTACTACCATATGTTAGTATCATCTCATATCAGCATTACAAAAAAAACATACAAAGTAAAACATTTTTGTTTACTTATCATTTGTTATCCATTGCATACACATTTGAAAACATAAAAAAACAAATATTCTAAAAACATCTAAGTACACATGTGGAAACAAGTCACAAAATTCTAGGCACAAGAGTCTGGATCAAAAGAATATATATATATATATATATATATATATATATATAAATCAAGTTTCATATATGATGCCATCATGCACTAGGCATGGTCAAAATGCTCAATGAGCCTGAAAAGTACAAAAGCACTCATATAGATATCTAAAAAAATGCTACAAAAATGGTCTCTCAATCCCTATGGGATCCCTCAGAGGGTGCATGACCACGCCTAGGACTCGGCTACGCCGGTGCTCCGAATATGCTTGAGGGCTCATGGTCATGCCTAGTAGCTGTCATCTCATTATGAGAATGACTCCTCCTCATCAAGTGCTCGGCCATCCTATATCTAGCTACCTCGGCGTGGAGAGAAGTCATGATCTTCACCATGCATGCAGAGACAGAGGAAAAAACATCGGTATGCCTACCAGTTGCTGAAGGCTCCCCACGTCCATGGAAAGCTCAGCATGAGTCTTCTCGAGGGGAGAAGCAAGGTATCGGTGCATACTCGGTGAATCAAGTCTCGCCACTCATCAGCAGTCACTATAAGTAAAGGAGAAAACAAGTTAGAAAATGATCAAAAGATAAAACCAAGAGTAAACAAAACAAAAAGAAATAAAAACTAAGACAATTCTAACTAAAACAAATGTCAAGAGAAGAGTGACAACTCACTCGGATCTGGGCCTCCAAGAAGGATCTCTAGGATCGCGCTGCCGCCACTTGATGCCACCCTTTTGCCTTGGTGGTGTCCCTCTCCCACATGTCTGGGGAAATGTGACGGCCTGTAATGGACTCACCATCTCCACCTAAGTCCTGAGAGAGCAACTCCTCTGAGACCAGAGTCACCCTCTCTGTGCTCGCTCCGCCCTCTCGGCCCGTAGGATCTCCTGAGTGTCATGCCACTCGGGATCACTATCATCCCCCCACCCATCTCACTGATCTCCATCTCCTCTGTCTCCTCCTCTGTCTCTCCCCCAGTGAACTCCTCAGACTCGGAGTCCACGTCAATGGGCTCATCACTGCTATGGGTGGGACCGGTGGCAATCCAAAGTAAGGGTGCACGAGAGCAGCACGGCTCTCCCTCGTGCACGTACCACCCTCCTGGCTGTAATAGGAACACCGGGAGTAACAATAGTCAACCCGGCCTCTAGGACCTCCCCGAGCCTCATGAATAGATCTATACACTGGCCCCACTGGAGGAAGCATGTCACTATAGGGGAGGCCGAACTGCTTTGTGGTACTCTATCAAAGGGTGGATCTCGACTTCCCCCTTATCAATCATCAACTAGGTGGTAGTCGACGGCAATCAAATGTAATGGTCTCCTCTCCCCATACCCCTGCCATGGCCTGATAAGGAGTGGCCTCCATGTCTGCAGTGGTCAGAGAGGCCATTGGTTGGTGGTGGTGCTCTAAGAACTATCATCCCATCCACCTCGCTGCCCTGACTGGCCCCGGGATCCTCTACCTCTACACCTCTCCCATATGGGGTGATATGCTCATACACCTAACTCATGACAAGAGTCGGGTGGCTCAGTGACTGTCCCTGTAATCGGACTACCTGTATAAATCATGGTAGGTAGTCCCAAGGATATCTGCTCCCCAAGCGTAGACACGTCCATGGCCCTCAATCTATGTAATAATGGGGGCCCAACAATATAAGAGGGTGTCCCCTCCCTTGTCCCCAATCAGTCTCGATGCAAGGATGCCCATGATGGCCTTGCGGAGCATGGGAATGTCTGACTCAATAATAGAGTGGATCCTCACTCCCTTCTTGATCCCATCGATACAACTGCATCTCCCATGTAGGTGGCCACTGAACCACCTGTGATCTCGATACTGTTGTCTTAAGAGATAGCCACCCCAAGGATCGGAACCCCAGTATACGGTAAACATCCTCCAGGGTGATGGACCACTCACCCCTAACTCCTAGCAATCGGAAGGTGTTCCGATCCGCATCCCAGTATGAAAATAAGTCACATAGTATGTGACTGGCAGGTGCAACGTGAGGGACCTGCGCAATCCTCCAAATGCCAGCCCTCTGAAGGGTATCTCACTCTGCTGAGAGAGTGCCTCTAACACTGCTGGGAGCCAATCACACTCCCTCTCCGGCTCCATCTAATATACTCCTCCTTCTTTGCATACACCCAAAAACACAAAAAAGGAGTAAGTTAGTACTAAAATCCATTGGAAAAACTATTAAAAACATGTAAAAATGCTAAAATGCAAAAATAAGTTAAGTTTTGTTTGTTTTGGTTCTCTGTCATGGACCGCCACCCTGTGCAGAGCGGCGGTTCCGTAACCGCCACCTTCTAAGGTGGCGGTCCCATAAGTGCCTCTGCCACACGGGCGGCGGTCTGTCTCGCAAAGTCAAATGGGTCGTATACCCTAAAAATGCCTAAAAACAAACAAATACACCATTTTAACTAAAAAAAAAACCTACCCTATGGGCGCCCCCTAGAGACACGTTTAAAACTAATATTTTCAAAAATGACCCCCAGAGAAAAGATTTCATCATTTCCACATTTTAGGTCTAAAAACAATAAATCGAGAAGAACTAACCTGAGACTTCATGGGTCGATGTTCACTCTCGGAGGCATGATCACTATCTCACCATGAACATTTTGACTATACTCTCATCGAAAACCGTCACCGTGGGTCCCAGAGCTCAAAAACTATCAAATCAATCCATGTAAATGAATAGTAAAATGACTTCATTTTATATAAATAGCTTTCTTAATTTGATTTTGAATGTCTTTTGCAGGGTCGGAGCATCGACGGAGGTAAGTTCTAAACCCCACGTAGATGGTAAGTCCTCTTTTCATATCAATTTAGTCTTATTTCTCAATTTATTTTATCTATCTGCACTTGAGTCCCCTTTTTCATTTTGCGTAGGTAGCGGGATCTTGGATGGTGACTTTCCAACACACGGGCGTGTCAGGTATAACTCCTAACTCCCCATTTCAGGACCACCATACTCGGATCCACCATTTTACGCCTCTTCATGGCTAAGATGCTTCTCGAGGGGGCAATATGTATGTACCCAAAATTGTAGGGTACTACACCACCGAAACGATGTTACACATGCCCCAATGATGATAGGTCTCCTTGCAAGGTGTTTGGAATCTAGAAAGGCTCACCAAGTATACGCTTGTATCCCGCATGCCCCGCTCGGCCTCCGCATGCTTTGTTTTCCCTTTTCCCCCCTTTTTCTTGCATTTTTGGCTTCGGTGATGAAACCGCCCCTGCAGGTGGCGGTCCCGTGACCATGTGCCGCCCGAGGCGGGGCGGCGGTCCCATAACCGCCACTGCACGGGTGGCGGTGGTCTTTTCGCATTTTCCAGATTCTTCAGCGATCACGTCAAATGTAAATCTTCAATTTTACACGCTTTCTTCAACCACTTTGGCTTGCATTAATGTTTTTGGTTCCCTGGTAATAGTGTTTTCCTTTGTTTATAGTAAAAGAGTTCAAATGGGAGTTACCCTCTAGTAAATGCATTGGTTATAAATAGCCAACTTGTTTTCAAGCAAATGGCCCCTCATCTTCTCAATTCTCTTATTCAGTCTTTCAATTTCTTGCTTAGAATTCTACTAGCTTCATGTTTTGCATCAATTATTAGTTTTCCTTTGTTGTTTAGAAGTCATTCAATCTTCTTTTTGTCTTGTTCCATTTTTGCTCCATACAATCAAGTTTAGCATAGAATAGCTTCATTTCTAGACTAGAATCCATTAAAGTTGCAGGTTTTGTTTTGTCACAAGGATAGATTCTAAAACTCTCGGTACACTTGTGTTGTATTCCCATAATAAATCCGCTAGGAATTGCATAGTCAAGCTCTGTTCACTTGTGTTATCCCTCTCCTACTCGCATTGTATTCGGTCTATATCCAAAGTTGCCATTGTTCGAATACCATCTTTATTGATACTATCATATACACACTTTTTGGATTCACGAGGACATGAAGGAATGAGGAGATCTGCCTGAGGGGATGAAATCACACACAACTAGATTTACCACTTTATTACGTAAATGCAGGTTTGAGCTATCAAAGTTCTAGTTACTGACATATCAAATAGAGTAGTGAATTATTTTATTTCAGTTAAAATTTTGCTCTCGATATCGCTGGGGAAGCTGTGGGGATTGATAGTTTCTGAGAAACTGTGATTCATTCCTCACTTCTGAGGTAGGATCGAGAGTCTTTCAATTTAAAATAAATAGTTGCTTAGATATTTAGGATAAAATCACAACTGCACAGGAAAATAGCCATACCAGGCTACTTTGCTTGTTTTTATTCTATTACTAGATTAGTTGTCCATTTTATAAATATACTAGAGTAGTTGCTCTTTAATTTCATTGAAATACGTCATTGAAAATACAAAAATAGAAGAATGCTTGCATAGTGTAAATACTTCTTTCAGTAATCAGTTTATTAATTTTAGTTAAAAGTTGAATCATTTTGTATGACAATCACAGGACCTAGAGAGCCTAGAGAAGTATATATTTGAACCCATAGTGCCTCAGCCAAATCTACCCATGACATTAGCTGATATAGATCAAGACCTTAGGATACAGGTCTTTGAGCAACAACAAACTTACAAGCAATTAGTGAACAACTGAGAGGGTTAAATATCGAAGATGACAAAGCTTACACATTTTGGTCAAACCATCCTAACTATAGACTGCCTTGATAAAATATCCGAATGACTGTACAAGGATTGAAAGAGAACAAACATTTGGTTGTGATCCTTTAGTTCCATACCTGATGCAGGAGACCTCCTCATTGACATAGATACTAGCTTACGCATTCAAGTTGCCAGACACCTGTTAGGTACTCTGAGAAAATCATACAACTTCTAGTTCTAAACATAGAGGCTGAAAAGGCATACGATTATTGGATAGTTGGGAGAAGGGATTGATTCTTCACATGACCATAATAGGTCCACAACAACCATGAACTCACGGTTGTGATCCCCAAGTCCCACAACCCAACGGGCCTACAAATCAGTTAAGTATTGACACCGGCTTATGAACAATGTTGGTATTTAGATCCTCACCACTCCCCCTAGATATCATAGTACAATTCTCCGTATTAAACATAGAAGCCAATCAATCTAATATTTTTGGGCTAGACCAGAAAACCACCCATAGTTCACTATAAATCCACTAAATCACCCATCACCATTTTCATGACCTTATCTGGAGATATATATGAAGCTCCCACAGGTCACTTCCCACGTATCCAACAACCAAGAAATAGGATCTCGGCAGAGCTCGACATTGATTGGAGCCTCGAACAGCCATTATATCCGAATGAACCATTACACCAATTCTAGGTTAGGAGGGCCTTCTTCACCTTAGATTTGCAGATTCCATTATTGCGTATTGAGGATATAAGATTACCCGATTAGCTTGTCTATATCCATTCACATTCAAGTACTTGTAGATTCCCATGCTCACATGTCACTTTAGACAATTTGGGATATCACTCTCTATTTATCTTCTATAAGAGAAACACTCAAGGAATGTATTTTGGGCTGCATTATTAATTGTGATTAAGATAAAATGTAAATATATGAGTTTAATCTGAATGCTATGGAAGTAATAAATGAATAGAAATCAAGTACAAAAATGAATGACCAAGCAACCGAGTAATAAGTAATGGAACCCTAATTGCAAAGAGAGGGTAAAAATCCTTAGTTGATTCACGAGTTTTGGAGAATGCACAGAGTTGGAAAACTAGGAAATGTGAAGCACATACCATGGCATTTGGAGAACAGAAAAATGCATAACTAGAGGAACAGGTTGAAATAGGGTGCATGGATAGGGATAGGGGTACTTGTGGGTGCCCTAGACTTGTTTTTGGGTACTTAGGTCTGTGGAAATGTTAAAAAAACCTCCTCTGAGGTGTCACAAGGTATTTTCCTTTAGTTTCCTTTGATCACTTCGATGTCACACCAAGATTGTCGTCACTATAAACTGTAAAACCCTCAAATAGACATCAAATCCCAAAAAATAAATATGCAAAATGAGGGGTCATACTTTCCTCACCTATCACAATGGTGACTTACGACTGAGCATTGCACTACATCTCAGACCCAATGTAGTTATGTGTGTGTGCACGAATAGCATTCTACCATAGGTTGCTCTTGTGCAGTCACACTTGGATAACAAGAAAATAGCTAAATGTAGAATGTAATAAATGTGTGCATGGAATAAAATGAACTTCCCTCCTATGAAGTGTGATGCAAGAAAACCAACCCTTGTGTCCATTGTGATGGAGCTAGATGGATGTAATGGAGCTCTTAGATGCCTTGATGGATGCAACCTTAGGTGGTGATAGATATTTCTTAGTGCTTGGTCCTTATTATGATCACATAACTTTATATTTATATGATTCCTTCACTTGAATTTATTAAATAACCCCTGAAAATGTCGACTACAAAAATATAAGATGCTCAAATGGCTAGAAAGGACCCAAAAAGTGTGAGAGTAAAGTATAAAGGGGACAAGAGTGCCAGAGGGGATGAGGCACCTGACATTGGCATCCTAGATGGGCGTTGATGTCTAGGATGACAAATGTCAAAGAGTAAAAAAGACTGAGAAAGTAAGGGTGTAAGACCAAAAGTAGTAATAGAAAGAAAAGAAAGGTGGCCAAAGACATGGGTTAATTAGTACTTTTCTTACTTAGGAATCATATGAATAGTAGTATGTGATCGGGACTAGATAATTACCCAAAGTGTGTGATTGTGTGTCTACATTTTCCCCCACTTTATGTTGGTGAGCAAAAATCTCGGTAACATAAAGTAGATAGAGATGCATACTGATAACCATGTAGATCGATGAGAAAGCATGTCGAGGGACTAGACAAAGCGTGGAATGATAAAAATGTGAAGTGTGGATGCTAAGGAGGAGAAAGTGTAAAAAGTGATGATGAAAATGAACCTAGGGAAAAAACACATGTGTAGATGTCATGATGTATGTTGTTGATGTTGATGTGATGTTGTTGTTGTGACTATGGTGATGTTGACTCACCTTCCCATATGGATGGACCTACAAAAGAGAAGCCGACAAGTAGTCAAATACACATGTATATGAAAAAAGTGTGTAAGGAAAGTATGTAAAAATGTTGAAAGTGTGAAAAAGGAACATGTGCACCTGATCCATGATGAGAAAAGGGTGTAGAAAGGATCTTGTAGATGATGTCGATGTGCACAGTTTTTGGGTGATCTCATGCCAATGTAATGGAAGAAGTGTAGGGAGAACTTTTGGTGTCATCCTCTAACCTTTAACTACTTCTCTGTTGTGTAAACACCACTGTAGATGGTGTGTATAAATGCATGTGCTAAGGACTGTCTACCCTGTAAAATCCACTTTGTGTGTATGGAGTTTTGTAGACTATGTTGAACTACCAATCATTGTTATATAATTCCCTTTGGTCTCAGGTATCAAGAAAATTGTTGTATTGCCCCTGGTTTCAAGCATCTAGGAAAGGCCATGTTTTAAGGACCCAAGTCTGATTTTGAGCCATGTCTGAAACAAAAAATCTGTGTTGTACTAGTATCATGTTGTGTATAACATTGTATGGGTGACTGATTCACCCAAATGATGTCCCCCCTCATTTGGGGTGCATGCGACGTCACTGAAGGAGTATGTGGCCCAAAAGAGGACCGACCATTGTGTTAAAATTATGCCCTATAGGGGGAAGGGAATGTGCTTGGTAGAAACCAAGGCACACACAAACAAGTGGCTAGGAAAAACAAGTGTTAGTAAAAAAATACAAACACTCATGTAAAAGATGAAATGTAAGCTAGTAGACAATGTATAAGCTAAGATACAAGCATAAGACAATGTAGACCATGAAAAGTGGGTTGTAAACATGGGACATCACTCATGATGTCACAAGACAATCAAGGTCATAATGGCCACAAGCAATTAGAGAACAAGCAAGACATATGAAAAGCCCACAAACAATGATGACAAGCAAAAAAAAAGTAATGTAAAGAAAACCATGGAAAAAAATAGTCCTGCAAAACAAATGTTACACATGAAGCACCCATTAGCATGTTAGAAAGATAAAAGTATGTCAAAGCATGTATAATATGATAAAGTAATGTGTTATGAAAAAAATGAAACAATAACACATGTAGTGTACAAAAGTGGATGCCCCAGGAGCCGTTATGGGATTGGTAATAGGTATTGCGCCAAGCATCCATGTTGCACGTGTAATAGATCTATAAAATCTACGATCACAACTAGAAAGGCAAGTGAACATGCATGTGTGTATGATAAAGATAATGACATACAAGATATCTATCTAGCATGTGTAATAAAGTGAACATGTAAAAGCATAAGTAAGCAAGAGTAAATGCAACCAAGATATGTAGTATGTTGTGGATGAGATGGAATGGAATGTAGTATGAATGATAGGGGAACATGTGCCCCCAGTGGATGTGTATGTATATACAATGAGGTTCATTTATTTATGCCCCCTCATAGTAATCAAGAATGAACCATAAACAAGAGTGTGTCATCGGGAAATGGTTTGAAGTGATGTGTTCTATGTAGAAAGAGTTGATGAATTAAGTGATGATTAGAATGGGAATGCATTGATGATGTTTTATGTGACATAGGGATGATGATTTTGAATGTGTGATGATTTAGCCTAAAGCATATATCACTAGATGGGTGAGTAAGATGCTACAAATGTGTGATGATGTAGCACAAGGCGTATATCACATAATAGATGAATAAATGATGATGGAAGAAAATGTGATGATGTATCACAAAGTGTATATCACAAAATGTATGGATAAGAGATAGATAGAAAACATGATGATGTAGCACAAAGTGTATATCACAAAATTATGGATAAGATGCTATAAAGGGTGATTATTTAGCCTAAGAGTGTATATCACGATATGTGTTAAGAAGGTGATGAATAAAAATTGCATAGTGTGATAAAAAAGGTTGATTGATTGATTGTGAAGATCAAAGTGTAGAATGATGTAGGTGTGATGAGGTGAGGTTCACTTTTGAATGAGACCCTCAGTAGTTGAGTATGAACCATTGGACTAGAGTGTGTCGTGGGTAGTGAGTGTAGTGCATAGAAGAAGATGAGTAAAATGTGTAATATGTATAGTAGATGTGGTCATGAGAAGATGTCGTAAGTATATGTAAAGCATGTAATGTGTGATAGAGAATGTGCATAATGTGTAATGTAAGATGTGTAGATCATAAAAATGTATAATAATATAGTGTGTAGAATGTGTGCAATGTATGGGTGTATAAAGCACAAAGTGAGGATGATGCATAGTGGATGGAAGATGAGGATGATGTATATGTACAAAAGTGCATAATGTGTGAATATGTGTAATGTGTAGTGTCTATTGTGTAGTGTGTGAGGTTCATGTGTATAAGATGCCCTCAATAGTCAAGTGTGAACCATAACACAAGAGTGTGTCATAGGGAAATATGATATGAGGTGTGTGAAGATGTATATGCTAAAATTGAGGTGTGAAATGATGTGAATATGAGACACGTATCGATGTTAGGGGGAAGGAATAAGCATAATGCCCCCATGTGTGTGTTGATGAATGAGCTATCGATAAAAGTAAAGGATGAAGGTCCTCTACCCAATGCTTATGTGGTGATGAAGGTGTGTGACCATGCTCTAAGAGTGGTGGTATATGAGATAGATGTTGTGTAGGTGAGTGAATTCTATATGCATGTGACTGATGAGTATATGGTGGGCATCTTGGTGTAAAAAATGTGTAGGTGATGGAGACCTATGTGAAGCGAAAGCATGATGGTGATGGACACTATGGAATAAAAAAGGTAATGTAATGTGAAATCCTAGGATGGACCTAGATTGATGACATGATGACTAGCAGAGTGATGATGAGACCACATAGGGTGTGTGTGTGCAAGTGAGCTAGGAGAAGATGGTGTTTTAGGTTTGATGGGATGTGGGGAACTAGATGGACTAGGTGATGCACTAGAAACCACGAGAGGAGATGGTGACCATGGAGTAGATGGAGGCACACCATTGATAGAAATGACTTGATTATTGTGAATGAATTTTAGATGTAAATGATTCATGGAGATGATAGACTTAGACCTACGAATCAATTGAGGCCTAAGAGCATGTCACACCCTTCGATTTTTATCCCACAAGGAAGGGTACCAACATAGTGAGAGGACCAAATGTAATGTGAAGTTTAACAACACCATATGAATTATTCATTGGATATGAAATTTGTGAAAGTGGATAGCCAATAGCAACAAGAAGTGGAATAGAACATGTGTTGATGGGCCATGATGGATCAACCTTGGTGTTATTGATAGGGATAGATCCGATAGAGGCACTAATGTGTAAGTGATTAGAAGAAAATGTTGCATGATAATCATGGTCAGAGAAAGAAATAATTGGTGGAGAAGCGTCAGTATGAGAAACTAGGAAATCAAGAGCCCCCGATGTAGAGGAGGCACTACATGATACACATGATTAGCCGAGGATTCAACCACTTTCTTGTCATGTTTTGGTAGAGGATTGTTAAATATTTTGAGCTTATGATTTTCATTGAAGTGTAAGAAGTCGTAGGTTTTGGAAGCTCAATTTTACCATTGTCGATCAGATCCTAAATGAGAGTATGAATCTTGAAACAATGATCTGTAGAATGCCCTATGCATTGATGATAGTCGTAGTGGAAGTTTTCATCATAATTGTGACCTTTTGGATGAGATGGATCTAATTGGAGTGGAGGAGGAAGTGTGATGAGATTACATTGATAAGTTATGGAAGAAAAAATGTGGAAGAACCATTAACTTTGTGTATGTACATTGAGGTGGTTGTGATTGAAGCTCTTTGGTGGTGATACTGCGTTGATAGTGATTTTTCATCAGTTGGTTTGGTTGTAGATGGTTTGAATGTTGACTTATTTTGAAAATGTGTAGAAGATGATGCTTTTCTCTGATATTTAAGCTTTCCTATAGATAAGAGCTTGGTTTTGTGAAGCTTAAGAGTATGACATAGTTGATCAAATGAGGAGACGTCTCAAAGAGAACTCTCTCTGGAGAGGTGGTAATAGACTCGAATGAATAAGTCTTGAAGCTTAGAGTCTACAAGCACATTTGACATCTTAGCTAAGTTTTTTTGTATCAAAACGTAATCTGCTAAGTGTTCATTAGATCCTTGTTTAAGTTGTGTGAGTTGAGCATAGGAGATCTTAGAGCGATGTTGATAGAGAAGTGAGTGAGAAAAGCATCATCTAGATGCGTGAAAGATGTTACCGAGTGGACAGGTAGGTCATAGAACCAACACATCACATAATCTTGTGTGGGGAAAGAGCTTTGCTAATATGGTATGGTCATCCGCATAGTCGAGGCATGCCACATGAAAATCTCGGAGATGCTCTTGTGGGTCACCATGGCCTTTAAAGATGGGTAATCTAGGAGAGATGAAGTTAGGTGGTAGTGGATAGGTGGAAATGGTGGGTGTGAAGGAGTGTGTAGAATCGAAGTGGAATCCAAAGATGGTGATACACGGAGAGGTAGTGAGTTGGAGCTGGTGAATTTACATATGTAGATCCTAATATAAAGAAGTTAAATCAGGAGTATTTGAAGAAGAGCCAGGTTATGCATTGGGAGTGCTAGGGTGAATGATAGGAGTGGTAGTGGTAGGAATGGGAGCTGAAATATAAAGGGGTTGAGTGGAGGCCATGGGAGCCGAAGAGTGAGCAACAAGAGGTGTCAGAAGCATCGTGGGTGTTCTTAGCAACAATCAAAGCATGTAGAATATGTGGAAGATGAGTGGGATTATTTTGCAAAGCTTTTCAAAAATCAAAGTGAGTGTGTCTAATTGTTCTTGGTCAACATTGGTATCTTCATCATATGATTTTTCACTATTAGATGCTTCTATTTTGGTAAGAGGAACATTGTGAGAGTTATCAATGGATTTTTGGTTGTAGCCATTGATGTGGAGATATAATCATTGATTTGGAAATTCTACGGGAAGATGAAGGAAGCTCACAATATTGAAAAAGACCCAAAATGACCACTATGGGTGATGGGAATAAAAAGAAAGAAACCCTAGAGAGAAGGTGGATTCGAAGATCGGGTTCACCAAAATGATTAAGCTAAAATGTAAATATATGATCCTAATTTGAATGTTATAGTAGTAAATTAAATGAATAACAATTAAGTACAACAATGAATACCCAAGCAATTAAGTAATAAATAATGAAACCCTAATTACAAAGAGAGGGTAAAAATCCTTAAGCTGGTTCATGAGTTCTAAAGAATGCACGTAAATTTAGAAAAATGGAAAATGTGAAGCACATACCATTGCACTAGAGCACATAAAAATGCACATAACTAGAGATACATGTTAGACTAGGGCGCCTAGAGAGGGATAGGGACACTGTGGGTGCCCTAGACCTATTTTGGGTGCTTGGGTCTATGGAAATGCTTAGAAAACCTCCTCTAAGGTGTCTCAAGATGTTCACCTTTAGTCACCTTTGATCACTCGAATTCACACAAAGATCACCGAGGTCATTGTAAACCTACAATGAAGAATGAACCTACAAAACCCTCAAATAGACATCAAATCCTAAAAAAATAAAGATGCAAAATGAGGGGTCGAACTATCCTATTTGTCACAATGGTGAACTTACAATTGAGCATTACACTACATCTCAGACCTAATGTAGTTTTTGTGTGTGTGTGGAATTGTGCCCTAGGTTTCTCTTGTGTCATGTCACACTTGGATAACAAGAAAGTAGCTAGATGTAGAATGTAATAAATGTGTGCATGGAATAGAATGAACTTCCCTCCTATGAAGTGTGATGCAGAAAACCAACCCTTGTGTCCCTTGTGATGGAGCTAGATGGATTAAATGGAGCTCTTATATGCCTTGATGGATGCAACCTTAGGTGGTGATAGATAAGTGCTTAGTGCTTGGTCCTTATTATGATCACATAACTTTATATTTATATGATTCCCTTCGGTTGAATTTCATAATTAACCCTCATGAAAATGTTGACTACCAAATGATAGATATGCTCAAATGGATAGAAAGGACCCAAAAAGTAAGAGTAAAGTATAAAGGGATAGGGGCATGCCTAGAGGGGATGAGGGCACCTTGTGTTATCGTCTTGGTGGGTGTTGGTGTCAGGATGGAAAATTCCAAAGATGAAAAGGAAGACTAAGCAAGTAAGGGTGTAAAACAAAAGTCATTAATAGAAAGTAAAGCAAGGTGGTCAAATACATGGGTTGATTAGTACTTTTCTTAGTTAAGAATCATAAGAATAGTAGTATGCAATCGGGACTAGATAATTAAGCAAAGTGTGTGATTGTGTGTCTCACAAAAACTACATAGAGTCTGAAATGTAATGCAACACTCGGTGACAATCACATTGGGGTGACCTATGAGGTTGGTATAACTCAAGTATATGCATTATTTATTTCATCTAATGTTTTCTTGAGCTTTGTGTAGAAAGGTAGGGTTTGTTTTATAGGAACATGTGCAATATAAAACCCTATGAAAAAATTGAAGTGATAAAAAGTGAAGCAAAGGAAATAAGTTCAAACCTTAAAATACCATAAGCAGAGTTAATACTAGGGCACTAGCACCTAGATCAAAAACTAGCGCTTGGGGTGGTCTTGTCCTCATGTGGGTGCTCCTTTCGAAGAGGTCCCGAGATCTCATTTTCTCAAACAGATCCTACACAATCCAAATCTATCCTTTTTATCTTGTTTCCTAGCCCAAGGTCATCCAGATCTTCCGATACAAGATAATTCACTATTATTCTCCTACTTTATACACTTGTTTTTTTTTCTTGCAATGCTAGATCTTACTTATTATTGTTATGTTCATTTTATTTCAGTCTCTCGATATAAGATTTAAATTTCTTTAAATCATTTGGTGAACCCATTTATTGATCAAACCCTATCTTTCCTAGGATCCTTCATTTCTTTTATACCTCATGGCTTATCAAAAAGTGTTGTAAAATCATCATCCTAAAACTCCTTTGCCCAAGTATGAACCTATTCCTATGACTGGTCTTCAGCCTATTTTTGTAAATTTTGAAGAGGAAATGGTCTTCTATCGCAAGTCACATTTTATTGTCACATGTTATCTCAAGATCCCTCGTGTTTTTACAAAATTATTATAACTTTGGTCTTGATGTTGTACTCCTACCCCTTATTGAAGCTACTAGCTCTTGTGAATATAATAGTGATGTTGCTTCTCTTGCTACAAATGATACATGTGTTGAAGATTTGGTTAATTTTTCAAATGAGGAAGGTCTTGTTAATGATGCTTTTGATACCCGTACATATTTTGATATTGTAGATGTTATCATAAATGGACCTTTCCTACTTCTTCTTCTCCTCCACTTATGTATGCACAAGTCATTAGATTTGATCCTATTATTATTGCTAATGTTATCCTAGTCCCTCCTTTTTCTCAACTAAGTGCTTCTTCCTTGCATATTGTGCCTCAAAATTCATATATTTCTTATTCCACTTCTTGTGTGCTTCCTAATGATGTTAGTACTCATTTTTATTCTCATGATGTATTAAAAACTACAAATGTACATGATGCATGTGTTTCTACTCTTGTTGTTTCCAAAGATAGTGTACATAATGATGATCATATGGATAATATGCATGTTGTTTCTTTTATTGATTTTTATTATTATAGGTAAAGGAGGGTTAAGGGGACCCTACCCCATACAAATAAGCCATCAAAATACAAACAACCAAGGCAAATGGTATACCCATTGAAGCCTACAAAATACTTACAAATAAAGTACATCAAAGCTCACAACCAAACTAACAACAGGATAAACAAACTAACAACAAGCAACACACACCAAGAGACTAGACCCAGAATCTATTCATTCACAATATCATCCAAAGTATTCATACTTTCAGTCCATTCCTTCACTAATCCAGCAATTTTCACTCTCCATTTTTCATAATCTAGCTCAATTATTTCCTTCTTGGGGATGACTCCCAACTTCTCCAGTTGTTTTTCCTTTTACGGTCGTTAACCAATTACGCCATCATTTTGGATGTTCCACCATACTCTTCATATTTAACACATGCAAAATTTTAATTTGTAGCATGATTTCCTTCATGCTAATAATTTTCTTCTCAATGATCTCGCACCTAGTATTTTTTGTTTCCATAGACTCGTTTACTATGATAGTGGTGATTTTGTCAGTCTTTTCCTACAACTCCTTCATCTCTCTGGAAACCATACTAAACATATGCCTATTAATATCCGTATCCATCCGACATTTCTCAAACTCCATTCTGAATACATTGGCTTTAATCACAGCATATTGAGCTGCAAACAAATATTTTTGTGTAATTTTCAAAGCATTAAGATTAGCCACTACATCGTTCATATTGTGTGTTTGGGATTCCAAATCCTCTTCCATCTCTTGACCAAAATGGGGTTCTCAGTCTCCATCTTTACTTCATTATTTTCTTATTCATGGTCATTTTACATGGTCTATTATTGATTTTTTGATAAAAGTGTGTGAACTTATTTTACCATTGACTTTTCTTATCATGTTTCTATTCCCGTTTTAGAATTGTTGGTCCAAAATTTGACTTTCAGCCCAATAGTGTCCCTATGGCTACCTATAATGGAAATATTCAACCCCTTAATGTACCCCTTAATTTTTATGTCACTCCTCCCTAAGAATTTTTTCTCTTATGCATGTTGTAGGTGATTTACAAAATAAGATTCATACCCTTACCCTTGAGATTAAGGCCTATTATTCTAGCAATGATAATAATTCACTTCATGGCAATCTTATTCCTAAAAATATTTACAATTTAACTTTTCCTAAGGGTTTTACTTTTCCTACCTTTAAATTTTTTGATGGTACGGGTAATCCTTATATGCATCTTAAGGATTTTAGAATATCTATGGCTTCATATTCTAATGATAGATTACTTCTCAAAGCATTTCCTAGTAGTATTATTGATATTGCTTCTCATTAGTTTCATCATTTTCCTAGTGGATCTATTAGTACTTATCTTGATATGGAAGAAGCATTTCTTAGACATTTTATTTCTAACAATGGTCCTAAAGTTACATTTGAGTGTTTTCCTTCTTTTCATCAAGGAAAAAATGAACATGTTAATGATTATATCTTATGTTTCAAATCATGCATGCATCATTTACTTTATCATCCTATTTATCTAGAAATGTAATATATCTTTTTTTCATGGCTTGATTATTCCTTTGAAAGAAAAATTATTGTATGATACATGTGAATCTTTACACTTCTTTTCTTTAAGGTTGTAGATTTAGAACAAGATATGCTTAATGAACATATGTGTGCTCATAGTTCTTCTACCAATTCTCCACTTACTACATCTTCTCTTACCCCTATTGCACCCTCTTCACGTTCTCCATCTCCTATTAGACACACTCATGATCATTCATATCATATTTGTAAGTCTTCGCCACATTCTAATCCCCCTCCTAAATGGGATCCATTATACTTCTCACATTCTACTAGGCATCGTGATATTTTACACACTTTTTTTATGAGAAGTTGATTTGGATACCTTCTAATGAGCATAATCCTCCTCATTGGTTATGATGAAGTCATAACCGACCATTATGCGATTTCCATATGGTCAATGGTCATATAAATAATGATTGTTATCCACTCCATGATATGATTCAATTGTTTTAGGACAAGGGAGTCATTAATTTTTACACACAACCTATTGATAGACCACATTATCTAGTGTTGCAATGTCGCACACTATCTATTACTTTGACTACCTCTCATCCTCCTAAGGTTATTTTGTCTCCTCCTCCCTCAATTTTTACTACACATGAGAATATTACCCCACTTATCATATACTCTAGACCTAAGTGTGTCCCAAAGAAGCAACACTCATCATTATACAATTCAGGTCCTCCTAGTGTTGTTATGATCACTTCGGGCTTGTCATTCAATACATATGCACTTAATATTGTAGTAGTTGAGCCGATTATAAGTATTCGTTGCCTTATTTCTAGCTAGATACTATATGTGATTTTGTAATACATGATTTCATGCTTATTTTCTAGCTATATGCCACCATTTCTCTCATTTCATGAGGTTTATTCTTCCTTTCTTTTTAACATCATTAGTACTTTTACTACATGACCTCTTTAGCCAATCATTTTACATACATGCCTATTATCAATCTACTATCTATTATACTATCATCATGATATGATATCACCACATATATTCTATTCTATTTTATACTACATTCTACGTTATCAACACATATACTCTAATCTATAACATCAATATGTTATAGTTACATCATCATCAATTCAAACAACATATCCAATCAACTCAAAGTAGATACTCAACAAATCATAAAACAACACAAATACACATCATCATACCAAAAATAATCTCATCATATATATATATATATATATATATATATATATATATATATATATACATTTCTTGAAAGTTTCATAATACAAAATCAAGGGAAAACTTCACTACAACATATATCATACATCCTCCTCACTCCGTAGACACCAAAATTAGGTCATACTACCCTTACAATCCCATTAATTAAATTAACCATACCTTACCTATTCATATCCCATAGTGCACATGATTAATTGAATTAATTATCTTAATTAATTTAATTAAAATCCTCACTTGATCACCTCACCTAGCCACCTCACTCCATGACCCACTCAAACCTCATTAATAACCTAAGACCAAGTAAAAGCATATCCTAACCAACTAGGACTTAGTCTAAACCTAGAATTAACTCCTATTAACAAACCTAAGAGGACTCTTACTTATCCTTCCGTGATCTATCACTCGAGACTCAGACAAAGATTGAATACCATGCCAAAAATAGGAACAATCAAGGTATTTTTGACCAACCTAGATATTCTCTCCTTAACCGACGCCGGTTATACCTCAACCGACGTCAGTCCCCTAACTATCACCGGTAAGGTTAAATACATTTCCAAAATCATTTGCTAAGGTTGGTCATTCAATTCAGGATCTCATAAAAACAGAGACTTGTTGCACTCAAATTTTGAAGCACTTAGGTAAAGGAAAGCACATGGGATCACTACAAATAACCATTCACATTCATCATCTTCTTCTTGATCACCGATTCACATAAGGAAGCACGAGAGGTTCGAATCGCCACACAGCATGAACACGATGTCTCTTCTTCTCGGATCTCTTCCATCACCATCCTCATCACTGCGTTATCTAGACCTACTCTTCAGTAAGTACCTAACATCTATTCATTTATCTATGTTTTCTTTCAATAAGATTTATTATTCCTCTCAGTAATTTATCTTTCGGTACTTCCGTACACCTCCTTCCTCCCACCAACCTATCACCTTACCATACTTGGCCCTTTCATTAGTCTTCACCCTCCCTAATCATTCTTGAGTCATCAATGCCATTTTATGACCTCACCCTCACCATTTCCAACCCTTCGTGCAATCACGAGAGAGTCTAAAAACCTTGATTGTAAGAACATTTTATTGATTGCCCCTCTACCGACACCGGTTAGCCAACCGGCGTCGGTCATCACGCCTAACGGCAAAGAGTCACATATCGACATTGGTTACTATGTCTAGCAACATACCTCATACCAATGAGCTCATACCCATTCCCTAACAGTCCATAATTTCTTATAATCTTTACCAAACCTTACACAAAGCCTATACCAAACTCAGGAACTGTCCAAAGACTAGCCAATCACACGACTTGTTTTGACCTTAATTGCCTTTTACCTGACCTTTCTTATTATTTGGTGTGAGATACCTAAATCATTTCAATTCCAATAAGATCATTATTTCATGTATATTTTGAACAAAATTAATATTTTTATATAAAAGGTGGATTGAATGACCTATTCGGAAGCCTCATGCTTCTCGAGATCCAACTTCGCTAGGTATTCCACTCATTGTTTTGTTTAACTCTATTTGGTGGTATTGTTTTGCATTTACAGGTAGTTCCTCCTATCCAAAAGGAATATCTCGTTATCGCATTGGATTAGGAAATCAAAACACGCGCACAACCTTCAACCGACATCACAAACAAGTATTCCTCCTTGTCCTACTACCCTTTATCTATTTCATTAATTTTCTAAGAATCTAGTGAAACATTTTGGCATGCCCGATGGGACCCATCCGGGGTTCCTTGCATTTATTCATTCTTAGGGAACTATTTGTATGTTTGTTTCTTTCAAAAGGAAGTTAACATTAAATTCTATCCCTGGGAATCTTCTCTCTCTTCTATTTGTCTAAGTGACATTTGTATTTTGGGACTAAAAAGAATCATTCTTTTTCTTCTTGCATTTACATTAGTGAAAGTCATTCTCTTTCCTATTCACTCTCTATTTACATCGAATATCACATTTCGATTTGGGTTCTAAAATACTTGCATTTCATACTTCTATGCTTGTATTTTTAGCTCACATTAAAACTGAGGGAAACCTATACGCTGGAAGTCATGCCTAGCTGATGGTTGACATAATTGAATCATAGAGCACTTTCTCTTCTCTCTCTCTTTTCCAAACTGCACAAACATAATTTACACATCTTCTTAAACAACACCTTACCTGGAAGAAGCTTTCAATGATCACATGATCAGAGGATTGACAGTGGGCGCCTAGCTAGTTTCTCTGACCATTCATTATCGAGAAAGGACCACCCCCACCAAAACATAACCTGAAACCATCCTTATATCTTTCCTCTTCATAAGACACCTTTCCAACCAAAAACTTTGCTTAGTTCACAAGTTAGTTTAAAATAGGATAAGCTAAATCATAAAAATCACTTATAGGATTTTGTGTTTTTCTTAGATTTTTCTTGAGTTGTGTTTTGAGTTATGAGGTCATGTTCTTCATTTTCTTCTTCCTTTCACACTCCACCATCATAGTTGGTGTATTCCAACTATTTCTGAGTGTGTCAGGGTCCATTACTATCATACTTAGGTTTCTAGGTTGATATTCCATCTAACTTAATTCACAAAATCAAATTTTCTTCATTTTTATTTTTTCAAATTTCACAGTGACCGGTGTCGGTCTAGTAGTGTCATCAGTTTACATCTAACCATCATTGGTTTATCTAACCATTGTCAATTTCCAACATTTTTGGGTCATTTTACCAAAAACAGCACTCATCGCATCTTCTATTCTTTTTACAGTTCTTAGAACATCATCATACCCCCAGAATTCTAAAATCACAATCAAATACAACTTCTTTACTTCATTTTAATCGAGTTTTACTCCATTTTCAAAGCGTTGATTTCCCACTGATGAATCAGTATTGGTCACCCTAACCATCATCGGTTACCCTCTCACCATCATCGGTTAACCTAACCACCATCGATACATGTGTTTTAATTTGTAATTAAAACGACAATTTTCACCTCCTGGAATCTTTTTTTCTTCATTTCTATTGTCTTTCTGTGCCATTTACGAAGAAAAGTTTCTCGGGTTTTACACTAACTCACATGGTTTTGACTCGTAGCAAAGCCAACACCCTTATGTTTCATGTTATCCTTGACCACTTCCGCCTAGCCCATCACGCCTTCCATCCTGTCGCCTATGGATCTAAATCAACACATTACCATCAATACCAGAGATGAGGAGTTTTCAAGACTCCTTGAAGAGAATCTCGCTGCCCTACAATGTTATCTAGCCCACTCATCCACCCGGGACTCATTAGGACAGTTGGTATACGACATGCTTGTGTCTATCCCTCCCGCCTCACCCCCACTTCTACATCGCCTAACACTAGCTCGGTGTTACCTTCATCCATTTTACCGCCTATGGTGTCTCAACTGGACCCCACATCCTCTATAACTATTGCACCTACGGCATCTTTTGAACTTGTGGTGTCCCTTAACTCAACGTTGGGCAAATCCTGTCTGCACACACCACCTCGTATATACCTATTGCATTTGAACCACCCCTGGTGTCATAACCCATACCCCATTCCAAAACCTCATCATTTTTATCACATAATCCTTATCCCGATGATTGCCAAAGTCATTACGACTAGGACCTACTTACACATATCACCAACAACCCCCAATCTCATCCATCACCTATTCAGGATACCTTCTACCTGAATCTATTCCCCCTTCTCATTTCTCGTACTCAGCACCAACATATATTGGAATGTCGTCCACAACATACATTCATCATCAACCTCCTTATATAGCAAAGGGAGAAATTTCATCACAACTACCAATGACCTCATTAATGTGATGATGGAAGAGATGCAAACATTGGAAGCATAAGTTTTTGGCTCTCACAACTCCTTAACGTATGATGAAATCTGCAATGAGAAAATTCATCCATCTATTCCCATTTGCCCATACCCTGTGCATTGGGAAATTCCCAAATTCAACTGTTTCAATAGTAAAGAGGACCCTGCAACAACACTTGCAATCGTTCAAACATGGGTGTTATCTAATTGCCCACGATGATGCTTTACTCCTATGGACATTCCCATGTCCTTGATAGGACCCGCGTTAGATTGGTATAGTGGTTTACCCAGACATTCCATTTACTCATTTAACCAAGTGGCTCAAGCCTTCTTGGACCATTTTTCAATCAATGTCATGTTTTCCACTCAAAATTCCCCTACTTTTAAGAAGTTGAAAATTAAAATTTTGAGGTTAAGTGTCTTTTCTGTTGTCTGGTGATGTGAAAAGTCAGAAAATTGGGAAAATCTACGTTTTTTGGGTCATTTTGTGTGTTTTTCGGGCTGTTAGACATTTTTGTCCCACATGTCCCAAGTTCATTTGGGCTCTCTGTTCCCGATCGGCTGGTTTACCGAAGTCTGTTCTTTTCGGTCTGTCATCGAAAATTTTCATCCCAAATGTCCCAAGTTCGCATGGACCGATTCCATTTTCACCCAATTCAGCCAAGTCACGTATTCCTCGTACTTTTGTCCCAAATGTCCCAAGTTCTTAGGACCCATTGTTCCCTTTTCACCCGATTCGCGTATTCCGCATACTTTCATCCCGCATGTCCCAAAAGCATTTGTGCGTCTTTTCCCCGCATCGCCTGAATCGGCTAAACCGCGTAGTTCGCGCTTTCGCATCCCTCGTGTCCCAAATGAACCAAGTGCCATTCGTGCTAATTTTTCCTGCTCTACCCGAATATCTTGCTTTTCAATTTGGTGGGTGTGTATTTAATGCACATTTATTACCTTTCTCTCTCCTAAACGGTTATATAATGAAACTGCCCCCTATGCGTTTTTGCACACTCCTTTCATGCTATCTATTACTCGAACCCTTGCAACCAAAATTCCTGTGCACGTATCCATTCCCCCGAAATTCCATCCCAAGTCTAGCTTGCAGCTTTGCTCTCGAGTTACTATCAACATGAAGATCAAATTCTAGGGGTAGGAACAAATTTCACCACTCGAGTCGTCGTTCCCGATATCGGGGACAGTGAAGTTCACCACCTTGACTTTGGAGATTTTTGGACAAGGATGACAGACGTGAACCCTTCACCAATGGCACAGATGATTCATGATAGTGGTCTAGCTTTCGCTGGTGGTTTCCCTATCTCGGTGCAATGCGCAGACACAGTGCTCTCATGCGGGGCTCATTTCAACCCTGATTCGAGTGAGTTGACAAACGTGCACGGGGAGCTCATCGCCAAACTTGATGCTGCCGCCATTGGCACTGCACTAAGGATTCCAGAAATGGACAATGCTATAGTTATCTCCCAGAATCAAGCACAGGCCCTTTTCAATCAAGACAGTGATAATTATAAGGCGCGGGTGGTGAAGTCCTGGCTAAAAAACCTAAGAAGGGGGCATCTCATCTATCCAAGGTTCTGTTCCGTGCCGATTTCAATGAAGAACTATCAGATTTCATAATCCTACTGGCTCGGGTTATGGGCTTACCCTCTACTAATGAGTTCCATTTCTGGATGTGCCCGCTTATCAATATGGTGTGCGAGGGAACTCAGAATATCAACTGGGTAGAGATCATCAGTATGAACCTAGCGGAGCAGCTGTCTAATGTACAACAAACAAAGAAATTCTATATGACTTCATACCTGATGTATACTCTAGCAGCATCGAGGCAATGGTTTGGTTTTTCATACATCGATGCTCACAAGGATGACCCCGTGTATGCCTACTGCCCGCAGTTCACCCTAGAAACCAGCAATCGTAATTTCCGAAGGGTGAATGATGCTTTCACCATGTACATGGTCAGGCTTCTTGAGAGTGACACAGCGAGAAGATTTTCTGATGAAGCCATGAGTCTGATATCACACTACGGTGCTTATTTTATCCAATTTAGAAAATTTTCCTATATCAAAGCTTCTTTGGCTGAGAGCACTCCTCTCAAGCTCCCTATGTTCTGCAATGACAAGATGGCCTTGATAGAAGTGTGCAAGCAATTGGAAAATTGCATAGAACCTACAGAGATAAGAAAATTACTAGTTTGCACTTCCCCATCTCTTTGGGAAATTACACCTGCAAAACAGCCCTGGATGCACAAAATATAGAAAGGGCCCTAGCTCCCATTACTGTCCATTTCTTCAGGCCCAGAACTTGCTTTGACTTGAAAAAGTTTATTGAGTAGAACATCAAGATAACCTATCATCATAGGGTAGACACAGAGGACTATTGGGCTGACTGTGCTGATGATTTTGAAGCCAGAAGGAGGCATTATGGCAGGTTTTCCCTACAGTTGATTCATGAACTCAATTTGTACCAAGTTCCTGAAGGGCTTCAAGATGATAATTCTGACCTGTACTCATATGAGTATGACAATGTGGTCAAACACACTCCCTTGGAGGACTTGGATTGGTTCAAAAAGGAGAAAGATGATTTGGCTGAAATCCTGGCTCCGGTCTTAGTCAGGACCAAGATCTGGTTTGATAGGAAAGTCCGTGAGCTTAGGAGGCACTCAGGGGAATCCTCCTCCAAGGATGCTTCAACACCAAGGAGGGAAGCATCGACTCCCAGATCAGAAGCACCTGTGCAAACCCCTCCTGCCTCGTCAACTCAAGGACCTACAGTCTCTACTCCTTCCTCATCCACCCAGGTGTATCAGAAGAAATTCAAAGAAGTTAAGAAGGAGCCTGTGGAAGAAGATCCCCTGAGAAAGCATGCAGAATTGCCTTCGGGACCAAAGAACATTATTGTTCTCAGTGAAAGTGAAGAGAGTGAAGTGCCAGCTCCTTTAAGTGCCCCTGAAGCCCCAATGGATAAGAACAAAGAAGTCCATGGATAAGAACAAAGAAGTCCGAGCATTGAACTTCCAAGCACTGTTGATTCCTCTGCACCAGTTGCCTCAAGCACTCCACTCATATCTCAACTCAAGGCAACAGTCAGTACAAACCTTGGGCGCCATGAGTTCTCTGTCTCTTGGTCCTCTTGCCCCACCTGCTTCTTCCTCCTCCTCTTTTGCATGGGTGCAGCCTCTTGTCGACAGTAGGAAGACAAAGTCTTCCTCCCGGAGCTCAAGACCAAATTTTGATCTTTGTGGTAGCCTTGTTAGGCACTACTCCTCCTTCTCACACCAAAAAGCCAAAATTACCTCCGAGGATAGTGTCGATGCTCAGGGCCAGCAATTCTGGAGATAGCCAAGCCTATGGTAGACAAGCCAGAACAAGATTTACAAGCGTCTGATCTTGAGCTCTCAAGAATTCCCATGGGAGAGTCTACCCCTGAAGGTGAGATCCACAATCTTCAGGAAACAATCACCAGAGTCATTGGGAGGGTAGAGAAAGGGAAGCAAACCATAGAACAGTTGGAAGAACAAGCCCAAATTCTTACAGGTTTCATCAAATCTCTTTTGTCCAAGGACAAAGTTTTGGACCCTACCCCATTGACTACTCTTCCACCACCTGTAATTTTGAGCCAAGATGAAGTACAGAGTATCAAAGATATGCACAAGTATTCCGTCTATGGCAGAGCTATGGAGGCCATGGTGGATGATATGCTTGTTGCGGGATTGAACTTCATTGATGAAGCTTTCAAACTCCACGGGAAGGTGAACAACTTGCAACAGAAGCTCTCCTCCACTATTGGGAGCATTGATAAAGAACTTAAACTTTGGAGTAGTTGCATAGTAGACCTCCGCCTCATGGGACAAACAGATGAAAATATTTTGATGGCAAGAAAAGTCTTCGAGGATACAAAGGATAATTTGTCAAAGTCCTGGGTCTACAGCATGGAATGGAAGATCAAGGTCCTGGAGGAGGCTTTGGGAGAATTAAGGAATAGCTGGCAGAAGGGTGAGGCCTTCAAAACACTAGTTGTATCTGCTTTCAAAGATATACATTGCCATCTTCAGGATGAGACTTCTGGTGTGCCTCTCTCCTTACAAGAAATCAAAGCTCAATTCAGAGCTTTTGTCAAAGGGGATCTATTCAAGGAAAGCTCCATTTCCAAAGAAAAAATGAAGGAGATCTGTTCTCTTCAATCTGCCATTGAAGAAGCAAATAAAGATTATCATACTCATGTCGAGTTCGATAAGGAAATGGAGAAGTGCCTCGGATTTTGGACTCAGTCTACCACCAACACATCAGTCCCACGTGGCAGAGACATAGCCGAGGCGTTGAAGAGATTCAGACAGCGGATCTTAAAGTCGGTGGGTCCCTCCCAGTCATAAGCACCTGTCTTCTTCTCCTAATTCTTCTCTTCTCTTCCCCTTCTTTCTCTCGGATTTGTTGTAATTAGTTGGGGTATTGCGATTAGCAACCCTTTAACTAATCTTTAGTTAAAAGAAGTAGTTACCGAGAGTAACTGATTTGTAAACTATATAATGGCCTCTCCTCGCCATTTTGAAGGAGGAAGAACTTGGCTTATTTCTGAAAGTGTAAATAAATCTTGAAGAAATCAATACAGAAGGACTTTTCATTCTTTGTCTATCTGGTTTCCTTTATTCCTAAGCTATTCATTTAATCTTGTTAGATCATTTGTCTGTATTATGCTAAGAAGCTTTGTATTCTTGCAGATGTTATTTACAGAACTTTGTGTCTTTTCAAATTTCATCTTATTAATATGATACAAATGATCTTGTTCCAATTCACTGTACCCTCGCATGCATAAGGAATTACTCTGTCATCTATAATTCTGAATGGTGCCTTTCTGCTCGTTCTCGCATTCTCATTCCTCAGTCCTTTTGTAATTGATGATCCTTATAGAAAACACTTTCATAATATCCAAGTTCCACAAGAAAATCATGTTTTGTATATGTGTAAATAGGTTTGTTTCTGAATAAGGGAACCTCTCCCATCAAAGAGGAGGGACTTCTTGTCCCTGACTGTTACTCTTCTTGAAGTCCTATTTGACGACCAACAGTTTTTGGCGACTCATTTGGGAATCATATTCGGTTCGTAATCATTTATTGATCATCTTTTGATCTGGTGACTCCACGTTTTACTCGAGGGAGAAGGGCCCTTGGTATTGAAGATTCTCAGTTTCAGCTTTTGGAACAGCAGGGTTTTCCTTTCCCTTCAACAAGAAGAAATAGAAAGACTCGTTCAACAAGCACTCCACTTGTCAAGATAGAATCCCTACGGGTGGTATTCCTTCAGAGCAAATCAGTCCTAATCTTGAGCTTTGATTCTTGCTGGTGTTTCAGTTCCTCTTCAAGCCATTTTTCCAAGAATGGCGGTACCATTGCCTTGGGGTCATCATGTTGGGCCTCTTGCCCTTCCTCAGCCTTTGCATGAGTTACCCAGAGGTAACTAGAAGAACTTCCCTAAATTCAAAGGTGATGGAAAAGTACATCCTGATGAACACATCGCAGCCTTCATAGTCGCATGCGGAGTTCTAGGAGTTGAACATGAAGACGTCTCCGTAAGGCTTTTTGTTGAGACTTTACAAGATAATGTTGTTGATTGGTTCTATCACCTTCCGGCCGGTGCTATCACTAGCTGGGACACAATGAGAACTAGGTTTGAAAACCGTTTCAAACCAGCGGAAGACGTGCATGCCTTGCTAGCCCAAATTTCTCAAATAAAGAAGGATTCACAAGAGCCCATGAGAGAATTTGTGGCTCGATTCAACAAGTTGATTAACAAAATTCTGCCAAATACTCGACCTGTAGATCAAATTCAAAAATGTTTCTTCCTAAATGCCCAATCGCCTGAAGTTAGTTATGCACTGAGAAGGGCTAATCTCGCAACATTGGCCGAGGATCAAACTCTTGTTGTTAGTGTTGAAGATGATTTAATCATGTCAGGGAAGTTGAGGAGAGACCCTTCTAAATCTAAGTCTGCTTCTTCCTCCTCTTCCACTCCTGGACCTAATACTGATCCATTGGTACAAAAACTTGCAAATGATCTCATGCCATTAAGAAACAATTGGCTCAGCATGCTCCTATGCAGACATTCCAAGGAGGAATTTTCAGCCTAGAAATCATTTTCCTGCTTCTCAAACAAGGCTAGCGCTTGAAGGACCTCCTATTAAAGTTCCTGTCAATGTAACCTGTGAAGTTGAGGAACCAGAGGATGAGGAGGTTAATGAAGATTGTGAGGAATTTGTTGAAGAGGTTGATGATGAAGCGGATGAACTTGAGGGATCTCGAGTTAATTTCTTCACCACTAAAGGCATTGATGAAGGGGATGATTACAACGAAGTAGTGGCAGACATGAATAGCAAATCATACACTATCATGACTCGAGAGCAGACAAATCAGAGGGAGAAAGTGATGCAGCCCACCAAGAAATCTAAGGAGCAGCCAACAACTATCCCTGTAATTGCAAAAAGAGGATCTTTGATTCCCATTTCATCTACACCAAAGGTGAGTCCTGTCAATTCTGCTACTAAAGTTACTTCTTTTTCCCCTAAAATTGATAAACCTAGGATCTCAAGTGATGATAACCCGTCCACTTCTGGGTCTTTTGATATTATTGACCACTTAAAAAAGACTAAGGTTCAAATCTCAGAGGCTGAATATTATCAAACCCATCCCAAGGCTTTTGCTAAAATGATTCACTTTGTCAATTCCCATTCTAAAACTACCTCTAAAGGCCTTTTACCCACTCCTTCTTCTACACCATAGCCTAATCTGGTAGCCGCTGTCACCTCACCTAATGACAAAATCAAACCATTCTATGTGACCCTCCTTATAGTTGGCCATAGGCTCAGTAATTACGTCATAGACTCAGGGGCATCAGACAATGTGATGCCTGCTAAAGTAGCTCATGCCTTAGGCTTGACTCTCACACGCACTTACGGATCTTGTTATTCCATGGAGAGTAAGGAAGTGCCCTTGGTCAGAAGAATTAAGGATGCACAAGTGGCTTTTGCCACTTTGCCTGAGAAGAAAGTTTTGGCTACTATCTTAGTAGCAGATATTCCTCCTTCATACGGGATGTTGCTAAGAAATTTTTGTAAGGATGTGGGTGGAGAAATTCAAATGGATTGGTCACATGCCCTCATACTTGTTAATGGGCAAATGAAGAAGTCTGCTGCCTGAGAAGCAGTCTGAGTATATTGTACAAAAAACCGATGATCCCAAAGCACAAATAGTATATGAGGATATGGGGCATGGCAACTACATGATTATGTCTCCTGGAGAAATCCAACTCCCCAAAGTCTCACCTAAAGATCCTAATGGTGTTTGGATATTAGATTTTGATGGAAGTTGTTCCTCAGCTGGTTTTGGAGCTGGTGTCATATTGGTGTCGCCTGAAGGAAGCATTCATCCTTTCTCATTCAAGTTGCAGTTTGAAAATACCAATAATACAACAGAGTATGAAGCTCTCATTCTTGGACTCCAGGTGGCAAAAGAACAAGGTGTGAAGAATCTTCTAGCTCGTGGGGATGCGGAATTGATTGTCAAGCAAGTTAGAAACCTCTTCCAGGTAAAGAATGGAAGGTTGAAACATTACAAGAATCAGGTTTGGGATTCCATTGAATTTCTTGATGCTTTCTCCATCGAAGCAATACCTAGGGAGAAAAATACCAGGGCTGATTCACTAGCAGTCTCAGGGTCACTGCTCATACCTCATCCTGACTTTTCTCAAGATAAGTTCACCATTGAGATGATCCATCGACCTAGTGTACCTGATAATACAAGTAACTGGCAAGTTTTCAATGATGATCAACACTTGCTTTCTTTCTTAGAACTCAAGGATAATTTTGAACAGTTGTACTTTGAAGGGAGCGATAATTTGCCTCGTGAAAGTGTGCCCTTTGACAAAGAAGCCACCCAAGAAGAAGAAGCGGATCAGGATGGATGTATCAAACTCAAAGGAAACAAGATTCCAAAAGGATTGGTGAGTTTAGAGGAACTGTTTGATAAACACGACAGGTATGTAAAGTCTAGAGCTTCTACTGGACCTCAACAATCAGCTGAATATGAAAAAATTAATATTGGGAGTTCTACTGACCCTAAACTCGTGAACATTGGAAAATGTTGCACACCAGATGAGAGGAAGAAGGTAATTGATCTTTTAAAGAAGTATAAGGATGTTCTTGCTTATTCCTATGAAGATTTAAAAGCTTTCCAACCAAAGGAGATGCAGCATTTTATTCCTCTCAAACCTGGGATTAAGCCTTTTAAACAGAAGCAGAGGCAATACAATCCTAAAATAGCTGACACCATTTTTCAAGAAATACAGAAGTTGTTGAAAGCCAAAATCATTTTTCCTATCCATCATTCAACATGGATTGCCAATATTGTGCCTGTTAGAAAGAAAAATGGTGAGATTCGTATCTGTGTTGACTTCAGGAATCTAAATCAAGCTTCCTTAAAAGATAATTACCCCTTACCTATGATGGATTAGGTCTTGTAGCGATGAAGCAGTTACGGGATTCGAAATGATGTATACATGCTTGATGGATTCTTAGGATATAACCAGGTAGAAGTTAATACTACAGATCAACACAAAACGGCTTTCACTACCCCTTGGGGTACCTTTGCTTACAAAAGGATGCCTTTTGGGCTCATTAATGCCGGTGCTACTTTTTAGAGAGCTATGGACTTAGCCTTTGGAAGTTTGAAAGGGAAGTGTATTGTTGTATACCTTGATGACTTGACTGTGTATTCTAAAACAAGGGCCGATCATTTTCAGCACCTGGAAATAGTTCTTTTGAGATGTAGAGAACATGGGATCTCTTTGAATCCTAAGAAATCTATTTTTGTGTCACGGAGGGGAAATTATTGGGGCACGTTGTCTCCAAAGATGGTATAAAAATTGATCCTGAGCGAGTTCAAGCTATTCAGCAAATTCCTCTTCCAACCAGCAAAAAGGAGTGCACTCTTTCTTTGGTAAGATCAACTTTTTGAGAAGGTTCATCCTTGATTTTGCAGAACTAACTTTGAATATCTCCCAAATGATGAAAGGTAAACAAACGTTTGGTTGGTCTCCTAAAGGGAAAGAAGCCTTTGAAGGTATTAAAAGGGCCATTGCTAAAACTCTTGTTTTAGCATGTCCAGATTTCAGCAAAGATTTCATTATCTATTGCTACGCCACAGATAACACCTTGGTTGTTTTGACTCAGGAAGATTCTAATGAGCACGAACTCCCAATTGCATTTATGAGCTATATTCTAAAAGATCATGAGTTAAAATACACCATAATGGAAAAACATGCTTTTGCAGTGGTTAAAGCTGTCAAGTAGTTTTGTTTTTACATTCTTAACTCTCACTCCACAGTGTTGGTACCAGATACAACTGTTAAGTCAATTCTCACACAACAGGAATTTGGATCCAAGAGAGGGAACTGGGTGGCCAAGGTCCAAGAATATGATATTGACATCAAACCAACCAAGCTCGTCCGTGGAAAAGGCCTGTGTGAACTCATCGCTGAAGGAGCTAGACATGAGTTACTGGAGGATAAAGTTGGTCTTCCTACCATTCTGTTTCTTAGCTCAGTTGACGAATGGTATGCTGATATCACTCATTTTCTCACCTATGGGGAATGCCCCTCTCATTTGATTGCCAAAGAGAAGAGAGCCGTTAAACTGAGATCAACCCAATATGTGTTGTGGGAAAATGCCTTGTTTAAACGTGGGTTAGATGGAAGGTTTTTGAAATGTGTGGACAAGGAACAGCAGAAAAAGCTACTCTCAGCTTTTCATGATCAGGCATGTGGAGGGCATTACTCATCAACTGTCACTGCTCATAAAATACTTCGTGGAGGATATTACTGGCCTACCTTGTTTAGAGATGCATCAAAGTGGGTTGATAAATGTGAAGCATGTCAGAATTTCGTAGGTAGACCCAAGTTGGCCTCTTTGCCTCTTAAACCCGTTGTAATTGAAGAACCTTTTCAACAGTGGGGTTTGGACTTCATTGGAACACTTAATCCCTCTTCTAGTGCTGGTCATACCCACGTATTAACGCCATGATTATTTCACCAAATGGGTAGAAGCCATTCTAAGTATAGAGTACTACTTCCAAAGTAGTATGTAGTTTCATCAAAGAAAACATCTTGGTAAGGTATGGTGTGCCAAACAAGATTGTGACAGATAATGCTTCAAATTTTTCTTCAACCGAGATGATGGATTTTTGTTATGGATATGGCATCTCTCTGGCTCACTCCTCATATTACTATCCTCAGGGAAATGGACAAGTTGAATCAACAAATAAAAATCTGGTGGCCATAATAAGGAAATTAATCAATGAATCCCAAAGGAACTGGCACAAGAAACTCTATGATGCTCTTTGGGCAAGATAGGATCACACCTAAAAGAGCCATTGGAATGTCTCCTTTTCAGGTAGTATATGGAGTAGAAGCTCAATTGCCAGTAACAGTGGAGCTACCAGCCTTGCATCTAATGAAGGCCATTGAAGATACCAGTTTCAATGATGCTTTGGATAAGAGAATCATGTATCTTCACAAATTGAATGAGGACAGATTGGAAGTTGCTGATAGGATATTTGCTCACCAATAGAAAGTAAAGGTCTGTTTGATAAGAAATCCAGGTTCAGAGATTTCCAAGTTGGAGACACTATTTTGTTGTGGGATAAAAGGCATGAACCTCGTGGCAGCCATGGCAAGTTTGATTCCCTTTGGCTCGGACCTTTCAAGATCAGGCACTTTGCTGGTAAGAATTATTTTTACCTTGATTATATGGATGGTTCTTCTCTCCCACTTCCTTATAGTGGGCAGTACCTGAAATTGTTCAAGTCATAGGTGATTAGGGAGTCCTTTGTATATTCTGTATAGTGTGTGTCCTCCTTTCCTGCCCTTGTTTTTGTGTGTTGTTTTGGTGTTTTGTCCTCTGTATTGGTTTGATTTGATGACTCCATGGCCCAATGGATAAGGTACTAGTCTACTTCCCCGAGTTTGTCTAAATTCTTGCCTTATCTCATTCTTTGAATTTATGCCAAGTCATCCCCGAAGGAGCTAAATTTATTGTCCACTCAAAATTCCCCTGCTTTTAAGAAGTTGAAAATTAAAATTTTGAGGTTAAGTGTCTTTTCTGTTGTCCTGGTGATGTGAAAAGTCAGAAAATTGGGAAAATCTACGTTTTTTGGGTCATTTTGTGTGTTTTTCGGGCCTGTCGGACATTTTTGTCCCGCGTGTCCCAGGTTCATTTGGGTACTCTATTCCCGATCGTTTGGTTTACCCGAAGTTTGTTCTTTCGGGCCCATCGGAACTTTTCATCCCAAATGTCCCAAGTTCTCACGGACCAGTTCCATTTTCACCCTAATTCGCCGAGTCGCGTATTTTGCCTTCTTTTGTCCCAAATGTCCCAAGTTCTTCTGGACCCATTGTTCCCTTTTCACCCGATTCACCCGATTCACGTATTTCGCATACTTCGTCCCGCATGTCCCAAAAGCATTTGTGCGTCTTTTCCCCACATCGCCTGAATCGGCCAAACCACGTACTTCGCGCTTTCGCATCCCTCGTGTCCCAAATGAACCAAGTGCCATTCGTGCTAATTTTTCCCGCTCTACCCGAATATCTTGCTTTTCAATTTGGTAGATATGTATTTAATGCGCATTTATTACCTTTCTCTCTCCTAAACAGCTATATAATGAAACTACCCCTATGCGTTTTTGCACACTGCTTTCATGTTATCTATTGCTCGAACCCTTGCAACCAAAATTCCTGCGCGCGTATCCATTCCCCCTGCAATTCCATCCCAAGTCTAGCTTGCAGCTTTGCTCTCCGAGTTACTATCAACATGAAGATCAAATTCTAGGGGCAGGAACAAATTTCACCACTCGAGTCCGTCATTCCCGATATCGGGGACAGTGAAGTTCACCACCTTGACTTTGGAGATTTTTGGACAAGGATGATGACGTGAACCCTTCACCGATGGCACAAATGATTCATGATAGTGGTCTAGCTTTCGCTGGTGGTTTCCCTATCTCGGTGCAATGCGCAGACACAAGTGCTCTCATGCGGGGCTCATTTCAACCCTGATTCGAGTGAATTGACAAACGTGCACGGGAGCTCATCGCCAAACTTGATGCTACCGCCATTGGCACTGCACTAAGGATTCCAGAAATGGACAATGCTATAGTTATCTCCTAGAATCAAGCACAAGCCCTTTTCAATCAAGACAGTGATAATTATAAGGCGCGGGTGGCGAAGTCCTAGCTGAAAAACCCTAAGAAGGGGGCATCTCATCTATCCAAGGTTCTGTTCCATGCCGATTTCAATGAAGAACTATCAGATTTCATAATCCTATTGGCTCGGGTTATGGGCTTACCCTCTACTAATGAGTTCCATTTCTGGATGTGCCCGCTTATCAATATGGTGTGCGAGGGAACTCAGAATATCAACTGGGCAGAGATCATCAGTATGAACCTAGCGGAGCAGCTATCTAATGTACAACAAACAAAGAAATTCTATATGACTTCATACCTGATGTATACTCTAGCAACATCGAGGCAATGGTTTGGTTTTTCATACATCGATGCTCACAAGGATGACCCCGTGTATGCCTACTGCCCGCAGTTCACCCTAGAAACCAATAATCGCAATTTCGAAGGGTGAATGATGCTTTCACCATGTACATGGTCAGGCTTCTTGAGAGTGACACAGTGAGAAGATTTTCTGATGAAGCCATGAGTCTGATATCGCACTACGGTGCTTATTTTATCCAATTCAGAAAATTTTCCTATATCAGGCTTGCTGGCTATGAGAGCACTCCTCTCAAGCTCCCTATGTTCTGTAATGACAAGATGGCCTTGATAGAAGTGTGCAGGAAATTGGAAAAATTACATAGAACCTGCAGAGATAAGAAAATTACTGGTTTGCACTTCCCCATCTCTTTGGGAAATTACACCTGCAAAACAGCCCTGGATGCACAAAATATAGAAAGGGCCCTAGCTCCCATTACTGTCCATTTCTTCAAGCCCAGAACTTGCTTTGACTTGAAAAAGTTTATTGAGTAGAACATCAAGATAACCTATCATCATAGTAAGGCGGCATACGAGAGAACTATTGGGCTGATTGTCTTTGATGATTTTGAAGCCAGAAGGAGGCATTATGGCAGGTTTTCCCCTACTGATTGATTCATGAACTCAATTTGTACCAAGTTCTGAAGGGCTTCAAGATGATAATTGACTGTACTCATATGAGTATGACAATGTGGTCAAACACACTCCCTTGGAGGACTTGGATTGGTTCAAAAAGGAGAAAGATGATTTGGCTGAAATCCTGGCTCCAGTCTTAGTCAGGACCAAGATCTGGTTTGATAGGAAAGTCCGTGAGCTTAGGAGGCACTCAGGGGAATCCTCCTCCAAGGATGCTTCAACACCAAGGAGGGAAGCATCGACTCCCAGATCAGAAGCACCTGTGTAAACCCCTCCTGCCTCGTCAACTCAAGGACCTGCAGTCTCTACTCCTTCCTCATCCACCCAGGTGTATCAGAAGAAATTCAAAGAAGTTAAGAAGGAGCCTGTGGAAGAAGATCCCCTGAGAAAGCATGCAGAATTGCCTTCGGGACCAGAGAACATTATTGTTCTCAGTGAAAGTGAAGAGAGTGAAGTGCCAGCTCCTGCAAGCACCCTGAAGCCCCAATGGATAAGAACAAAGAAGTCCAGAGCACTGAACTTCCAAGCACTGTTGATTCCTCTGCACCAGTTGCCTCAAGCGCTCCACTCATATCTCAACTCGAGGCAACAACAGTACAAACCTTGGGCGCCATGAGTTCTCTGTCTCTTGGTCCTCTTGCCCCACCTGCTTCTTCCTCCTCTTTTGCATGGGTGCAGCCTCTTGTCGACAGTAGGAAGAGAAAGTCTTCCTCCCGGAGCTCAGGACCAAATTTTGATGTTGTGGCAGCCTTGTTAGGCACTACTCCTCCTTCTCGCGCAAAAAATCCAGAATTACCTCCAGGATAGTGTCTGATGCTCAGGGCCAGCAATTCCTGGAGATAGCCAAGCCTATGGTAGACAAGCTAGAACAAGATTTGCAAGCGTCTGATCTTGAGCTCTCAAGAATTCCCATGGGAGAGTCTACCCCTGAAGGTGAGATCCACAATCTTGAAACAGTCACCAAAGTCATTGGGAGGGTAGAGAAAGGGAAGCAAACCATAGAACAGTTGGAAGAACAAGCCCAGATTCTTACAGGTTTCATCAAATCTCTTTTGTCTAAGGACAAAGTTTTGGACCCTACCCCATTGACTACTCTTCCACCACCTATAATTTTGAGCCAAGATGAAGTACAGAGTATCAAAGATATGCACAAGTATTCCATCTATGGCAGAGCTATGGAGGCCATGGTGGATGATATGCTTGTTGTGGGATTGAACTTCATTGATGAAGCTTTCAAACTCCACGGGAAGGTGAACAACTTGCAACAGAAGCTCTCCTCCACTATTGGGAGCATTGATAAAGAACTTAAACTTTGGAGCAGTTGCATAGTAGACCTCCACCTCATGGGACAAACAAATGAAAATATTTTGATGGCAAGAAAAGTCTTCGAGGATACGAAGGATAATTTGTCAAAGTCCTGGGTCTACAGCGTGGAATGAAGATCAAGGTCTGGAGGAGGCTTGGGGAGTTAAGGAATAGGCTGGCACAAGGGTGAGGCCTTCAAAACACTAGTTGTATCTGCTTTCAAAGATATACATTGCCATCTTCAGGATGAGACTTCTGGTGTGCCTCTCTCCTTACAAGAAATCAAAGCTCAATTCAAAGCTTTTGTCAAAGGGGATCTATTCAAGGAAAGCTCCATTTCCAAAGAGAAAATGAAGGAGATCTATTCTCTTCAATCTGCCATTGAAGAAGCAAATAAATATTATCATACTCATGTCGAGTTTGATAAGGAAATGGAGAAGTGCCTCGGATTTTGGACTCAGTCTACCACCAACACATCAGTCCCATGTGGTAGAGACATACAAAAAAGCGTTGAAGAGATTCAGACAGCGGATCTTAAAGTCGGTGGGTCCCTCCCAGTCATAAGAACTTGTCTTCTTCTCCTAATTCTTCTCTTCTCTTCCCCTTCTTTCTCTCGGATTTGTTGTAATTAGTTGGGGTATTGTGATTAGCAACCCTTTAACTAATCTTTAGTTAAAAGAAGTAGTTACCGAGAGTAACTGATTTGTAAACTATATAATGGCCTCTCCTCGCCATTTTGAAGGAGGAAGAACTTGGCTTATTTCTGAAAGTGTAAATAAATCTTGAAGAAATCAATACAGAAGGACTTTTCATTCTTTGTCTATCTGGTTTCCTTTATTCCTAAGCTATTCATTTAATCTTGTTAGATCATTTGTTTGTATTATGCTAAGAAGCTTTGTATTCTTGCAGATGTTATTTACAGAACTTTGTGTCTTTTCAAATTTCATCTTATTAATATGATATAAATGATCTTGTTCAATTCATTGTACCCTCGCATGCATAAGGAATTACTCTATCATCTATAATTCTCGAATGGTGCCTTTCGCTTGTTCTCGCATTCACTTACATCAATGTCATTTTCATGCTCGGACGATCTCTTGGATTATGTTGATAATTCCATGCTTTGGGGATGCCTTCGGCTCCCCTTTTCAACCCAAATGTAAATGTCACTTACTGATACCTCCACGATCTATCCGAAGGTATTTCAAGTGACCGAATCAATCCTAATCATATCTATTGAAACAACCTCTTCTTCATCACCCTTTCCTACATCCGAACCTTTACCCACAACCAAACCCATTCCTATGCCTAAGAACCTACCCGCACCTACATCTTCTCCCATATCTAGACCCATCAGTACCTTGGGTGTCATGCCAACATCAAGCCTTGTCCATCCACCCATAAAATTGGATTTAGCAACATCTTCCCAAGCCCACACTAAAAGTAGTCCTCCACCTAAAAGGAAGACCCAACCTTCTAGGCCGCACACACCAATTTCACTCACCATGCCTTTGTCACCTTCGCCCCTTTCATCTATCCTCGGACCTCACCCATATACCCTAGTCAAGCAGCCTCCTACATAAAGCAAATCAAAATGCATCAGCCCGCCTCTTCATCACGATCCTTTATTGCACCCAATCAACCTACAAAACCTTCGCCATCACCCACAGCTTTCTTACCACATATACCCCCACCAACTACCATAACCTCATCACTACCTATGAGACTTTCTTCTCTTCAACCCATACCTTCCACCCTGCCTCTACTAGAAACCTTCACCGCACCTCCGTTATCACCTTGGCTAACCCGTCCTCTACCACCATCCACTTTCCCTTCTGCATCACGTACGCCTCCTTCACCTTTACCTAGAAGGTGCAACCAAAATTGAAAAACCCACTACCCTCCAAAGAGGTAGTTAGGCCTACAACACCTTTTGTTTCTAGTTCATCTACCACACCTCTACCCAAGCAGGTACCATCAAAACCTAAAATAGTAAAACCTACCAAAACAGTGGTCAAACCTATCCCACCTCCAATTCCACCTCCTATAACACCTCTTCCACCATAATCATCCGCACCTTCATCCAAACCCACACTCACATCACATTATGATCCATTGGCAGGGTCTTATGCCAACATTTTAGCTAACCTTTTAGAGACCTTTGTCATCACATTACCACCGCTTAGACCTTACGACCCACTCAAACCCAAACCAAATGGATTTGATGAAACCAAAATTTTCACCTACCATCGTGTGCTAGGACATGATGTAGAAAGTTGTAAGGCTCTAAAAAATGTACTCCTCCAACTATGTCCTCCTGAAGAAAATTTTGATGACGATGACCTTCTAGATGAAGACCATATTCTACCTTCACCTATCACCACACATTCTCACCCATTACCTATTCAATTCCTCGCATCACCACCTCTAAAACCATTTCACTCTCTTTCACGATTTGAGATTAATATGGTCCGGATAAGAGAGCTCACCAAAACCCCACCAAAATGTCAATGCGCCTACTCATTTCACAAGGCTCTTATCCCGTACTAGTTTTTTGTCCCTCATGTCATTATACTTTTCTTGACACACCTTCTCCATCCACCTCTCTTCCTCATATTAACATGATCCAAGTTTCCACTCACACCCGTAAAGATAAAGGAAAAGAGAAAACAACTAGCCCATCTGCTAATCTTGTGTCTAACATACCATCTAGCACCCATAGCCAAAATCACCATTCAGGACCCACATACCCTATTTATGACAGGGTCACCCATCGTACAATGTTAAAAAAATTGTACCAATCCCATCTAAAAATGTTTTTGTATGACCTCATCCACACCTCTTAATCCCATCGTCACGCCCTCATGGAGGTTTCCCGTAATCCATCAAGATTTTACCCAACAACCCACACCTATGGCCTCCATTATCACCCCTCACCATGTGGCCTCTCTCACTAAATCATTTGCTTCCTCTACACCTGATACCACTCATCAAGTAGCCTACCCTCTGTTTCTCGACGATGAGATTATACCTCTCCAAACAGATGATCTTGATCCTTCCCTTTTCATTTCCGTTTACATTGATAATATATGCATTCGATGCTTTATTATCGATGGTGCGTACCAAGATCAACATCATCTCCTCTCATGCATACAACCAAATTCACATCCCTGTCAATTACATGCATAATAACTCAGTTATGTTGCACTCCTTCAATGACGCCATCACTTGTACCCTTTATACCAGCATTCTCCATGTTTGTGTGGGCCCCCGTATTGTTCTGGAATTATTCTACATTTTAGAGGGGGAATTCCAATATAACGTGTTGCTTTTCTGACCTTGGATCTATGTCATGGGTTACGTTCCTTCAACCTTATATCATTGTGTAAAATTCAAGCATGAAGGACATAACTATACCATCCCCGTTGACCCTTCACCATTCAAAACCTATAACATGTTATACCAACCTAATTATTTCCTCATACCGCTTAAGGCATCTACCACCGCCGCTACTTCTTCTTCATCCACAACCTCATCCACCAATGTGGCCGCTACCTCACCCGTGCCTAACTCTTTTATTCCCACTACTCACTGCATGCGGCCTCTACACCTGACCCATCTACTATCCCGTATAGTTCCCAACTAACCCATTCTTCTTCTTCTTAATCACCTAGTAGTTCATTTATTCCGACTACACACATATCCACTATTGATCCCTTAGAAGGTGTTTTTCAATGCCTCGACTCTCTAGGGAGTACCACTTATACAACATAAACTCATTCCTTACTCCACAAGATCCTCATTATGATCACTGCATAGGCAAATTCTTCCCTTATGGTCCTCCCGACCTTTGCACCAACTTTACATATGAGGACTTGATACTTCCACCTATTCACCCAAACCACCTTCCCAAATGCAACCATTTTCATCTGACCTCCAATATCTCACCAACCGTTGCTTTGCCCACACCTTCCTCCACCACTATGTATGGAAAGGATTTGTTTTTGGGTTCTATAAATAAGGAAGTCATATTGTCATCTTGTGTACCTCACATAAACATAACGACCCAAGTGGTATTGGATTTGTTGAACCATCCTCCAAGAAGGCCCACATCGACCTCATCGAGGATGAAAACCTTCTCCACCTCATTCACCAATGTCACCACCTTCACCCTCCGAGTCTATATATCCCGAATCTATTCTTCCTAACTTTATTTTTGTGAACACCATTTCCCGAGACCTCGACTCATGAACGCGATGGTGAGGCTCCTCTTCTATTCCCTTCTTATATCCTGACATGATTGATGACGATACACCTTCTATTAACGTCATTCAATGTCAAGATGATGAGTCTAGCCGCACCTACCTTGGTGCGGAAGATTCTTATATTCATCGGTCGTTACCTTCTGAGATACAAACCATGTTGAACAAATTGACCATTGAAATCAACATTAACACTAAGGATGACCCGTACATTCTAAAGATATGTCAATATTTAGATGTTGCTAAACAGGAAGTTTTCACTTCTTTCCTCTGATATCATAAAGCAATGATTTTGCTTAGTCCTATGCTAATATGCCTCGGTATTGACCCAAACATTGTGGTCCATAACATATTCACTATTCTTGAAGCCAAACATGTGAAAGAAGTCATGCGGAAAATGCATCCTCACATTGCCCTTCTTGTCAAAGAATAACTCCAAAGTGCCTTCTTTTAGTTTCCTTCATCTTACCCATTGATTATCCCCAATGGATCTCTAACATCGTTCCTATCAAAAAAGTGACAGGGGACTCCGCATTTACATGAATTTCTATGACCTAAACTTCACTTTCCCCAAAGATGACTTTCCTCTACCTAGTATTGACCAACTAGTTGATCTTACCATTGGCCATGAGATGTTATCACTCATGGATGGTTTCTCGGGTTATAACCAAATATTACTTGCCCCAAAGATTAACACAAAACTGCCTTCATCACTCCTTGGGGACCTTTTGCTATCGTGTCATGTTCTTTTGGCCTATGACTTATATCTTTTATGACATCATGCATCACATATTAGAAGATTACATAGATGACCTTCTTTCTAATTCCAAACATAGGCCGAACACCTTCCGGTCCTTAAGATCATCTTCGACCGTCTCATTCAAAAGATTGTGTTCACCTTCAACCTAAGAAGTGTGTCTTTGTTGTTCTCTTTGGAAAGCTCCTTGGTTTTATCATTTTTTTGCATGATATAGAAGTTGATCCCGCTAAAATCAAGGTTATTCTCAAAATGCCTCCACCTACTAACCTTTGTCAACTTCATAGTTTGTAAGGCAAGTTGCAATCTATTTGTCGTTTTATTTTGCAGCTTTCCGACCACGCCACCCTTTTCATCATCTCCTCGAAAAAAGGATGTCTCCTTGAAATGGGATGATGAATGCCTTAAAATAATACCTCCTCCAACCACCTTAGCTCATTCCTCCTAAGGATGACTAACCATTTTACCTTTACATTTCTACTACTGACCACTCCCTGGGTGTCATGCTCGCTCATCGTGATGAACAACACAAGGAGCAAGCGGTTTATTATATAAGTCATACGCTTTTGGACTATGAAACTAGATACACCCACACCAAAAACTCTACTTAGCCTTAATTTTTGTTGCCACTAAACTTCTTCATTACTTACTCAACCACAAAACCTTTGTTGTCACCAATACTGACCCATTACATTACATGTACACCAAGCCCTACCAACATCAACGTGTTGCATGTTGGCTCATGCTTCTTCCAGACCTAGACCTTGAATTCACTCATCAAAAATCTATCAAAGGCCAACCCATCACTGACCAACTTGTAGAAGCACCTCTCTCTAGGGATCATCCCTCTAACTTTGATTTCCCGGATGAATCCATCGCTACACTTTCATTAGATGATATCGTTTACCAAATGACCTTATTTTTTATGGTTCTAAATGTCAATGTGGGGGTGGTGCTAACATTATCTGCATTCCTCTTGATGGTGAACCTATGCCATTATATTTTAAACTAGATTTTGAATGTACTAATAATATCACCGAATACGAAGCACTTGTATTAGGTCTTCAAACAACCATTGCCTTAGACATCAAATTGATTAATATCTTTGGCGACTCTCAACTGGTCATCAACCAAGTCAATGGTATATACCAGTTTCATAATGAAATACTTCAAAAGTATAATCATCATGTGGACATAATTTTGACTACCTTTTACCATTATGCACTTCAAACCACCCCACATTCCACTAATAAATTTGTAGATACCATGGCCTCGCCTTGCTTCCTAGATAATTGTTTCACCGCTGACTCAAAAATATTTGTCACAATACAAAGGTTGTAATCACCTTCTTATTTATTTTTAAACGTCAACCTCATCAAAACCGTTGAACTTGACCCATGTGACCTTTGGTATAAGCAGTTTGTAGACTACCTTTCCCTTTCAATTCTACCTCCCGACCTTACTTGTAATGGGCAACGAAGCCTATCTCAAAAGTGTCTCTCACTATGTCATCATGGGAGGCCTTCTTTATAAACGTGGCTTTGATAGTATCCTCTTATGATGCCTTACAAGTTCTGAAATTCCTTACACCATCAAAGAAATTCACGATGGAATTTGTGGAGGTCACTTCAAAGTGGATTAACTATCGCTAAACACATCCTTCGCCAGGATATTATTGTCTAACCTTAAAGCGTGATTATTGTGACTACATCAAATGTTGTGTGAAGTGTCGCAACACGCTAATCTTCATCATACACCTAGTCACACCTTACGGGTTGCACGATACCTTTGGCATTTCACAATGGGGTTTGGATATTGTTGGAGAGATCAATCCTCATTCTTCCCAACATCATTAATGGATTATCACCACTATCGAATAATACACTAAATGGGTTGAAGCCATACCTCTTATTTCTACAAAATATGAGAAAATATGTGAATTCATCAACCATCACATCATTTGTCACTTTGGTGTTCCTCATTACCTCATCATTAATAATGGAAAACAATTCAAAAACAAAACCCTATAGAAACTTTGTGATGCCTTTGGCATTCAACTCGGTTTTCTTCACCTTACTACCCTCAAACAAATGGCCAAGCAGAATCAACCAACAAAACCTTAAACAAAATTCTTATAAAATTAGTTGGTGATACTAGAAAGGATTGGCACACATACATTCATTTTTCCTTATGGGCTTACCATACTAGTATTCATACCTCAACTGCGGCCACACATTTTTCTTTGGTCTATGGTATAGAGGTTGTTCTACCTCTTGAAGTCCAAATTCCATCTCTTTATATCTCACTCAAAGAGATGTTTAACGATGATGACTTTCGCCAGGACCATTTGGCACAACTTGAGTTATTAGATGAATTTCGTCTTAATGCTCTTGATCATCTTAAAATCTACCAAAAACGTATCAAATGTGCCTATGAAAAATGTCTCTATGAACGAACCTTCCAAGTCGGTGACCTCGTCCTGAAATAAAAACAACATGTAACAAAAGAAGAGAAAAGTAAACAAGGAAAAATTTCTCCTAATTGGCTTGGACCTTATATTGTCACTCATAATACCTATGGATCGGTGCTTATCATTTGTCTTCACTAGATAGTAAACTCGAACCTAAGCCCCTCAATGATTTTCATTTGCAACCATTCTATTGTTGAAATCAAGTCCTATATCACCCTCTACCTAGTTCAAGTGCTCGTCCCTTGAGCGTTATTCACTCCCTTTTAACTATTTTAAGGATCAACGACTAAACAATAATCATGTGGTTACCCATCACTTTTTCAACTTTATCTTCAATATGAGTATCATGGCTCTACTCATGGCATGATTCTCATGATACTTTTCATCTTTTTCAAGATGGAATCTCATGGTCGTTCATCACTTAAACCGTCTCTTTCATAGTTAACCTCTGTGTGCTAAAAATTTTTCTTTAAAACAAGAGCCTATTTTTCTTTATAGTCTTGTCCATGACTTAAAATTCTGAAAGCAAAACAAATTTCAACAAGAAATGGGATTCAACTCCTTGAGTCAAAATTCCAGCAAAAAGATGACTCCCTCAAAAGGACATTTATTCTCTCTATCTCGCTACTATAAATAGACTTCTCCCTCGAAGGATAGCTATACAAAGCTAGCCATATTGTACATAGTCTATCCTAAAAAGAAGACTATTCTTGCAAAAAAAAATAAAACCACATATCCAGAAGCTTCTCGCATCGATCAGCTTCACGAAGACCTCAAGGAGATATTATATTCATCCCACATATACTTCTCACATCGATCATTCTATCAAAAATAAAAGCATAAAGAAGAAAAAGATAACTTTTTGTCATGGACTTGCCTATGTTGATCTTGGGTCTCTTGCCAAGTAGGCATGTTGTCTCACACTAGGTTATGCTAAAACCAACCACTTTTACCTCATCACCTTTTCACCCAAATTTTCTACCTGCTCAAGGGATGTGCCGCAAATGCAACATTTCGTGATCGTGTGATTTTCTACACCCTTTGAATAGTCAATTATGCAACACCTTTAGGGTCTTATGTTCATAAACCAATCTTTAGTATGATAGACTTGTTATGGTTCTTATCAATTAGGTGACTCTCGTTATCTCCTTTACCATTCACCTCTTTTCTTCCTTATTGATCTTCCTACACAGGACCAGACCGTCGAAACTTATTTTTTCATAATTCTTCTTTCACCACAATCACCCATACCTATGACCCACAATCACCCATTCCTCTTTTGATCTACAATCAACCATGCCTAAAGTGACCTAATCTCAACCATTCCTAATTGACCTAGACTCAATCATGCCAAAAACCTACCACACCATCCTTCTACCTCATCATATTCATCCCTAGCTTATGGGAGAACTACATCCGCTTGAGGTCCCTTTTCGTCGGGGCTCTATAGGCAGCACTCGGAGGGCATGGGGGCCTTAGAGGTTAGCTTGGCCACTCTTTACCCTAACCAATTTCCCCTTTAATTTCTCCATTCATCTTCCACCTTAGTTAGTTTCCATCTTTTACATAACACTTGGAAATTAAACAGCATACAAACATACACAAATGCATTCCTACCATTTTATCACATCATCATATCCTACATCAATCATTTCATATTTCCATGATAGAAAATATTTGGAAATTTACACCTCAAACATCCATATACCTCATTATTTATTTTCCATACTACCAATAACTTGGAAAATAAATTGACCACAACAACATAACTCCACCATACCTAACTCACCTAAACTCAACCATGCCTAATCGACCTAGACTCCACCATGCCTATGCCTAACTCCATCATGCCTAAATCACCTAAACTCAACAATGCCTAATTGACCTAACTCCACCATGCCTAACCAACCTAACTCATCCATGCCTAATGACCTGAATTCATCATGCCTAATTCACCTAGTTTCCATCACATATACAATAACATTGAAAATTAAAAACACAATTACATCATCCATACCATAAATATCATAATCTATAAAAATGAAAGTCCGAGTCTCAATACAAATATACAACGATAAAATACATAAAAACATCTCACATCACTCAGATACATCCTCACTATCTTTAGCATGAAGCAAGTATAAAATCGAATTCTCAAAACTCTCATATACATCCTCACTATCTTCAAGACACAAAGCTAGTATATACCAAAAATTGATACACTCGATCATATCCGGTGACTAATCATCACCCCACCGGATATCCATACCTATTTAATTAGTCTCCTCCTCCTTTCTACCTATTTGTCACCCTGAAAGCATCTCTCCACCTGTCATAGGTCTCGATCTAGTCTCCTCCTAGCCCGCAACAATGTCCGGCTGCGTCAAATTGTCACCTCGTCCTAACCCTATCTCGGGCTCATCCCCCCTGTACTCTCTAAATATGAGTGTAGGATATAGTCCTCTCACTGCTACATGTTGTTCCCCTCGTACCTAGCATAGGAGGGGACATCTATACTGTGCAGCGGGCATCAGATGATCCTAGTAATACCATGCCTTATTCAGGGCATCCCTAAACATCGCCATTGGCACCATCTCGAGGTGGTGCCAGGTGTCACAATAACTGTGAGCTTTATCATGCTAACTCTAGCCTCGGACCACTTCGTGCCTATGATCCTTTCCTCCCCTTGTACCATGGGACCCTATCTGTCGCAAAGTAACTCCGTAGTGTGGGACCATATCCCATCAGAAGAACGCTTAGTGTGGGACCCTACCCCTGTGCCTATGATGGTGCCTCTGCTATAACTCCGGGTCTATATGGCCGCAACCTAAGCTTGTGTGGCCAACTGGCCCTATAAACCTACTACATGTGCCTGTAAGGCAGCTACCTATCCCCATCTCCATCTCCCACCCTATGAGGTGCCCATCCCTATACTACCTAGGCTGTAGGGCCACCACCGAGCTTGTAAAATGCCAACCTATGCGTCGACCCGAGTAAGTTGACCCTATAACGATGTAATTTGTGCACGAAGGTTAGCCACACGACCTATAAGGTATCCTCTCGCACTATGATGGTGGCTAAGTATGGTTTCCTTGGCCTTAGTGGTGCCACTCATAGTTGTCCTACCCACCACTACCTATATCTATCGGTGACTCTAGTGTCATCAATCCACCTATCCACTGGCTACTCCTCCTACCCTTTTGGCACACTCAAACATGGGGTGACATAGGTATCTCCACGTCATCTCTCATATACTATAGGAAGGGTGGAGGCACATCCTATAAAGAAACCAAACTTCTGTCTAACCATGTCCACAGTATCATCTCATGCACGTTAGCATGCCATCCCGGTATCCACCTCTCTAATTACATCTCCTCTAGCTCCTCTTTCATGCCTCTATAGGATGGATAGCCAATGTAGGGCCTTCATACAATATCGACCCCTAACAGTTCCTCTAGGAACCACCTATAACATGAAACATCTTGCATCACCCTAGCCACCCCGTGTTGTCTACCCATTGGTACCCACCGTTTATATCCAACCCGACCAAGCCACCCCAAACCAATCATGTCGGGGAAAACCAACTGGATGCACACATATGATATGCTTGTATGCCCAACAATGTAATAGAAAGGTGTAACATAAACTAAACCACCGCAATATCTTGTAGGCCCACAACTCCCTATATAGTTGAACCGGGAATGTCGGTGCCTAGGAAAAATAGATTCGCTCCTCCATCATATCCTAGAGAAACCCCATCAGTGCTCGTGGGAATCTCCCACCCTCAGCATTTGGTAAGGCGAAACAACATACCACCTCCATCATCAAAAAAACCAACCTCGTCACCTAAGGATGGGTCACATACATGTCTCTATAGCTAAGGCTCATTGTGGTACCTCATCTTTCCCATTGCCTCCCAAAAATAGCCACTATCGGCTCCTCTGATGCCTCCAAAGTAATAAAATATGTCGGCTCCCCAACTATCGGTAGTCATAGGATCCTGTACATGTCATCTAAAGTGATGTGATCATCTCACTCGTCGATAAATGAAACGTGTTATTCATTGAATCCCATATATCGATGAGTGCGACCATCAAACTAGGATATCGAGCTATATGCCTATAGCATCAGATCCCAATCAGTCCAACATCCATCATATGCTCCCACTCCTCCGTAGTCACACTAGACCGCATCGCTACCAACAGAGGTGGTACTCTGTTCCACATCCGTAACTAGTCCCTAGCTGGATCCAACAAACCACAACATTGTTAAGACCTGATTACCTCCAATTACCTATTAACCCCAAAACCATACCCAACCACATCAATCATGCTTACCCCATTTACCTAATTCACCTACCAACTTACTACCCTTTACAATCATGACCCATCATCTTAAAACATCATTTCACCTACTTACCTATCCTATCCGGACAAACTCACATTTTACCCTCATCCCTCTACATACACCCTTCATTTACCCCTTCCCACCTATTTTTCTTTCCAAACTAACCCTTCTTACCATTATTTCTCCTTCACCCTAACCTGTCACGGTCACCTTGACCGTCACTAGCTTTTCTTGACCGACATCGGTTCTATTTAACCGATTGTCAGGTCACCTAAGACTTGACCAAAGCTAGCAAAAGCCGAATGACATCGGCCAAACCTAGACCGATGCCAATATTTTTCGCAACAACAACGAAAAACCCCTTTCCCATTTCTTAAAAATTGGCAAATATAACTTACAATCCTACTTACTCCCAACCACATCTACCCCACATTTATTTCTCACCCTACTTAGCCTATATTGACCTCTTTCCCCGATTTTCAATTTTTCACCCACATTTCAAAATCTACATTCCCATCCAAATTTCTTCATTTTCAAACTTCATTGGATCACATAAAAGGAAACTACCACCTACCTCATCACGGTGTTGCCTACGTGGTGGCACGTCTGGCCGTTGCATTGGTGGTCCACCCGAACCCTCTCCCACCTCTACCATGACAAAAATATACCTCAAATCTCTCCACCAATCACACGTCTCCAACTGATCTCATAGACCCGTATACCTGGCTCATCTCACCACTTAGACACCTCCACCTCAACCAATTCCAATGCCTTGTCCTTTTCTCCATGAAAAACACAAAATTCAATAGGCTCTGTAGTTTTCTCCACGTTACAAGATAATAATGATTCCGTAAAATATGAAATTTCTACCTTATAAACCCAAATCGACCTAACCAACATCGGTCATGTCGTGCCCTACTAAACCGGCATTAGTCAGACCTTAACCGGCATCGGTTACTTGCCATTACCATTTAAACCTCATTTTTCCTATTTTGACCAAAAACTCATCACTGTCACATACCTTTTTCCAATACCAACACCCATTACACCCTACCCAAAAACCTAAATTACCCATACATTTCCTTAATTGCATTTAGGGACTTGTTATTTTACCTATACCTCAGCCTTACCTATGTTATGATTTACATACCCGACCTAAACCACCTTTTGTCACATTTGAACTTGTGTACTCGTTTATACCTTGCGATGTCGTTACCTATGTTGTTTTTGGCCTCTTGACCTTACCTTGCCTATTGTTGTGTTGTTTATCCCAACCAAAAATTTGGTGTACCAGATCATTCCTAAACATTCTACACCTCACCTACATTGTGTTTCAAGACCATATCATGTACCCTGGAAACCTGAATCACTTCAACCTTGTTTGAATAAACCTATCGACCTTGGATGATGTAGAGTTTGCAAGGTCTTCAACCTGGTACCGTGTCATAGTCTATACGTGTGTGAGCATTCGATTGTCATTACCTATTACCCAATTTGACCACGGCCCGTTACATACTACCTATTTTGACCTTGGCCCATTACCTATTACCCAATTTGACCCTAGCCCATTACCTACTACATGTTTTTGACCTGGCCCATTACCTATTACCCGATTTGACCTGGCCCATTATGTTTTACCCGTTTTAACCCTAGCCCATTACCTATTACTTGATTTTACCCTTTCCCATTACCTATTACCTGATTTTACCATTACCTTTTACCCAATGTGCCTATACCCTTACCCACAACCCACCTACCTTCACTTTCCTCACTTACACCTGTATCAAACCACTCACCGACTTCATCTCAAACCTCATTAGTACTGGTTTGAGGGGGATCACCTCCATACACATTTGGGGTAGTCTCACCTTTAGCCTACTTGGGGCACTCTCACCTCCACCATACGTGGGGCAATCACTTCCTATTTTTGTCAATGTCGCTTATCAATACAAGCTACGTGACAAAAAGGGGCAAAATGTAGACACCAAAATTAGGTCATACTACCCTTACAACCATGTTAATTAAATTAACCATACCTTACCTATTCATATCCCATAGTGCACATGATTAATTGAATTAATTATCTTAATTAATTTAATTAACATCCTCACTTGACCACCTCACCCAGTTAACTCACCTAGCCACCTCACTCCATGACCCACTCAAACCTCATTAATGACCTAAGACCAAGTCTAAGCCTATCCTAACCAACTAGGACTTAGTCTAAACCTAGACTTAACTCCTATTAACAAACCTAAGAGGACTCTTACTTATCCTTCCATGATCTATCACTCGAGACTCAAATGAAGATTGAATACCATGCCAAAAATAGCAACAATCAAGCTATTTTTGGCCAACCTAGATATTCCTGCCTTAACCGACGTTGATTATACCTCAACCGACATTAGTCCCCTAACCGTCACTGGTTAGGTTAAATACATTTCCAAAATCCTTTGCTTAGGTTGGTCATTCAATTCAGGATCTCATACGAATAGAGACTTGGAGCACTCAAATTTCTGAAGCACTCAGGCAAAGGAAAACACATGGGAGCACTACCAACAACCATTGGCATTCATCATCTTCTTCACGATCATGGATTCACACAGAGAAGCATGGAGGTTCAAATTTCTGCGGCATGAACACGACATCTCTTCTTCCCGGATCTCTTCCATCACCATCCTCATCACCTGCGTTATCCAAACCTACTCTTTAGTAAGTACCTAACATCTCTTCATGTATCTCTATTTTCTTTCAGTAAGATTTATCATTCCTCTTAGTAATTTATCTTACTGTACATCATTACACCTCCTTCCTCCCACTAACCTATCACCTTACCATACTTGGCCCTTTCATTAGTCTTTAACCTCTCCTACTCATTCATGAGTCATCAAGGCCATTTTATGACCTCACCCTCACCATTTCCAACCTCTATGTAATCACAAAGAGTCTCAAAAACTAGTTCTAAGAACTTTTTTTGATTTCCCCTAGTGATGCCGGTTAGCAAACCGATGTCGGTCATCTTTCCTAATTGGCATCGGTCACACACCTGATGGCGATTATTGTGTGCGGAAACATACCTCAAACCAACAAGCTCATACCCATTCCCTAACAATCTTGAATTTCTTGCAATCTTTACGGACCTTACTCGAGCTCACATGTACTGCACTGTAACCCGAGAACCCGACCAATCACTCCGACTGTTTTGACCTCAATCACCTTTAACCCGACCTTTCTTATTGTTTGGTACAAAATACCTAAATTGTTTCAATTCCAATAAGATTGATATTTCATGTATATTTTGAACATCATTAATATTGTTGTATAAAAGGTGGATTGACAACCTATTAGAAGCATCGCGCTTCCAGTCTAGCTTCCGCTAGGCAGTCCACTCATTGTTTTGTTTAACTCTATATGGTGGTATTATTTTACATTTATAGGTAGTTCCTCCTAGCCAAAAGGGAGCTCTTGCAATTAACATTGGATTAGGAAATCGAATGCATACATAGCCTTCAATCGACATCACAAACAAGTATTCCTCCTTAGCCTACTACCCCTTTATCTGTTTCATTAATTTACTAAGAATCTGGTGAAACAACTACTACTCTGGAGGCTACTAAAGAAAGCTCTAGAACTTGAAGCCTCACCGCTAAATCTTTGTCTCTATGCTCGGGACCACTTCTCCTTTAAGTAGGTTCATAATGGCACTACCTCATCCATTTCCTCCATATATCGGCCCTAAAGCTCCACATATATCTTAAAAAGTCTCTAAGCTAGGTCACCTCCTCCAACTACCTCTCTCGCCCATGTTAGCTTTGTCCTAACCTCATCTCACTTCATTTGTAATCTTATACATGCGAGATATTGCCACTTCCACAGGATCAAACAAATATGCATGCTCCCCAAAAATGTGATCTACTCTCTCCAACATCCCTCCACCTATGATTACATCGGGGGTAAGTTACGAGTCAATGTATGTATCAATGTATCCACAATCAACCTCTAATACTCATCACCTACAACAAATGACCTATGTTAGTACATTCTCATCAAACATATGGCAACACATGTATCATTCATGAACAATATAATCATTTATACTCACATCATGTAATAACTATTTCCAATTAATCACCCTTGGGGGCAAGTGCAATACTCTTGCTACCCATCATTTTCTTACATGAAAACCTAGTAGATATCATGTTGCATCTCCACCACTAAAAATAATAAAAACTCAAATAATATCAACTCAAATCAATATTATATCTCGCATTCGCCTCATATAAACTAGAGGGTGTAATTGGTCTCTTGTGGGACCTAGCCTTGCCCTACTCTCCTCATGGCATGAATAAATCTATGCCATACATACAACTCTCGTAGGCACATCCTAGGATATCCCAAACTACCGCAACACATGCTCATACTTGAAGAACTTGGCAACCTCTAGATTCCTATCCTCCAACTACATATTGCGTTAGATGCATCATAACTCAACCTGATCCTCAGGTCAGCCTCGAGAGTCCCTATAATATCTCTAAATCACAACACCAAGTCCCATCCCATCTAAAATAGATATGTATGTCAAGGTACCAAAACTATGACCCCTCATCTTAACCCATCTAGTTACCAAATTCTCAAGTCGTGCCCAACCCACTTGCATACCACGCTATGGCCTCACTACAATTATATGCTTAAAGGCCCATGCATGAAATAGTGTATTAGCATTGATACATCCACCATGATCCTTCTATATAAATCTATCGAAGTATTTATACAAGTGATCTAACACACAAAGCAAATCCAAGTATATCGGGTCCCATGTTACTCAATATTAATACAAATCTTGTGCATCCTATATGATATAGATATCGCCTTCATCCATAGTGGCATAATATGCCAAATTAACTACAATAAAATTCCACATCCATGGAACACCTGATCTCACTATGTCATCTAGGGTAATTGATAATTCTACCCATGCCTGAGACCTTGTAAAATACCATGTTGTAACTCTCTTCTGACATCATGTATCACCTAGGGGCATAACTTGTACTCAATCTCTCACAACTGATAACCACAATATTCTATATACATCCTCAAGGGTCACCATTATCTCTTTAGTAGGAAACTAAAAAGTACAAGTGTTTGCACACCATCTCTCGCAAAGTGCAGTCATCAAACACATATTATGGGGCACCTCCCCCAATATAGTGATGTGTCTCAACCTTTCATGGTCCAATATATCCCACTCATCCTCATCTAGACTCAGTGTCAACAATGTAGACAAATTCCTCCCTTCACACGAAATTCCCATGAATGTATGTCCCTTTGCACAACATAGATAATCAAAAGTCCCATGTTGTTAAATATTAATACAAATATTGTGCATCCTATATGATATGGATACACCGCCTTCATCCATAGTGATATAATATGCCAAAATAACTACAATAAACTTCCACATCCATGGAACACTTGATCTCACTATGTCATCTAGGGTAATTGATAATTCTACCCATGCCGAGACCTTGTAAAATATTATCTTGCAGCTCTCTTCTAACATCATGTATCACCTAGGGGCATAACTTGTACTCGATCTCTCACAACTAATAACCACAATATTCTATATACATCCTCAAGGGTCACAATTTTCTCTCTAGTAGGAAATAAAAAGTACAAGTGTTTACATACCATCTCGCAAAGTGCGAGTCATCAAACACATATTATGGGGCACCTCCCCAAATATAGTGATGTGTCGTAGCCTAACATGGTCCAATATATCCCACTCATCCTCCTCTATACTCGGTTTCAATAATGTAGACAAATTCCTCCCTTCACAAAATTCCCATGAATGTATGTCCCTACGCTTGACATAGAAAAGCACAACAATCCAAAGTTAGCAACACAAAAACATTTAAAGACATCATATTAACATATTGTAGCTCTCTACATAGAACTTCCCAACACCCTAGATAGTACCACCTATAACATAGTCACTACCACCTTAACCGGGCGGTACCATCAAAGGGATAAAATTATCATTGTGCAGTTTTTCTTGGTTAGATATACCCAAATTCACACAAAGTTAAATTGTAAAAAAGGATAAAAATGTTATACTAATGCCTACACTACTTCAAAAATACAATACTCACTAGTTGATTTGTTGTCGATTTAACAACTCTCTTAAACCTCAATAGAATAGTCTCTCATGATCACAACATCCTCTTAATCCAAATCTCAAATCGCACCGATTCAATTTACAAATGAAATTAATATTCACTTTTCTAACCTTATTATTTATAGCAAATCCTATTATTACTACGATTACTATAGTTATTATATTGCTTCTTAAGGCACCCAATTCATTGATGTTGTCTCATCCATATCTTGAACCTCATTTGTCCATTTTCCACGACCGAGAACCATATCCTTGTTGTTTACCGCATTACACGTTGACTATTATGCTTCCTCTACTTAGTTACACGCCATGTTTGCATCTCACTTTGGTCTCTACTAATTCTATAAATTTAATGTTTCTATTCACATGAACATTATACATTTCTTCTAGCTCATGGTTCACCGCCTTGCTTCTCACCCTTCACCGTAAAGGGGGAAAATATTTGGGGTTATCCTATCACCCCTCCTACAATGGGTTGAGAAAATTTCCAACACAATACACACAAGCACATCACATACTACCACCCTATCCTCAATCAATCGCAAAGCAATATTCAAACTTATATTCGCAAGAATACGGTTTTAATATATTTCAAGTGTCAAGATGTCTCAAATTTTCACATCTTTTCTTGGATTCTCACAATCTCTCTCCCTCAAATGACCTAATCTAGGGGGAATTCAACATTTCAAAGAAGTTTCAATCAATATTCAATCAAATACTATGTTCCAACCAATACAAACTATTTTAATTCCATTCCAACAAGTATCAATATTTCTCCCGATGACCTAACTTGGGAGCCAATCAATTTAAACACTTTTTCCATTTGACCAAGTTTACACCCTTATAATCATAAATTAGGGAAATGAGACGACATTACCTTTCTTGAACCACTTTACGAGGGTTTTGTTGTGCCTAGTAGACAAGTTTCAATTGGTTCATTTTCGTCTACAGCGGTGGAACCTATTTTGAGGAAGCGTCATGGCAAAGAGAAAATTTGACCACTCTCCCAACACTCTTCTCTAGTGAAAGGACACTCAAATCCGTAGATTTTTACATTCATTTGGGAATTTATAAATCCCAAACATTCCTTCAATATCCAAGTTTCAAAGTCTCCTATATCTCCTTAGCATATTTTTTATCCAATGCTCCTCTTATCATAATAAAATCACCCGCATGGATCAAAACGGTGATCCATTGTTTAATGTGTTGTGATTCTTACTATCGGAACGCTCCGCTATAACTCCTTCATCCCTCTATATATATATTCTTCTTATATTCTTTATACTATTAAATGTCTTCCCAATAGCATAAGGGGAAAATGTAGACACCAAAATATGAACTTATTATTATTACATGATGCCTCTAGTATGTTGTTATATGCATGATTTCCAAGTGTGAAGATTAGACATTGGTGACACCTTTTCTTAGTCCTTTTACTAGTTTTAACTAATTTTGATTGTGACTTTTCCTCTTACTACTTGCATTTATATATTTTAGTCATGTCATAGGGATCCATGTCCCTATTCTTGGTGTTGTTTCTATTTCTTGGCTTTAGGGAATACTTACCCAACTAGGACACTACCACCCATGTGCTAGTTTCCTTTGGGAATTTTTGTCCAATCTACTTTATTTTATAACTTGTTAGTCTCTTCTTCACTTTGGGTCTTTTCTTATCTTTATTTCATGACTTAGGTCAAATTTTGGTGTCACTAAGTATTGAATTTCAAATAAGGAAGTCATATATATACATAACCTACTAACTATTATTAGGGGTTGAACAATTTTGGCTATCACTTTGTATTTACCATCTACAAGAGCAACACTCAAGGACTGCATTTTGGGCTACATTATTCACTACATAGGAGGGCTTATTCTGAATTCCATATCACACATTCATCTTAGGGGAAAATTATTTGTATCTTGTTATGTTGGTACAACTAACACAAGGGCAGCCTAACTTCAAGGGACACAATTCAAATCACATACTCACAAGAACTACATAGGGTCTGAAATGTAGTGCAGTGCTTGGTGAAAATTACATTAGGGTGACTATCGAGGTTATTCCAACTCAAGCATATGAATTATTTATTTCATCCAATATTTGCTTAAGCTTTGTGCAGGTAGCTAGGGTTTATTTTTCAATAACATGTATGATCTGAAAAACCTACGACAGATCTAAATTAACAAACATGGAAGGGAAGACACCAAGTTCAAACCTTGAAAAGACCGAGGAAGCGGAGATGCTACTAAGATACTAACACCCAAATTAAACACTAGCTCTCGGGTTAGTCATGTCTTCCTATGGGAACTCCTGTTTGAAGAGGTCCCAAATCTTATTTTCTCATACATAGCCTACACAGTCCGGATCTAACATTCTCATCTTGTTTCCTATCCCGGGATCATCCTAGATTTTACGATACAAGATAATTCATTCTTATTCTCCTACTTTATACAAAAAAAAAATCTTAGAATGTTAGATCTTACATCTTATTGTTATATTCATTTGATCTTAGTCCTCGATATAAGATTTAAAATTTTTTTAAATCATAAACCAAGAGAAAACATCGCCAATAAGACTCCTAGAGAAAATATTAATAAGTATCATGGCATTTCCATAGGGATCCATGATCTGTTGTATAATTATTAAGATGTAGGTAGGGATCCAAAGTACCATCAAACAATTTAAATTAAGGAATTACAAATTTCTAGGGAATAGTATTTGAAATGTTATACACAAAATAGTATTGCCGGGAAAAGTATTAGAATCAACACTAGCATAATAGGCCTTGCTTTCTAAGGTCAATGTGTGGACCTTTCTTTGTAACTCACCTACCACATGCATAAGAGAAAGCACCTCTTGAGGAGGTATAACATAATAACCTAAAGGTTCATTCAAAGGTTACACCCTACCATTAATAATAGCCACATGAACACTATCAGGCCTAGGAATATTATTGAGGGATGAGTCATCTAAATTTTGCATGGGTTGAATGGGCTTGACCTCATGATTAGGCTCTAAAGGGATATCAATATCAATAATAGGAAATGTAATCACACTAGGAGATGTATCAACATGTAGACTATGTGCAACTAAAAAGATCAGCATGCTCATTTTTGCTAACAATATCACTATGCACATTAGTATCTACAAGTGGAAGAGAAGTACTAATAGAAACATCACACTTGCTTGTAAGAGGAGAAATAGAAACACCATGTGTATCAACCACAACATGATCCATATAAAAAAATCAATCATGAGAAATGGAAATATCAATAAAAAAATCATTATTTTTGCATTCAAATGCAACAATAGAAGTGTAATGATTATTATGTGTAAGAAAACTAGAGATGCTAAAACCAAGATCGTTATGTTTATATTCAAAAGGATTAGAAACACAATAATTGTTAGATCATACATTGGAACAAAGATCATCATGTATTTCATTATCATGGCTATATTTGTAATGCATTATTTCCTCCTCATAAACATAAAGGATACCATCAATCAATTTATAAATAGAGGGAAATTATTTGGTTTGTGCACTAGAAACACTAACATCATCACTAGAGTCTATGTCATCTATAATAATAGGCTCATGATCACTAATCCAATCTGGAAGACAATCCTTAAGATCTTCATGAGTGACAGGAGGTGGGAGATGAGTTGTATCATCTAGAAAGGTATCTTAAGGAGTAGCGATAAGAGGTGATGTATGGAAATGGGGAGGATGATCAATGAATGGTTGGAAAGCATGATCTAAATCAACATCAAAGACTAGATCATCCCTAAGGGATTGTTAAAATGGAGTAACATGATTTGAATCCTCATATTTAATATGGACCTAGTTAAAGATATAGTAACCATTATGATTCTATAAATCCCAAGAACAAGCCATAATCACACACAAGAAAAAAGTACACACAAACCATATACTTTTATACCTTGAGACAATACCATTGTTTGAAAATTAGCAGGACTAACCTATAGAAACTTAGTAGGATCTTAGATTAGGTGAAGGATTTGATGTGTCGAGTTCACCAAATAATTTCACTTTTGTGAATTCCTATTTCATTCCCTTTTATGAGTTTTAGTGTGTTTCTAATTAACATACATAAAAAGGATGAAATAATGCAATATGAGGCTATTATGATCTAATTAACTTCCAACATTAATTTCTAAATTATAATAACACTTTACAAAGTGACTATTGATCTAGGAAATATCAAAATATAAAGGAGATATTGTACTTAGTTGATACCATGTGGATATGGGAGGTTTTGATTGATTTGAGTATACAAATAGGCTGATGTGAGATGGAAGTTACTTTGTTCTTGGAACTAGCACTGAACTATACGGTCAAAAGCGCACAAATAGGTCAAGAGTATCCATATAGTTCTTACCCTTATGTACGGTCTTCGACATGCTTGGATTTTGGCTCTATAACTTTTTTGTGCCTCGCATGCCTAGAAATGATTATCGACATGTGTTAGTATTATTTTCTCTCCTTCGGAATAGATTTATAACTTTGATCAAACAATTAAACCCTCATAGTACAAGATGGAATTCATGCAAAACAAATTTAGGTGGGTTGTGGGAACCACTTTGTACCATCAATGTCGCCACTATCTCGAAGAGGACTCAAACCACACATCATTCTCCTAGCATGTGATATCTATTATAATTCAATTAGAATTTGGCAATCGTGCTTTGACAATGCCTTACTTGAGTTTCACACTTACTCAAATAGTTGGGAAGGGTCACTTTTATTGCTTATGAAGAGAATATGGAGACTCTTAGACCTTATAGGTAACTTTAGACACTGTAGAGAGTATTACCCTAATGGATGTACATGAATTATTTCACATTTTTGGGAGCTTGTAGAGCAATTTGTTCTTACTTTTACATGAAGATCTCTTAAACTTCTAGGACCCTAAATGAGGTATGATTGACTTGATTATATAATATTTTGATGGTTATTATGTCATGAAAGGATGACTAAGAGGGAATATTAGTCCATATGAATATGATACAATTGAAATTTTAGTGCACAATGTGTCGATCCAAAACCATACATTAAGATTGAGTTGTAGATTTTAACAAACCAGCCAAAGTGAAGTTTTCAACACGGGAGGAAAAAGTTTATTTTGAGATTATGGATCTAGGGATAGATGTTTCTAGGTATGTTTTGTGTAATTAAACCTCAAAAACTGATAATACAAATCCATGTAAAGATAAAAAAATGACTTGAAGGGCTATTAGGGTATGTTAAGTAAGAGTGAGGAGGGTGTATTTGTGTATGCAAGTGTGTAATGTCAAGACCAACAATGTCAAAGGATAGATTTCCAAATTTGAATGTCTACATTATTATTGTTGGGTGCAAGATATAGATGAATAGATTGCAATAAGTATAGGAAATATTAATCATCTGCATTCCCAAAACTTTTAGTTATATCATTATTGATCCATAAAATAACATTGATCTCGTGTTTTAAAATGTTTACCAAAACAAATACTTTAAATAACATTTTTTCTGATTTTAGTGAATATGAATTGATTAAAAAAACTAATCCAAACTGATTTAAATGTGTTTGAAAACTGAATTGAAACTAATTTAAAGTGATTATAAACTCATTCATTTCCAGTTGCACATTCAAACTGATTAAATATGATTTCCCGTAAATGTTGTAAAAGTGTGATTATTGCATCAAAATTGATTAAATATTGAGTTAAATCTTTCTTAAAAATCATAAAAATATTGATGCAAAACTAAAACACAAAACACCAATGTGATAATGGAGTTCACTGTTGTTCGGGCTACATCTTCGGGGTTTCTTATAATGCAATCCAATCCATTAAAAATAATTTGAAAGTATAAATAATAATGGACCTTAAACCTGAAAATGGAGAGAGATGCAACTCGAGAATTGCTCTACATTGGGCAGCAATGCCTCAATCCGTAATGTCAACATATCCACAAGGATTCCGATGAGGTTCTCCAAAAAATCAAGAGAAAATTACTCTTCAAATGGGAAATGAACATAAAATTTTAGAATTACAATAGGCTCGGGATGATCGTCTCAAAATTTTGAATAAATTTCCAGACATGTCAAAATCTTAAAAATGACTCCAAATGGGCTAAGAATTCCTAAATATATAATCTTCGCCTTTTAAAAATCATATACGATCGTTTATGTCTTTTGTTTAAATACCAATTTCCCCTTATCACCAATTATAATATGTATGCAAGTTGGTTAGGGTGCTTAACCTTTTACCCTAAGGTGCGGGGTTCGGATCCCAAAAAGTGCCTTTTTGTTGCGCTTATGGGATTGGGATTTATCCGCATTTCTAGATGCCATTTGAGGATAGATAGTAAATAACCTACGATCATTATGTTAAAGCGTGGTTGTGGCCACATCCTCCATTGTTTTACTTGGGTGAATATGTATGTAGCTTGTCCACTTGGTTAGCAAGTATGGGGACATGTAAGCCCGGCTAGCTAGGCATGTGACTCGGTTGGATGGGAAAGTTAGTTTCCTTGTTGGGAGTGTTGGAATGGACCATTAGATGCGGCTAGGTCATGATGATTATGCATAACTCGCTGAATTGGTAGGAGATAAGGTGCATCTAACCTAGAACATTTGGTTATTACAGTTTGTTCCCCTTAGCTTGGTCCCAACTCGACTTCCTAACTTGATAAGTTGGGAGACTTTGCACAACTTAGGACTCACCACGTGTCACCATATAATACTACCACTTATCAAATGGAAAATGCACCAAACACATAGTGTAAATGGGATAGTGAACACCACTAGCAATAATATGGTGGTCGGGTCTCCTTCTGAAACAAAAGTAGACCCCACTATTGAAACCAAAATTTTAATGCATAACTATCAAAGATTGGAGTATAAAATGTAAACATTATTTTTTTCCCTTCTCTGCTTCCACATCACCACTTGTCAACTTCTGATATGTTGATCAGTTTTTTATTGTGTTGATCATGAATGAGTTGTACTTTGTGCATATGATATCGGTTTTAACCCGTTGATATGCGACATAAAGCTTTCTCGAGATATTTTGTAAGGAATATGAACTCAAATTTTTGGAACATTTGTCCACCTGAAATGACCTCCAGATCACTCCTCCCATTAAGAATTCTTTGGGTCTCCAAAATTCTAAAAAAGCGAAACTAAATAAATGAATGTACTTGGCACCCTTCTATAAGATTCCCATTTTTATCTATGCAAAACTTCTCTCTACATAACAAAAACATACATGAGAAAATAGTATCGAAGATAAAAATTACTGTAATTTATTTAATGTCATCACCAAAAATGGATTAGTATATAATAAATAACAAAACTCCTCTCCATAAGTATTTAATTGAATCCATGTTCTTTGGCCAATAATTACAAATGAACAATCTCACGCAAAACATATTAGGATAAAATAGACAACACAATGTAAATACAACAAGTTATCAATTGACCTTCGAAACTATCAAATTCTGCGCATCACGCATAATATCACCCAAAAGCAGATCGGTAGAAAATTGACAACACAACGCCATACAAGTTATCCAATTGACCCTATGAAACTGTCAAATCACTACAAAATATCACTAAAATAGATCAAATATGTAATAGACTACACAATGCCTTATAAAGAGGCAAGAGTCAAACTAAATCCATGTGAAACTACTAGTGAAAATAAAATATCTATCCCCACATTTTGTGTGGAAAATATGATAGAAACAAATATGTATGCCCAATGTTACATTTAAAATGATGATATTGGCCACCAATGCAATTACAAACATGTTTGTTAGTGTAAACAACATGCAATCTATGTAGTGACCATCTATGAAAAATAATGCCCAAGTGCGGGTCTTCAAAAGCGTGTTAAACAAGTATGGTAACAAAAAAATTGAATGGTGTTTACAATTACAAGCATTGCCCAAAATGGGTCTTTAAAAATACATCCAACATATGTATGCCCAAAATAGATGCATCTCATAACAATTATTCGAATGCAAGTATTAAATATTAGGCAAATTGAATCATGTCCCAACAACCTGCATGAAGCTGCTTCCAAAATCTCAATATTAAAACATGAGTTAAATTCCTTTACCAAATGCATCAAGAAACTCAAAAGTGAATCAGGAAATTCAAAATAGAGCTTAGTAATACCATAAGCGTGAGAAGAAATACTACAAATGATAAACCTGTCTCAAAGTTATTCTCACTATCTGGTAGCTCAAAATATTATTCCAAAGCTTAACCATGGGTAAATTTTCCTTATTATCATACAACATGAATCCCAAAAATGCTTTGAAACATGCATGCTAATGACCCGTTTCAGCTATGCAAAAACTTTGTATCCATAAAAACAAATGATAATTTACCATCAGAATGAAAACATAATGGACTCAAATCATGGATAACAAATCCTGAGTTTTCTTAGTAATTGTTGGTGAATTAATAACTTCATTAATTACTTCCATTTCTTGGAGTATAAACCATATTTTTCTTACCATTTTTAGGATAGTGTGATGGTTGAAGTTTCCAACATTTCTCAACCTAATGTCCACTTATATGACAATGAGTGTAATAGTTTTGTTTGTCCTTCTTTTAGGACCTAGAAACATGTTTTCTATTTCTCGCCTCTAAATGAAAAGATTGATCTTTAGCACCTACCTTATTTTTCATAAAAGGAAACAAATTCTATAACAATGATTTTCTCTTCAAACAATTAGCCACATAATGATTATTTAACCCAAAAAAGGTGCAAGGAAAAGCATGCCACATTTTTTGTATGTCATAGCCATATTGTTCAAACTAAAAGAGAGCATCAAAAGTTTTAGAATTTACCAAATTCTTAGTGTTATGTGTTGTGTAAGAAAGAGGAGGTGGAATCTCAATACCTCGTCTTTCTATTTTCTTAGAATTTTATCAACCTGTGATGGATTATTCTTACGCATGGAATAATTATGTAATGTTAGTGGTGTAAAAACTGGCGATTGTAAGAATGTATTCCTTGATGGATTTGGAACTCTCTCGATTTCCATTCACTCACTAGCATAACCCAAACCTGCAAATTAAGGTCGATCCTCTACATGTATTGGGTTAGCAATACCTTGGCCATTCTTACCAAGGCCTCTTCCTTCAAATCCCATTTCAAATAACAATTTAGATCCAATGCCCTTAGTGTGTTGTTCAAAATTACCAAAACTAATATCTGAAATCGAATGAGAGGAAGTACTACATAGTGACTTACTTACAGTGCATTCATCCATCTTGTCATGGTTTCTACATCTAATGTGGAAGGAAAATCCTTCATTTGTACACCATTATGTAGTTTTTCCAAGAGCTCCTCATTGTCCTACAAATCATATTTGGTGACAATCTCTTCTTCAAAGGAGTAAAAATTTGATCTCAGGAAACATTTTTCTTCATGGATTTGGCGATTACATGCCTCAAGCTCATCGAGCTTCTCTTGCTTTGAAAACTTTCCCATAGTTCACATGTTCTTGTACTCCACACACAACTGAACCAACTGCAATATTTGTCAAACCAAATTGTTAACCACTGGAAAACAATATTGTTAAATCTTGTTGATCAACTTCTTTGATACCAAAATATGATCCGTAAACTAACATTGATCCTATGTTTTATATAGTTTACCAAAATAGATACTTTAAGTAGTCATTTTCCCAATTTTAATGAATAGGAATTGATTTAAAAAAATTATCCAAATTGGTTTAAATGTGTTTGAAAATTGAATCAAAACTAATTTTAAGCAATTATAAACTCATTTGTTTCAGTTGCACATTCAAATTGATCAAATACAATTTCCCATAAATGTTGTAAAAAAGTGATTATTACATAGAAATCGATTAAATATTGATTTGAATTTGCCTTAAAAATCAGAAAAAGTATTGATATAAAAATGAAACACACAACACCAATGTGATAACAAATTTCACTCGTTGTTCAGGCTACATCTCTTGGATTACTTATAACGTAATCCAATCTATTAAAAATTAACTTTAAAGTACAAATATTAAACTCACAAATAATAATGGACCTTAAAAATGTAAATGGAGAGAAATACGACTCGAGAATAGCTCTACACTTGGCGTAGAAATGCCTCAATTCGCAATGGTTACGTCTCCACTAGGCTTTTGACGAGGTTCTCTCGGTAAATCAATAGAAAATTACTCTTGAAATGGGAAATGAACATCAAATTTTGGAATTACAATAGGCTTAGCCTGATCATTTTGAAATTTTGAATAACTTTCGGCACTTTGTGCCTCAAATGGGTTAAAAATTCCTAAATATACAATTTACCCCTTTTAAAAATCATACACATTCATCTACGACTTATGTTTAAATGTGAATTTTCCCCTTATCATCACTTATAATCCACAAGTGAGTTGGTTGGGGCGCTTGACTTTTACCCTAAGGTACGGGGTTTGAATCCCCCAAAGTGCCTTTTACTACGATTATGGGATTGGGATTTATCCCAAATTTCCTAGATAATGTTGGAGGATAGGTTGTAAATAGCCTATGATCATTATATTAAACTGTGGCTTTGCAACGTCCTCCATTATTTTCTTGGGCAAATATGTATGCAGATCGGACACTTGGTTAACAAGTATGGGGACAGTGAGCCCATGTGGCTTGGCTTGTGACTCAATTATATGTGCGAGTCAATTTCCTTGTTGGGCATGTTGGCGCAAACCATTGAATCCGGCTCGGGGCGCAATGATGTTTGTGTATAACTTGTTGATTTTGGTAGGAGATAAAGTGCATCCGACCTAGAACATTTGGTTGTTATAGCCATTGCCCTTAGCTTGGTCCCAACTCGGCTTCTTAACTTGGAGAGTTCGAAGACTTTACACAACTTAGGACTTGCCACATATCACCATATAATATTACCACTTGTCATTTGGAAAATGCACCAAACACATAGTGCAAATGGATAGTGAACACCACTAGTAATAATCATGTAGTCGGGTCTCCTTACGAAATAAGAGTAAACCTCTTTGTTGAAACCCAAAAAATTGCACACGCGATCGAAGACTAGAGTATAAAATGAAACCATTATTTTCTCCTTCGATTTGCTTGCACATTACCACTTTTCAACTTCTTAGGTCAATCGGTTGTTCATTGTGCTTTTCTGGGAGTGCGTGCTGTTATCTTCCTTCTAATCGTGTGCGGGCTATATTTTTGCATATGATATACATTTTAACTGTCAAAATGTGATGGAAAGATTACTACGATATCCTCTGCAAGGAATAAGGCTAGGAAATTTTGGGAACATTTTTTCACCTGAAATGACCTCCATATCAATTCTAGTGTTCTAAATTGTACCTCTATGAAAAAATGATCCTTTATCTTGGTATTTTTTACATACAAGATCATCCATAAGAATTATATTATCATGCGGTGTTATGATTTTGTATTGTAACCTTAAAGGTTTAATATTACCTTTTGGTATTATTTTTCATTCACTTGATGTCTAATAGCTAGTATTTGAATTAGTATTACCTTAAATGTGACCTTAGATTGGTCATGTTGTTGGATAGTAAAAGTTTCTCTTTATATAACAATCACTTCATTTTCAAGTCAAAAACTTGAGCTAATGATGTAGATTATATTATATTGCTTTCATTCCATGGATCTAGGTATGGACAAGGAACACATGAAATTAAAAGAAAATGGTCGTGGGATCCACTATGACAAGTAAGAATCATGATAGTACTAGTGATGTAATTATTATGGTATCCAAGATATACTAATAAATTTAAATTGATTCATTTTCTATCATACCTTTTTATACTTTTTAATGAATGATATACAAATGATAAAATACAGTAAATGGACAAGCAACAGGCATGCAATACTATGAAACCATAAGCAAGAGAGAGAGAGAGAGGATGACTTAGTTGATTTCCGAGTGATCTCGAAGTAATCTGAGCGTTAAATAGCTGAAACATACTAGGAGTAGCATTGTCAAGGCTCTTTGGAGGTTACGGAACCTAGGCGTGCGAGACAGGAGTTCCCATAGGAGAAGGGAGCGTCTCGACACTAGTGACTAGATCTAGGTGCTAGTGGCCACCCAGATGCTCGGGTTACGATATCTTTTCGTACATGAGGAGATTTTTTATTGATCCCTATTTGTCACTCTGGTTTTGCTTCAATGTCATCTATTGTACATGTAACCTACAAAACAAATGTCTAACTACACATACCCACAAACCACATCAAATCCTAAAAATAAAGATGCATTATGTGGAGTCAGACTGACCCGAGTGGTCACCCGAAGAGTGAACTTAGTACCGAGCGTTGCACTACATTTCATACTCCATGTAGTTCTGTGTGAAGGTGTGTGTAATGATGCCCTAGGATGCCCTTGTGCAGGTTGTACAATGGTAGCGGGCTAGATCTAGAATGTAGCAAATATATAGAATGCGTGAGATAGAATAGAATAGACTTCCCCTCATATGTTTTGTATGCAAAAGAATGTATCCCTCGTCCCTTGAGTGAATGTCCTAGATGGATGCTTTGTGATGCTCTTATGCCTTTGGATGCAAGCTTAGATGATAGTAGATAATGCTAGTGCTTGGCCCCTTATTTGAGAGAAATAACTATGTATATATATATATATATATATGATTCCCTTCTTTGTTCGTAATTGATAGTTGGAAGGTCAACCCAAAAGTATAAAATATTATCAAGAAGTAAAAGAGACCCAAAAGAGTGAAAAGGGATGAAATAGTCGGGAGTACCCGGGAGGGTCACGAGTGCACAGGCGCTAGTGTCCTAACTAAGCACTAGTGTTCTAGCCGAGCACTAGTGTCGAGGCCATAAAATATAAATAAATCAAATACCAACATGGATGTAGGGCATGTAAGGTCAATAAAAGTATAAGAGAGAAAACAAAAAGCCCAAAAGACATTGTCAATTACTAGTTTTCTTGCTTAGGAATCATGTATATATTAGTATGCTCTAAGACCTAGAAATGTACCCAAGTGCATAGATATTGTGTCTACAAGTGATGTATTTCTTATGGTGTCCAAGATATACTAATAAATTTAAATTGAGCCATTTTCTATCATACCTTTTTCTAATTTGTGTATAGGTTTCAACAAAATCTATATGAAAAGTGGTATATTGCGAGACTCATAATTGAGAAAGTCATTATCATAAAACATAATGGGAGTATGCTACTCGTTCACTATTGTAACCAGTAATCACACCAATACATATATCAAATGGATTATCATTAGGTTTCAGTGGATTGTTCTCTTCATTTATCATATGTATATTTTCATGTTGATCATGAGATATGGTACCATGGTTTAGATGAGGGTTCACAAATATTTAAATGTGTTAGTTAGGATGAGCCACATATTGGTTTAATGCGTTATTCATACCTTCAAATTTAATATGGTTACTTTAAAATAGGTTTTGATCTTGTCTTCCAATGTGATGCAACTATTGGAATAATGTCCAGAGACTCTTCAATAACCATAGTATAAATTTACAAGTATAGTTTTAGGTTGTAGTATTGATGGATCCAACTCTCAAAAAGTAAGTAAATTAATCAAATTGCACCCAAGAAATAATTGTAGCACTTTTATGGACTCTAACTCGTACATGTAAACTGTATATATTGTTGTTGAGGAAATATTGATTTGAGGAAATACTAATCTAGTATTTCTTGATTGTTCAACTATGTTGGCTAAAAATTTGGCCTCGAGATTAGGTTAGAAAGTATTATCATTGATTATGGCCTTGAAGTTTTCCTTGGGTTGAAGATTCTCTCCACTAAAGGTAGTTCCTTTAAAATGATTACATTAGCCTCTAAAATATTGACTTGGATACATTTTTATCTCACTAAAAATGTTCATAAAACGATTGGTCTATGTTAAATATTACATTTTCTTATATGGGTGCTAAAAAGTATTCAAAAATAGAATTATGAGTTCAATTTCAATAAACTTGTGTGTCATGTTGTGGCCACATTCTTGAATCTAAAAACATACTAATATGTTCATTATCACCTTCTATCAGTTGAGTTCTTCATGTAAAGATGATTTGCATGTTAGTGTTTATTGAAAAATGTGCAAGAAAATCATCTACTAGTGAGGTAAAGGTATGCATAGATCCTTGAGGTAATGCATAGACCAAATCAAGAGATTAGTTTATCGGGATCCTATGAAATAGTTTGGTTAATGAATGATCATTATGTGAAAAATCCAAACAAAAGGCATAAAATGGCCTAAGGTGGTGAGATGGATCTCCCTTCCCATTATATGATTTATATTTTGGGGTAATGAAACCCATTGTGAAATGGTAACACAATGTCATTAATGAAACTTTTGAGTAATATTTCATTAGAAGTGACCTTGTTGTATGGATTTTGAGACCCTTGTAAGGATAATTCAATTTTTTTCTTACTGATTCACACAAATTGTTTATCATAGTAGTCATCTCATAAGGTAGAGAAGTAATAGGGATATGAAGGGATAAATTTATTAAGTAAGAAAAGTCTAAAACATTGGGATCAATGGTAGGAATATAAAAGTGAGTGGAGTAGGAATACGAGAGGGGATAATATGAGGCATAAATCCAATGGAACATGTTAATTGGGAGAGACGTGAAATGGAATCTTTGTTGGAGTAAATCTAAGAGATGACCACTTGAGAAGGAATGAGAGGTGTGTCAATATGTACTTGATCATTACTATCATTTAGGTATCCATGGTTCATTGTATAAGTATCATCTTGATTAATAGGCCCATTGTTGTATTCTTGATTTTGAGTTTGAGATTGAATTTGCCTTATCAAAATTGATATATTGTCCATTTCACTAGGATTTTTAAGAGACGCGTCATTTAAAAGTAACTAAGTATTGAAGTCGAGTTGGGTCTTCTAAAGAAACTTTATTCCATTAACTACTTTGGCATATGAAATACACATGAGGATCATTCAAAGTATCATGATTCATAGGGGTATCAAGAGAGGTTGAAATAATTTCAAGGTGAGCTTTGGTCTCATTAAAAGCAACCATTTTCCTTATTTCACAAACCTTAGGAGGAATCAAGGTAATTTGTAAAAGACTAGATGGATTAAAATTTAAACTAGAACTTTGTTGTGTTGGATTATTGGATCTTATTAACTTGGATGGCATAAGAAATATAATATGTATTAGAATATTGCATAAACAATATTACACACAAGAAAGATTGGGTTAAAATAAAGCAAACCCTACAACAATCAATAAGAGGTAAGAGAAATCCTAAACATAACAAGAAATGTGGGTTGATTACTAGTTGAGTGGGGTTTACCAAAAGGAAAAACCTAGCTTACACACAAGGTTTAAGCTCACCAAAAGGAAACCCTATGTTGATAATTCTATATAAGTATGGGTTCATTGAAAGGGAAATCTTAGGATGGTACTCAATATAAGTGCGGAGTTCGAGGAAAATGGAGGTGTAGAAAGTGGTTTTACATACATAAATACCTTTGAATTAACCACACCTAATGCTGATGTGGGTTTATAAATAAATATATCAAGAAATCATACCTAATTCCATTAAAAGGATCTAACCTAGAACCTAGGGAATAAAAAAACTTAGAATAATACTAAAATGTAGAAAAGATAATAAAGTTTGGGTTTGTGAAGACAATCGATAGTGAAAGGTAGAAGATGATAAATCCACTCACTTTGAGGCAAACTAACCCTAAAAATAGGACCTACAATAACAAGGAAAAAAATGGGAAGATTTGTAGAATCACGAAGATCACTAAAATGTGCAAAACTAGTAAAAGGTATTAAACTCGAGTATATGCACAAAGATTGATTTTTCTATACAAATGGGATCTTCATGCCCTAGCCTACAAAAACCTCACTCACTTTCTTTGGTTACTGTCACAAATCATGGAGAATTTTATCTCTTTCAAAATCCTAATATGTCATCAACTCCTTGAAAACCCTATTAAATTGAGGGATGTAAATGAGAGCATGTGTCATCCTTCATTAACATCAATCCCCTCATGATTTTCCCAAATCACAACACTTGATGTAAGTCAGAAATCAATCTTGTGTATGTAAGCTGTCCTAGCCCTTACCTTTGATGTGTGTATCAATTAGTAGAGGCTAGAATTCAAATCTCTAAATGCTAAAATTTGAATTTTGGCACATGGATACTTTAAAAATAGAATAGATTTTGCATTTATAAATTTAATACCACTCTTGTAGTTGATTCTTTATATGATCGATTGATTGTCTTTTAGATTATTGTACATGCATTACTACACCTTTGTATAAATAGACTTCTTGAATTCAAATAAAGAACCTCTTGCACATAAGTTGATGCACAATTGGTGCAAAAGATGATACACGACAACAAATATGATAAAGAAAGCCACAAAAATGAAAAAGATATTTAAATGAATGAGTTGATACCACCGCCCCCTGGGCCACCCATTACCTTTTCTCACGACGGGTGGAGCTTGACGCCACCCAGAACAAATTTCCATAATTGGCCTTAGCCATTTCTTCGCCTCTCATGCGCTTGAGGAGGATATTATCAAGAAGGAGAGCACATTGGCTCGAGTTGTCGTTGGAACCCACCCAACACTAGGAAAGACCTTCCAAGCCCCGATTGACATGACCATGACCCACCATCGATTGGGTAGCGATTAAACAATGTGCAACTTAATTTTGTTTTCCTTTTTGATGTAATAGATTGTTTTTCTACGATCGGCCTAATTTAAATTGTTTTTGTCCTAAGCCCTTTTACTGCTGGATTGGCCAAAGTGTCTTTAAGACACTCTCATATCACCTATCTTTTTGTGAATAATATTGTAATATAATATCTATTTATTAATATAAAATGTATTTCATCAAACAAAATTATGAAAAAACTACCAAATTTGATAACTGCCCCAAACCAAAACAAAAATAGGGAAAGATAGGAAAATTAAAAAGAAAAGAAAACAAAAAGAAAAAAGAAAAAATGTTGAAAGTGGAAGCCAAGAACGAACAAAACACACCACTAAAACCGAGAGCCAAATCAATAATAAATAACCACATTAATACATTAGACTAAACAATAATCCCGTACCAAAATGAGGTGGGTGGAGTTAGTTGAGTTTAATCTTCACAAGTAAGTTAGGCATTACTTTAATTGATTTTGGTGGTTAGAGGAGGTTGATTTGGTGTTTAACTCCAAAATAAGCGAGCACTTTTATCTCTTTGCATGGCATTTAGTGGTGGTTATACATATTTTTATTTAGATTCAAAATACAAAATTAAAAAATTGGTGGTTATGGCCAAACTTCAAGCTTACACAACTACCTATACCTATTGATGTGTCAAAAAAAATTTGGTAATGAAATGCTATTATTCATTACAACTTGAATTATTCCTCCCAACCTCCACAATTAATTATCACTTTTACTTGTTTTTAAGATTCTTTCCAACAAATATGTCCCATGGTTACATTCGATGGTTGTTTGTGTGTTTTTATTTTTTAATTTGTATGTTTTTTTATCACATTTACACATTTTTAATGTTCACGTTCTTCTAATTTATAGACAATTTAAAATGTTAAAAAAGTTATTTTTTTTTTTTTATTATGATTATAATAGTATCGAAAATTAATTCAAGTATTGTTGTATATAGTATAAAGGGTAATATTAACCCGTTTGGTTTATCTGACAGTGGGGAATGTGTGTTATATGCGGGAGGTCTCGGGGTTAAATCTTCGAGTGACCACCTGTATAGCTCATCGTTACTCGGCTAGGTAGTGTCGGGTGGGTCAGCGACTTCGTTGGCAGAGGTAGCTCTCGGCATGGTGCCAAGCCGGCTTGGTGTTCAATGCGACAGAGGTCAAGCGGGACATGAATCACGTATTCAATGCGATGAGGCATGTCCTGGCACTACCACGAGAGGTAAACATAACCACTTTTATCCAACGGGTAGTGGTGTGGTTCTTGGGTCTCCTAGTAATTGGGAGGTCCAAGGTTCAAATCTCGGCTCCGTGTTAAGGCGGCTACTACTGACGACGGTTTGGATACCCCGGTGATATGGCACCACGATAATGTGGTTTAATTTGTGGGCTAGTCGAGAGCTTAAAATTCCATCCTTAGATGGTTCCACGGCCGATGTGGGTTGGTGATGCCACAAAGGGCTAGGGCCCTCTCCTAAGTAACCTCAACAAAAAAATAAAGGGTAATATTCAAAATTTATATCATTAAAAAATGTTTGTCAAGCATAAATAACCATCAATTTTAAAACTTAGATTAAAATATAATTTAAAAATACTTTTTTCTTATGATTCGTATAGGTGCACGCTCTTATAAAATAATTTGAATTTTTATTCAAATAAAAAAAAATGTTGATTGAGCACCTCTAGGATGTTTTATAATTAGACACTTGATTACATAGTTTGATGGCATCTCTACCTAAGTTCCGAGAGGAACATATAGATCCAACAATGCAAAGTAAGTGAACAAACTAAACCAATGATCACCTTCAACTAAGCAACTATGGGTAAGGGGCATCCACATCGTCAAAATCACTCGGGGCACAATCGACCTCGGTCATTTGACTCTTTGTGTCGGGTGTCTCGGGGTTTGCATTCAAAGCAAAACTTGATCCTTGGTGGGTTCATTTAAAACCATACATCAACACCAATAGACCAAGGGCCTTTCAACACATTAATTTTAAATGCATTTATCATTATCAATAAAATATATTGATGATAATGATATTTTCATTTTTGAAGGGATACAAATTAATTTATATGATCCAATTTGTATGTGAAAATGTATTTTTGTTTGAATTTTTCAATAAATATGATTTATAACATCCTAATACGTATTTGAATTTTTCAAAGATATTTTAAAAATAATTAACAAGTCAAAATTATATTAAAATTCTATGTCAAATTTCTGAAGGTGCTTGTTGATTAAATTATATAATTCAGTACCCAATTGTGTCACCCTTAGAGGTGCTCAACCAAAAAAAAACTATATTAAAATAATAAATAATTGAACCCATGATAAAATAATCGTGTGAGAGAGAATAACTTAATTTTTAAAATGAAATATGGAGAATGAACAAACTGTAGATTGAAAAGTCACTTTAGATTCACAAACACGCTAAATTTAAAATTAACTAGGCGTGATTAAATATATATTAATAATAGAGATCTGATTTTAAAATGAGGTTTTAATTTGGATTATAAGAAAATCGAGAACGTGGCACATAATTAAAAGCTTGGTATATTAGACGAGTATAAATACACTTCGTGTAAATTTGGAGGTATTTGTCATGGTAAAGTGTGAAAGCCGTTCCAAAGGCAAGACAACTCCTAAAAAATAAAGACCAGGAAAATATGTTGTTAGTTCCATGGAGATGTGATTAGAATTGTGGAGATCCCAAATCTATAAAACTAGCACAGTCTCTACAAAATTAGTTCTATATACAATGGGTGATTTGATTATATAAATGTAATTTTTTTGTTTTAGTTTGCAAATTCTATGTTATTTTGTCTAGTTTTATCACAAATTAGTGGGAATTTGATTTTATTTTCTAAAACTCAATTCGAGACTTATGTTATTCCTATATTATTATCAAGGTCCCCATGATTTGAAAAAATTGCAAGAAACACTCAATGCAATTAAATAGTCGATATGGTGTATAGAAGCTGTCTCAACCCTTATATTTTAATGAATGCAATAATTGATATAAGATATGATGAATATATAAATTCTTGAATTGGACTTTTGGCATGGACGTTTCAAAAATAGAATAGATTGTGCACTTATAATTTCAATATCACTCTTATACAAAGGAATAACTTAATATATGATTGTCTCTTTCTATATATGTCTTTAATGCATTAACGCGTGCACACCCACACTCACACACATAATTACTAAATTTAAGTTAAGATAGTATTACCATGTAAACCGACACGCATGATGGACAAAAAACACGACATAAAAGGAACAAACCTCAATGATACCAAGTTTGAGGTCAAACGAGCCGAAAAATGAATATAACTTTTGTAGCGATGTGATAAAAATGTAGATATGATGTTGACATGAACCCTATGAAATGGTCTAAGTCTCAAAGCAAACCAGAAATATGGGGAGAGACAAATCCAAGAGGAGGAAGCAAAAATAGGGACATCATAGAGAAAAAATGATAAATATGGGGATAAACGAGGTCGTGGGGAGAAAGTGACAAGGCACATAAAAGATATTCAATGGATGAGTGATGATACAAGAAAGAAATTTCAAGTAGTGATGATACAATATAACACATTCTAATAAGAACTTAACTTGAACTAACATCTATAAACACATAAATACACTATCACATATTGATTAACTTTCATACTTAAGTGTTTACACAAACATACTCGTATACACTATTTTATTAATCAACTCAATCCATGACTTGAGAAGGTTATTTTCCGGAGAAAAAAATTATTTACTAACTCAATTCATGAGTTGAGGGTGTTATTTTCAAGAGAAAAGACCTTGGCTCATAATGATCTTTCCATGTGACACATTGAAATAGTGACCTTCATTTGGCATCTGAATCCAAAACATCATAGAACATTTATGCCCACTATATTGGCAACCCAAGAATGGCATACAATTCTCAAGAGTAAGGGTAGTCTCAATAACGACACCATATACTCTCCACCTAAATGTGTATGACCAATACTTCTAGACCTTCGAAAAATTCTAAACTAAGTCCACATCCAATAACATCCAACACATCTCCATGATACCCCCAAATCCAAGGGTATGCAATGGAGCTCTATAATATGTTTATAATCCACTCAAAAATCAACCAAGATGCATCCACATTATTCCGTTTCCAAACTCATATTTGAACTTCCAAAACATCAAACAACATTTACGATCGGACTCGGTCAAATAAACATCTAATCAAATCATCAAAAATATCTAAGTAAAGCATCGTTTTATATGACAACATTTGTGTACAACTAACTACATTGGCCATGCACAAGGGAATACATCGACAATGTGGTGGTAAAATCCCATTACATCAATTATTTACATGTAAAACTCCATCAACCATATGGAAAAACAAATTAATCCCTATTAGATCGGTCATGTTGTACATAATTGTATTTCTCTTGTGGAAAATTTATACTTCCATTGGCCCTTTTAACCCTTTTGGCCCAACATGGTTGATGGAACCAAGAGGAATACTACATGAATTTATCTAGTGTTGACCCCTAATTTTGGGACATGCGGAAGAGCATGCGGGGAGTAGTGAGAAGTGGTGCATGTAGAAGTAATCGATAGTGTAGACACTAGAAAATGCACCTTTTGAATAAGGTATCCTATTCGAAAATATCAAAAACATTATAAAACACAATAATCCCAAAAAAATCAAATAATCCCATAAAAGCAACTAAAAATATAAAACCCCATAAAAAGGTGATAAAAGACACCTCATCACTCATTTACTAACCCTCACCCACTCATATTTAATTTTTTTCATCCCACCTACCCATTTGCATGCCCAATGCACTATGGACCCTTATCATCTCACCCACCTATGCACATTGCACCCATATATGTCACAATCTTCTATGCACTCAAAAACTATAAAATACCACTCACCCTCATAATTTCATCCATCTTGACTCTTTGTGCACTTGAGCCCATACTTGAGTTTTTGCTTCTTTGCTCGCATATTTTGGTATTGCAGGTTTTGGAGAGGTGAAGGTGGATCATAAAGGACTGGTGCAACTCGCAACATCACTATTTTTGTGATGTTTCATTATAGGTTCCAATTGTGTGCGACTAGCTTTGTAAACTTTGTGTGATTTTTGGTGAATCACACCTCGACTAGTTTGCAACTGAGTCAGGTATACCAATCATTTTTATGCATTTTTTTTCATTTTTCTACAAAAAATGTCTTTTATCTCCTTAAATGGTTAGGGAATTGACTGAGGTAAGTACCCTAACCACCAAAAATAAATAACATTTTTATAAGTGTGTTTGTATGTAGGTTATAGATTCAGATCTGGAAGTTTACCCCACTTTTTTCATTGAAATAACCCATGATTTTCCATCTCTTTTCAATGATAGCATAAGCCCATTTTTTTAATAACATTGATTTGGAGATTATATATCAACTAACACATCTTGCAAGTGATCCAAATCTAGGCATACATATAGGATTTGACAATGTCGGCGTCGATGGAGATTGTAAAGGAAATCATGATGCTTCTTTCTTAAAGCAGTCAAATCAATGGAGATTTGACGAATTAAATTAAAAATTAATAGGGCTAGGATAGAGTTGTGTAAATTTTTTGGGAACTAGGATAATTTGAAAATGTATTTCAATTTTATAAAGGAAGGCCTTGATCCGATGTAACATGATCATATTAAAAAGTAAGTTTTTGCTACCAAAGCGAGAAATGAATATATTTTGTAAACAACTCCATTAACGAATATGATCAATATTTAATTAATCATTTTATTGTTTGATCTATTTAGTGGTTTTGGTATAGTTGCATTATGTTGTGAATATTTAATGCATGTTGTTTTCTATTCCGTAGTTGATAAAAAATGAATTTTTTATCTGTATAATATATATATGATTAGACCTCATAAGCCTTGTTAATGATTAAATGAACCCAAAACCTAAACCGGTAAGTGCTCATCCATGTAAATGCCTTGAGTGAACATTTGGGAGAGATAACCTAAGTGATATTCCAACTTGCGAGAGAGATAGGAACCCAAGGCTTGTGCTTGGGGTGTAAGCTCATTGGGTAGTATGGATAAATACCTAACATTTTGGTTCCATTGCTAGGATTGTTAATCATGGTGATGATTTTCTTAGGAAATGTAAGAATAATCTCACTATAACATGTTGAAGAATGGTTTGAAGATGAAGAAGCTAATTTTTTTGTAAACCATCTAAGTTACGGGAATATAGATCCAATAAAATGGATCAAGGATATTATATATGATGGACTCTAAGAAGTTTTTTTCTATGAGATTCCTAACCACCTATATGTATGGATAAAAAATGTATATGTTTTACTAAAGTATAAATTTGAGAAATAATTATCCTTTGACACTAGGTAGAATCAAAAATTTATAGGATAAAAATGAGGTCTTAATGCACAATAGAAATCTTATGGGAGGGACTAAAAGGAATTATGTGTTAGAATTTTAAGTTTCAAATTACTCATTCGCTAATGAAGAAACATACCGGTTTACTCATGAACCAAAGGGAACTTACATTTGATCCGTCCCTTATAAAATCAAGATGATGTTTATGGAATTAGGTATTAAAGTATTACCCATAAGGAAGTAAAACCCCTTCATACATAAGCGGGTGAATGATGTGTGATGGGATAAGAAAACTGGAGTGGGCCTTAGGAAGGAGGGAACACCAAGATGATTATAAAGGAAGATCAAAACAACCGAGATATCTACAAGAACAAGTATAACCATGATATGGAATTGATCATGACAACTAAAGCGCTACATAGAAAGGAGATATGGGAAGTGAGGAATCTGCAAGGACCCCTAAAAAGAGGGAACACATACACCCATATATAGTGCCAATGAGTTTGAACCCATGTCAAAAACACCACATAGAGAATCATGAGACCCGCATTAAAGATATGAATTCATAGATGAGGGAAGAAATACTTCCAACACTATAAAAACTCACTACTACATTTTTGTTAAATAAATAGTATTTTTTTGGGCTCATGGATAATTGAGAATAGATGATTTTACAAGGAGGATAATCCAACAATTGATATTGTAATAATTACTCCCATATTATCCGTTAGAATATAATATCATTGTAGTAGTGATGAGTCCCACAATGTACTTTGGAATGGGAAGTAATCTAGATACTAACCAAGTACCACTAAGTGTAAGAACATCAACATGGAATCTACTGACAGGACTACTTGCTACTGGACCACTTCCCATAATATCTCTAGAGATTTGACTTCACCCAAACATAGGATGGTCCAAAAACATAAATACATATGTGCAAAGAAACAAACTACACCCATGTAACATGTCTATAATGACCAATCTATGATGTTACCAAAGTATAAAGGTGTGTAGAATGTGGTTGATCATGTGAGCTTCGTGAGATTATTTGGAGAGTGAAGGGAGTGACTTCTCAAGATAGGAATGCACGCTAGTGTATGAAGAACATGTTACACCATGTGCATACATGGTATAATTTTTTATACATAATAGGTATTCATTGACTATAACATGTTGAAAAATGTTTCTTGAGAAATTCAAAATCCCAAAATTGGAAAAATGCAAAAAGTATTGTTAAAAGACACCAAGAAAGGATTATTCAAAAAATTTCATGCCCATGATGTAAGACTCAAGACATTGATCTTAAAGTTGTGATTTAAATAACACCATGTCCAAAAAAATGTAATAATTTGTAGGAGATTTTCTTATGAATTTTTAATGGGAATTGTCCATGATTACATTCATGGAGACACATGAGGCCTAAGAGGCCACACTATGAGTATTAGTGGTAGTAAGTGTACACACAAGGATAAGATCTTTCTTATAATTGTATATTTCAGTATGTCCATTCAACTATAGTTTCTAACATATAAAAAAGTGCACAAGCCATGCAGTGGATTATAATACACCAAACACAAGATGGAGGGTCATAGAAAAAATAATTGATTGAAGAAAAGTGTAAGGTTTATGTTGATAAGGTGTGAGATATGCCACATGTATCATGATGTAAAGGATTTATTAGCAATCAAGAAAGCTAAGCACATCAAGATATCATTATGGTGGAGGGTGTGTGACTCAAGCATACATGATATAGCAAATTTCTATATTATTTAAGATCTCATAGAAGTTTGGGATATATGAATACAATATGAAGATGTTAAACCATCCAACAAAAATTAGGAGTATGGAGAAAGGTGAGGATATAGAGCTATAATATTAATAATATGAGGAAAAATAGATTCCCTAGGATATGTTACAAATGTGAATCCCATAAGTAATACTATATATATTTCCCCATCTACCTAAATTTTGGACACTTTTGGGTCACTCACTTGACTAAGGAATTCCCATATGATATGATCCTCATGTGTGAATTTCACTAATGCCTTGAGGTTTTGGTGTAACGATTCATTACATTTGGTATTAGAGAAACCACCCATGTTTAAATCCCACTTGGTTGGTTACGTCGTGTAGCCAAGGCATGTGGGGCACCTAAACTTCGAGTGAAGTGGGGCTCACATGTATATCGGCTGAAGTCGGGCTCTCTACGAAAGCGTAGTGGGATGATATGATCATCATGTGTGGATTTCACTAATGCCTTGAGTTTTTGGGGTAATGGTTCATTACACCATAGATTTATAAAATATTAGCTAGAATCGTAATGGTGAATTAAAATGCACAAGAATGGTCAAGGTTGGTTTTGGGTTCCCAAGAAAGCATAAGAGTGTTATGTTGGGACTGAAGTTGAGTGTGACTACATGTATTGGAGCTCAAACCCAACCAAGAAGGATGGAGGCACCCAAGGATCCTATCTTAAAAATAACCACCATGATAGTGTATTATTGGATGGTGTTAATCAAATCCCTGGTCCTAAAAGGCGATATTAATGTCATGAGAAACCTCTAAGGTGAGGTTAAGCTAGTATAGTATATTGAAGGATATATTAAAGAAAATTCATGCAAGGGCACATCACTATTGGAGGTGCCCAACATAATAGATATTGTTGCCTATTAAAAATTGGGGTGCTCCCATGTTGAATAATTGGTTAGCACATAATTTGAGAAACACACTAGAGGAAGAGGAGGTAATTTGTTGAGATATAAAGGTAGAAAATTATGGAATTGATTAAGAAAAGTTTATCAATTCCAAAATCAATGAACAAGAGGTGTGGGATATTCTATTTGACACTTGAATAAAAAAACATTTTTAAAAGGAGTATTTGGAATAGAATGGGTAAGCTAACTCTAGATCCCATCCCAAAATTCATCTTCATGGCCAACAAGATGTAAAAAGGCTCAATCATATCATTGAATAATGTCACTCCAAATATAATGAAAGTGAATTTCACGATAGATTTCAAAATAATTGATCGGTAGAAGTTGAAAAATATCCATACATACTTGGTAGGCCTTGGTGTTTCAATAACATAGAGAAAATCCACTTCAACAAGTGCTATATGATCTTTGAAAATGACAGTGATCGATGGGCCATCCCACTCAACATAAATCAAGGTCCCCTTTCAATAAAAGTGTATATGTTGAAGAATATATCAATAACATCTACAACATCATAGCCCAAGGAGAATGTTATATAAACCCAAGGAATAATGGCATTTTAGATTTTGGATGTAGTTCTTCAACATTAGACATAACCACACATGTTTGTGTTTACTGACCTAAAAATATAAGATACAATATACAATATAGGATGTAAGGGTTTATTCAATGGTTATTATGAATTAATTAATTTATAATTAACCATATACAATTAGAATAACACATTAATACTTGTAACAATGATAAATGATAAAATGATAGCTCAAAAACATAAGAGGAGATGAATAATTATTTATAAAAATTTGAACAAATGAGATTTGGATGTGTAGACATGATAAAAATCTAATCTCAACTTAAATATGCTTCATTTATGATATTGCAATTGGAACCTATGACCATAAAACTCTTCCTAGAACGTGGTACAATTTTGGTACCTACTATGTGGTTTTGGAACTACTTGCAATAATTTTTGTAACTTCTCATTCTCTTCACTTGTGTAGAAAACTATGTCGTTGTATGTTGATCTAGCTTGCATAACCTTAACACAACTTATAATGACCTACAATAAGTACAAACCCTAGATACCTAAAATATCCTTCATCAAAGCATTAGATGAAAAAGAGAAATCAATGTGTGGGTGAGGCTAGAATACCCTTAGCAATCAACCCATGCTAAACCAATCCAAGTGTTTCACTACATCCCCTCAAGCGGGAGCAATCCTCGTGTAGTTATCTTAGTGATGTTTGTAAGTGTGAATGTAATCTAGCTAACCCCTATGTGTGCCCTCATGTTTTTAACACAAAGATAGTGGTATGACTGCATAGTAGATAATGTACCCAACATGGTAATATTGTGATGTGGTGTGCTTCGGGTTCTAGATCAAACCCTTTTATCCCTTCAACACCTTTGTAAATGATTGGAGTGACCTTTCTATTGATAAGACATGGATCTAATAACTTTGAGTGCTTGTAAATGGAGGAAGCAATAATATTTGACCTAATTGAGTGCTTCATACATATATTAGTTATTGTTATAAATGATGTGCAACTACTTTAGAGTGATTTTAGAGAGTCTTGCATGCTTTAGTATTGATATTTACAATAGGATCTCATGAGAGTGTTAGGTGAGTTATGAAGTGATATTGACTTGCTTATATATGGTTCAACAAGTTAAACATCATGTTAAGACTAACTTTAAGAATATGAAACAACACATATAATAATTTTTGAATTTGAAAAAGAGTCATTGGATAAAAGGTTCTAAGACCCTATAGGTCTAAAAAGACCATAGTCCAATGTGGACCCAATCTATACGATTTTGGATCGATTATGTAAAATTAAATATCTTGAATTATTACTAGAGATAAAATATTATTTTGTTTAATTAATATTTCCTATATGAACAACATAGAAAATTTTAGAGATGAGAAATTCAAGAGAGAGATATAAAGATGTGTTGATTGAGCTTAGAATGTGAGTATTTTTCTTAGCAGGGGAACAAATCTAAACTTTTCATTTTCAAATGATAAATTATTAAATTTGAGTGTCTCGCATTCCTGCCCCCCTTTTAAGTGTGTAATTAAACATTCCATACTTAAAGTTATAACATACCTAAGTGTGTACACATACTTTGTCTCCTCTCTATAGTTTCCTTATGATGCGTTGGTGTTGGCATGATCTATGGTGAAACCTACAACACAAAGTGTAGTTAATGTCCATAATAGAAATTGAATTGTAAATCAAATGTAAAAATTTCGTAACTTTGAAAATTTAAGCTCCACTTGAAGTAAAGTAAAAGATATAAAAAACATGGAAGGGATACACCTACTCATTTTGTGGAGGGATGAGCTTCATTTATGTTACACATTTCGAGTTTCTAATTTTTCTAAGCTTCCAAAGTATTGGGGGTGATCGGTCCCCAATATGTCAAAAGAGAACCTGAAATGGTTAGTGCATGAAACACAACACTAAAGAGGAGAGAGAAAGAGGTGTGTACTGAAGCACCCCATTAAAAGGGAAGAGAAGTGTATTTGAATTTTTTACTAACCTTAATATCTTCCCACACAAATTTTAAAAAGGAAAGGAAAAATAGACTATGAAGAACTTGGCCACTTTGATGCCTTCTAAAATCCCACAAACCACACCATTGCGCAGAAGGATCGAGGCCAAATTCTGTAATTATTGAGTATAATCATGTAAGCTGTTGAGTATGATTTTGTGACTACTGACTCAAACCATATATTTTTCACCATGTATAAGTTGTGCAGTGGAGAAGGAATAAAGTACTCATGTCCCCTATATTTTTCTCTCAACTATGTCATCTATATCTAAAACTTTTGTAAAATTCTATAATTTCATGTAAGTATATAAAACTAGTAAAAAAATATAAGAATTTTCCCCATGTTAGAAACATATAATAGGGTTTAGACCATAGTATAGTCTAGACCAAGAGTAGACAGTTCTAATCCAATGTAAATTATACCACTTTTTTTAATATGTAACATTTTTAATGATTTATACCCTATAAAAATTTGTATCTATGTTCGTATTATGTTTGTACCAAATGTATGTGTAGATAATACCCGGTGAATGCCCCTCTTTTGATGTGTGTGTGATAAGTCATTTGAGTGTGCAAATCAAAAGAAAATGATGTGGACATATGTAAATAAGTTTGATAGCCTATTTTGGATCACATAAAGGTTATAATAACAACAACCATTGGGTTCTTGTTATTGAAAAAGGATTGTGTAAGGTGGATACCATGACACACAACATAAAATGCAACAAGAAATAAGTGTGAGTAGTAATAAAAATCATGTTCTAGATTTAAAAAAGCATAAAGGAAAAACAATAGTCAATCCAATCAACATAAGAAATAGTAGTGATAGTAATCATGTGTTAGAGAGTAAAACAAGTACATAAGAAAATTAATATTCAATCCAAAGTCAACATAAGCAATGGTATGTTGAAGATTTGTATCAAGGCATAGAGTCGTAAACATGGAAACCCACAAAGAATTAAGTTTGTGTAAAAAGAGAGGAATATATCCACAAACATTATACACCCATGGTGTCACGGTCCAATCAAGGTACTGGTCATATATAAGAAGTAAGAAAGTACTCAAGCAATCAAGTAAAAATAAATGTAATAATCAAGTATACAAAATAGTAGTAAAAAACACATAGAACAAGACATAGTATAACTACACAAGACACATGTGTTAGTCTGTTAGTCCAAAAAATAGCATATACAAAATAAATGTAATTAATCATAATGAGAAACTTATAAAATAATTGTAATGAAAAAAATCACATGTAGAGTGTAGGAGGTGCCCCCAAATATTCAATGACACTAGGAAGGAATCATGCCAACACTTAACATCATGTATTAATTTATGTGTCTTGTATCAAGCTCAATATACCTTGTGAATACAAGTGTGTAAATATTATATATATAAAATATCCTATCTATCATACCAATATAACAAACAACATGTGTAAATTAAAAATCAAGTCATGTGTAGGTCCTCATTTTGTATTTTGGCATATATTTAAAGTTTTTTCAATGCTTCTATATTTTTTAAATTAAATTTGTACAATGGAAAGGGATAGCACTAGAGATACCCAATGATGACCTCATTAGGAGGTGGGGTGGGCCCATAGTATGAAGGAGGATTGAGCTCGAATGTATCAAAAGACAAAATAATGATCATGTATAAGTTGTATATGATCCATAGTATATGTCATAAAGGACCTAACAGGAGATTGAGGAGAGATAGACCCATGAGAAGTAGTGTGTGAAATAGAGAAACTAATAGGAGACCTATGATGGAGTGATCCACTAGAAGTAATTATAGACACTTAAATTTGGTAATTTACACTTTGGAAACCCTTGATTTGATTATGAAATATTTTTATGATAAATATAACTTCTCCATTCTCATGTAGCACTTTCGAGGCCCATTTTTTAGCTTGTTTATCTTTGCACACTGACATGTTGACACATCCTAAGAATAAAATGCATAAAATCAATAGATAAACATCAATTTATCAACTCTAAACTTCATTTAGCACATTTCCTGCTCCTAGTCAAGACCGTATAGATTAGTCAAGACCATACATTCGGTCTTGAGCTACTTGTATGGTCTTGGACTGATATGTCTTCCAATTGCACTTTAAAATTTATATATTTATTTGGGTCTTATGCTTCATCTTGGTCATCCTTTCTTAGATAAATCATTTGTAAAACAATATATAAGCAAGTAAGCATTGCCTCATTTGCTAACTAGGAACTCCTAAGGCAATGCACTAGAGCACTCACTTCATACACTTACAAAAGGCATCCAAAGCTCCATAAATCTTGTAATATCACATATGAAGTCATTAGGGTAGCACTCACATTAGGTATGAAGCTACAAACTAAGTCAAGAAATCCATATCTCTCATCTACAAGCACTTAAACATCCTCTCTCCAAGTATTTTAACAAGATCCAAGTCAAAGAAAGCATGGTAAAAGAAAATGTTAAATATAATTGATCTATCTAGATATCACATATTAGGCATAGAGTGACATGTGGTTTGAGGCATCTTCATATTGGTTTTAATGTCAGGGGTGCATGGGGATTCCCACAACCCTTCTAATGTTTGTTTTTAGGAATCTTCATCCATGGATAGGGTTTGAGATTATGATTAGTTTACTCATATTTCTGAATGCATGTGTGACAACTAGGGTTTGACAAAAATAGACAAATCTAAGAATAATATTAACCCAAAAAGTTACAAAATCTAATTCATAGAACTTCCAAGACTGCATAAAAGGGTCGGGACCATACAGTGCATCCTGGACTTTTGGTATAGTTATGCCCCAAGTTGATTTACAATCACAATCCCATTTGTCACAAGGCCATTCATATTTAAATCTCTTGGTTTCACTATTATATAGTCCCATATCTCTCCAAAAGTCATCCGGAATCACTAATCGCCTTCATATATATTTTTAATATTCTAATTCCATATTAGGTTAATTGGTGTATGCACATTATTTCTATATGGTCTGAGTTGTAAATTTCGGTTAGTATCTATATCGTAACATATTTTTAATATTTGTAATCAACTATAATCTAATTTATAACTAATTAAATTGACCTAAAATTTAATTAAAGGTTAAACATTTTGGTGAACCCTGTGTAGTACATGCTCATGAGTTTCAAATAGGTGATATGGTTCTTAAAGAAAATCAAAATAACACAAATGTAGAGATAAAATTGAAAGGAAAATTCAAACTCAATTGGCTAGGCCCATCTGATGTAGCTACATGTATTTTCCCTGGTGTTTATCATTTGGCTAAACTTTATAGTAAGCATGTCAAGAACCCTATGAATATTATGCATTTATGACAATATTGTACTTAACCTATTTACTTTCATTATTTTTTATGTCTTTTGTACATAGCTATGCACTAAGATAATATAAAAACATTCAAATATTTACAAAAATACAAAATCAAGACCTATACATCTTACTTGCATTGTTAGCACTTTACATTACACATGTTGTTTTCCACTTTGGTTTGATAGATAACGTGTTTTATTTTTTTACACATATGTGTTCACTTAGTATGTTGAGTTGGATAAATACATACAAATTGATACATGCTCATAGGAGCACTCATATTTCCTTGCATTTTCATCATTTGGGGAAATCCCTCCACATAAATACGAGCATTATTGTTTTATTATAGTTCATTTATACTTCCTCATTTACGATCAATTATATATATTGTGTACTTGCTAATTTTTGGACTAAAAGGACTAAAACATATGTCTTATGCAGCGTTGACATTTATCATTTCACTTATTTCACTCATGTTTGCAAGAATGCATCATATCATCATACTTTGACACTTTTGTTTCATCCATATGTGCTTTTGTGTGTTACTACTTGTTTGTTTTCCTTACTTTTGTTTGTGTTATTACTTGTTTATTTTCATTTCTTGTGTACTATGAAATTTGATTATCTTGTGACATTGTGGGTGTCCCATATTTGCGGCATCATGGTTATCTTTTTTACATTTTATTTCTCTTACTTGTAGGCCTATGGGCCTTGATTGTCTTTGACACCATGTGTGTTGATTTAGTTTAATTTGGGTAATTAATTAAATCTATATTCAAATTAACTACGTAATAAATGATGTATAATTTCTTATATATAGTAAAGACACAAACAATAAAGCATGTAAAATATGTAACCCTAAGCAAGATTAAGAGGTAAGAGGACTTAGTTGTTTTCCGAATGGACGAGAAGTGACATGGGCAAGGTGCGAGTGCTTGAATAGACGTAAACAAGGTCATCATTAGTCACTTTGTAAAATCTAGAATCTGTTAATAGAGCTAGACAAGGGTGCCCATAGTAGGACGGGGGTTCCTAGGCATTGATGATTGTATCTCGGGTTCATGTGACTATGTGAATGCTTAGGATATGTTTTTTTGTATCGCTAGGGTTACCTGATTGTTTCTGTTAATCACCCGATATTCACTCCTTGATCATCGGTGGTACCTATAAAATGCAAAAGAGAAGTTCACCTGAAAAATCCCACAAACCACATCAAACCTAAAAAGGAAAATGCAGAATGGGAGTTGATAACCCCGATGGTCACCCGAAGGGTGAACTTATGATTGAGCACCGTGTTACATCTCAAACTCCATGTAAAAAAAAATTGTGTGTGTGTTAAAAATGTGCCTTAGGATGCCCTTGTGCAAGATGCACTAGATAGTGGGAAATACTTTCTCAACGATGCAAATCTATGGATGGAATAGAATAAACTTCCCCTTCATATGTTGTGTATGCAGACCCTTGTCCCTTGAATGGATGTTAGATGGATGCTTTGAAGTGTTTTTGTGCCTTTGGAATGCAAGCTTAGGTGATAGTAGTAATGTTTAGTGTTTGGTCCCTCATTTTGAAAACATAACTATGTATTTATATGATTCCCTTGTTTGAATTTCGTAATTGAAAACTGAAAGGCCGACCCAAGGTAATAAAATGTAATTAAGAAGTGAAAGAGGCCCAAAAGGGGTAGAAAAAGATAAAGAGGAATAGGAGCGCCTAGGAGGACAGGAGCACTTGACGCTACTATCTCGAACTAGGTCTTTAGTGTATGAAGCCATAAAAAGATAAAATAGTCAAATGCCGACAAGAGTAATAGATGTATGAAGCCAATAAAAGTGCTAAAAGAGAAAGAAAGGGGCTAATGGGAGTTGTCAATTATTAGTTTTCTTTCTTAGGAACCATGTAAATGCTAGCATACTTTTAGAACCTAGAAATTTACTTAAGTGCGTGATTTTGTGTCTACAAGTGTCCCATATTTATAGGCCCCAAGCCTTTTATATGCTTTTATATGTTATTGTTTGCAATTGGATGCATTGATGTTGTTCTTGTTTTCTCCTACATGTATTTTTCCTTTTGTTTTCTTTAGTTTCTAATATCATTATTATTAGCATTGTTTTTTTGTGTTTCATGGTTACTAGCATACACAAACACCTCTCTTTTATAGGTATAGGTTTTCCATGGTGGCTACCTCTTCAAAGCACTTTACACAACTTCTTAAACATCTCCTTGATAATACACGCTTATTTCTTTTCACCACATACTCAAAGACGGTTTTCACATATGCCTCATAAGAGTGGGAATCTATCTAATTTTATTCTACATTTTCAAAAAATCAGAAAGAATTTTAGGGGTAGATGTAGGTATAGACAGTGGTAAAGGAACCCAAAATGTAGTTATACTCATAATTTTGGCAAAATCAGCACAGGTTAAAGTTGTACACTTTGGTTAGAATTGTATGGTATGGTTTGACCCTGCCCCACATGTTTCTAAATAGGGGAAATTTTAGCAAGTGTTTATACATTTTCATATTTTCACCTATGCATATAAGTTTTCTCCGGAAAATTTTCACATCAAACTACTCAATCCAAACCAATATAGGGGGCATGAAAGTTTTCATTCATTCTTCGCACTAACACTCAGTTTCAGGCTCATTTTCATGAATATTGAGGGTATGGATCTCCTTCCTAGTTGAATTGTGTTAGCACATTTTCAACATATTTTAGTATTTATTACATTTTGTGCTCGGTTATTCAACATATGGGGAGAGTTTGGAGGCATTAGACGCACCCAAATTTGCATGTGCTAAATTGTCAGAAACGGTTCAAAAATCCCTAATGATAATTCATGTCTTTTCCAAAGGTGTTTGAGCCCCTTTTCCTCTTTTTAGTTCATATTTGTAGCTTAGAAATACTTACTTAGACCTTTCCTACTTTTCCTTAGCTTTCCATTGTGCTTTTCCTTAGTTTTTGGCCTTTAGTTACAAAAGCGCCGCCCTTCGGGGCAGCGGTTACATGCTGTTGCTCTGCTGAGCGCAGGCGGAGGTTATGTGTTTTTGACTAAGACTTCCCAGGCATGATTTGGACGCATGTTAACTTCTTCTAGTTCACTTTTATGCATGTTTCTTAATCAATTTGGTTGATTTTAAGCTTGACTTATTTGTATCAACCTCCTCTTCCACTTGTAATTGTTGATTGAGAGTTAAACTACCCCTCCTTGTTGTGATGTGGCATTCCATTACTGCCAAATGGCTTAGACCATTTCCCATCTTTTGTTCTATAAAACCACCACTTCTTCTAAAGCAAAGGGTCGGAGATTTTTATCGTGAATTGTATTGTTATGTTGTTGAAATCCTGTTAGAGACTACACAACCAAGCATTGTTCTCTTGTGTTTTTTTCCTCTATCTATATTACTACCAGACCACTTACAAGCCACCATTGCTTTGGCACCATCTTCTTACTTCCTTTGCATACCAAATTCCCTAGACTCATATGGACACATAAGATTGGAAAAGATAACTGAGGGGAAACAAAGTGATACCACAACTGGCATTACCTCAAAGACCGCAATTTCATGATTTCAGGTTGGGTTGTTATTGAGTTTCTTTATTTCTTCATTTATTTATTTTTGAATATGTATGCAAATTATTTACTACAATAGAAAAGGAACTTCCATTCCATTGTTGCAATTGTAAGGCGATTTCACAGTAGATCATTTTCTTCAAAGAAAGCTTTCTTAGGATATATAGCTTCCTTGCCTATCTCTCGTAGATTTACAAAGGGAGTGGTTCGGAAGAAGCTTCTATATGGTTCTAAGCATTCAAATTTTAGTTCAAATTAGTCTCTGTTAAATCCCTCTTAAATTCCACTAGGAAGTTTCAAGGGAAGAAAATCTTCTGAGAAGCTTTTAATTCTTCTCGTGACTCTGAGGTGTGTCTGAGGATTTATTTCACATTCATAGTTTAGAGAAGCTTTAATTGTTTATAATAGATTAGATTAATTCGCACATATAAACAACTACATCTAGTTGTTTATTTGTTTTAGGATTGGTTAATTAATTTAGAAGTAATTTCTTCATTTCTTCTATACGCATTGTTATTCCAAAAATACAAAAAGACTAGTTTAAAGTAGATTAGATTGTTGTTTATTGCTTTATCCAGAAAACTCAAAAACATAGTTAGATTTTATTTATTTAGATCATCTTGTTAATTTCTTTCATAGATTAAATTGCACAAATGCACACATGACCATTTAAGGACCACAATAGCTAAGAACGTACAGTTGTGAAACTAGGGTCCCCCAATCGAATGGGCTTGAGATACTCACAGACATTGACATAGGATTATGTATGTTGGTTTTCCAAACATCCCCACTACCACTCGTTATTATCTCGCAATGAACATCCCGAACGTCAAATCCGACAAGGCTTACAAGTTACGGAATGCTCCAACCAATCAAATTTAGATCTCGTGGTCCCATATCCTCGTTCATTTACTTCCATGACCTTGTTTGGACATCTTTATAAGGCACTTGTAGATCATTTCCCATGTATCCTGTAACACATTGAGAGGGTTTCCTACACAAACATTGATTCACTTTTACGTGTGTGTATTCTTCTCGACCACTCCATTACACCCACTCAGGTTAGAGAGGATTTCATTGCCCTTGACAAGAAGATTCCATTGGTGCCCATAGAGGATATTAGATTTCCATGATAGCTTTTTTAACATCTTCATCACATTTCACTACACATAGCCATTCATTTATTCCACATCAACTATCTCGGCAAGACCTCGGGAGGTCGAGTGCGCCTGAAGGTCATGTGGTGATTTTCGATTGTACATGCACCTATTCTCTTTTTTATTGTATGTCCTTATTTACAAAATAGGGTATAGATATTTCTACAATGGTGTGATCCGTGGGGTTATGGAGGGAAGAAAAGTAGTTGAGGGATTTTTTGGTAGGATTTCCTCTCCTATTACACTTAAAGGGGAAGATATCAAAGTTGTTGAATAATTTTGGTACATGGTCTTCTTCGTTCACAGGGGTACATTTTTACCTCTTTCTTCTTCTCTCTTACACATTTCCATGTTGGGTTGCATACACCTAACACTCTAGTTTCTCCTCGGCAGTTATTTGGGACTGATCAACCACACTCCTTGAAGTTCAATAGATATAAATCTCCAAGAAAAATAAAAGTGTGAGTTAACATGTGTATTTTTTCTTTATTTACATATTTTTACTTCATATATATGCAAATGCAAATATTTTTATTTACATGTTTTATTTGAGTTACAATTAATTATCTATCATGGACATTGACTACACTGCGAGTTATGGGTTTTGTTATGGAGCATGCCAACACCAATCTTAATAATGCAACAACAAAATAAATCTTCAAGAAAGGGAAAATTTTGTTTACACACTCAGGTGCAATTTCCTTTAAGCAAACAATTTTCAATTTCATGCTTAAATGGGGAAATGTAGACACTCAAAATTAGTAAATTTCACTACCCTTTATTTGACATGCACTCATGATATGATAAATACAACTTCTTTATTCCCACTTATCACTTTCCAAGGTCCATTCTTTGGCTTGTTTATCCTTGCACACTGACATGTCGACACATCCTGAGAATACAATACACAAAATCAACAAAGAAACACGATTTTATCAACTCCAAACTTAATTTGGTACATTTCTAATCCTGTCAAAAGCATATAGATTAGTCATAGAAGTGCATCTAGTTCAGACCTACTTGTATGGTCTTGGACTAGCATGTCTTCCAACTAAACTTTCAAATTTATATCTTTCTTTGGGTCATATAGTTCACCTGGTTTGGCCTCTCTTATATAAATCATCTACGGAACCCTATATAAGCACATAAACACTACCTCATTTGATAACTGAGAACTCATGAGGTAATGCACTATATAAATCAATTTACACACTTGCAAAAGGCATATAAAGCTCCCTAAAGCTTGTAGTATCACATCTAAAGTCATGAGGGTAGCACACACATTAGTTACTCAAGCTATAAACCAAGTCAATAAAGTCATATATCTCATCTACAAACACTCAAACATCATCTCTCTAATTATTTTAATAATATCCAAGTCAAAGCAAGCATGGTCAAAGAAAATTTAAAATCTGATTGATCTATCTAGATATCACATGTTAGGTAGAGAATGATGTTTGGTTTGAGGTATCTTTGGAGTAGTTCTAATATCATTGGTGCATGGGGGTATTGTACGCACCCAAAATTACATGTGCTACATTGTCAAAAAATGGTTACAAAAGTCCCCAATGATGATTCATGTCCTTTCGAGAAGGTGCTCAAGTTCCTAAACCCATTTGTAGTGTATATTTGTAGCCTAGACATCCTTACTTAGCTTTTCCACGCTTTCTTCCAGCTTCCTACTCATTTTTGTGCATGTTTTCACCTTAGTGTTAGAACCACCTCCTCGGAAGGTGGCGCTCACAGGAATGCCTCCCTGTGTAGGGCAGCGGTCCTAAACTCTTTTCCAAAACTCTTCATGCGTGTTTTTGACACGCGACGCTTCACTTAACTCAACTTTTAGGGTGCATTTGTGAACCAAATTGCCTAAAAATAGTCTTGATGGCTTAGTTTTCCTTCCCTCTTCTATTTTTAAATAGATTTAATTAGTTTGAATTGCCTCTTCTTGCCTTGTGCATGAAGGCACATCCCAACCCAAATCTTATATATTCCATGCTTGTATTCAAGCAAAAGGCCTAAGAATTTTTGTGTATCTTGTATTATATTGCTACCACAATCTTGCTAGGAATTGCATAGCCAAGCTCAGATCTCTTGTGTTATCTCTTCGCTTGCATTACATCCAATTGCCTTCAAGTTGCCATTGGTCAAGTGATATCCTCTTGTTGTTGTTCTTTTATTCCCAATCCCTTGGAATCCCATGAACACTCAGAGAAAGAAAGGACAAACTGAGGGGACAAATTACTACATAGCTAGATTTACCTTTGTTCTGTGAATTCCAGGTTGGATTTTTTGGTTGATTTCCTTCATTATTGCAATTTATAATTGTTACATCATATCAAATAGAGTAGAAATCAATTTCCTTTCATTTGCAAGTAATTAGTTAATTTCCAAGAGGGTTTAAATCATTAATAACAACTCCCAATGACATGTCCTCTTCTTCCCATCCCTGTGGATATGAAGGAGAGAATATTTGTAGGAGGTTGTCTACATATCATAGATCATTTGGAAAATTTATTGTTTTAAGTTAGTTTAGTTTCAATACACTCAACACAGGTGAATAACCACACCGGGTTATTTTGCTTGTTTAGTTTTAGTGTAGAAGTAGATTAGGTTATTTAGAATAAAAGTGAATTTTTGTTTGTGATTGTAATATTTCAGTTTTGTGACTTGTTTAGATTAGTTTCCTTCAACAAGGTAGCATAGATTGTTAATTTCATCTTGATTAATTTGGACACTTCAAACTAGATCAACACTTAGATCCAAGCTAGGAAAACAAACCATAGGGAATTTACGCTACCCGTTCATGGCCTCTAAACCTCCCTTTTTCAATTTGGCTACCAGGAGATCACACTACCAGATCTTAGTCATTGATCCTCCTGTAGTTAGCCACACACATTCAACATTGACTGCTCCGGTATGACCACAGGGGGTCGAGTCTGGTTGAAGGTTGCATGTCAATTTTCATCCATACAGGTACCCACAACCCTTCCAATGTTTTTTTACAGGAATCTTCATCCATGGCTAGGGTTTGAGATGATGATCGTCAGTACACTCATAGTGCCTCAATGTATGTTTGAAAACTAGGGTTTGAAAACAACAAATAAATCTAGGAAAATGACTAGCCCAGAAAGTTACATAAGTTAATTCAGAGTAGGTCCAAGACTATACAAAAGGGTTAAGAGTATATGATATGGTCCTAGTAGTTTGGTAGATTCCACCCCGGGTTGATTTACATTCATAGTCCTAGCTGTGAAGGTCATTCAAGTTCAAATCTCTTAGTTTCATTGTTGCACATTCCCATATCTCTCCAATGAAATTCATTTGAAATCAATTAAGACTATTCATACATTTTTGTTAAGCTTCCAATTACATGTTAGGTTAATTGGTGTATGAAAATTATGTATATCTTATTTGAGTTATAAATATGGGTTAGTATTTATATCGTAACATCTTTATAAGATTTGTAATAAACTTTAATCTAATCTAAACCTAATTAAATTAACCTAAAATTTAATTAAGCTATAAACTATATCATGTGAACTAGAAGACCTAGCAAAGTAGGATTACGAGGAGTGACACTTTATAAGTAACGTATAATAATTTTGATTGACCATTGTGTCTCATAAGATTGAATTTTATTGATAGTGAATTTGATTTTCTATGACACACATTGTGATTGAGTAGGTATAGTATTAGAATTATTACCAAATTTTTTGAAAGTATTGCATTCACCAAATAAAACATGAGCATGCATAGTTTGAGGAAACCTATTCTTAAAAAATAAGGAAGGGATATCCTCATGTGCCCTCAAGTACTTGAGAAAGTATTCTTAATTAGTGAATATAATAATATTTTACCTTACTTGAAAGGGTGTTGATGATCATCAAATGAGTTATCATAATAATGGAAACTTGGTCACTGATTTCATGAGAATGTAATATAGTTTTCTTATATTAGATTATTCATTTTTCACATAATAGATTGGTTTCTTTCTAGAATATTAGGCATGGGAATTGGTTAAATATTATATTTATCATGTTGTGCATCTCAATACTCAATATCAATAGCTTGAGAAATATGTAATCCTTATAGATAAATAGTATCTTACGTAGGTAAATCTTTTTGAGGATATTTCTTATTGATAAACATTTTTTTCTAAATATTGTCATATGTTTCCTACATTAGGACTTCTATGTTTTTATGACCAGCCTTTGTAATGGGAAGGAATTTTGTATCCTTGACTTTAGAATCGTCAAATGGGTATGCTCCAATACTCGTAGAGATAATACAACAATTGTTATCATCAATGGGATTGAAACTCAAATTGTGCGCAGATGATCAAATGACATATCAAATTACACATTATCACTATCATATTAATATGTATCAAATTCACCTCGTCCTTGGAATTAATGAGTAATTGTGAATTAGGGATATCCGAGGATTTTTGTGTGTTCTTGCTTTATTTATTCCTTTTCTATTTGCAAAATAGTGTGATGTAATTCTGCATTGAGATTGACTCTTCCAAAGGATGTATTGCTTTCATGTCAAGTTTGTGATTAGAGGAATCTTTTCTTTTAGATGAATTTATATTATTTAATATTGTATTATGATTTTTGGTATAGATGTATGAACATTGGGTACTCGTTTAGATTTGGGAACTTGATATAGTTGAATAAGAGGTATACCATATATTTTGTGTCGAAAGAAATAAATCCCTTATGCTCAAATTGTTTTAGCTTAGTGTAAAAGTAAAAATCATTGTCACAATGCCCATTGATTCCATGTGGTTTACCTTTGATTTTGTCATACCTATGAAGGGGATAACAATGATTTGGTAGAAAATTTATTAATCATTTATCGAGTAGCTCATATAGAATATCATCGGTCTATCATTCTTGTCACAAACCAAAGAGGTGCTTTCCGATGTGGTTGGATTAATATTTGAGATTGATCTCTTGGAACATATAAAGTATTGCCTACCTCTAGTATGCTAAATTTCTAAAATTGTCCTAATCTAAAACATGAATGAAACTTACACCTACAAATTTCATCCTAGACTAAGAATTTTCAAAGTTAAGTACATCAATGATGAGATATTACAAGGAAATGAAAGAAGAACACAAACCATTAAATAAATAACCTTGCACCTCTCCCATGATGCACATTGAGATTTGTCTCCAATATGTGGAAATCCTTGTTAAATTGAATGCATGAAAAGAACGGAAAGCGTCAAGGTTGTTTAAGGAGGTATTTTGATGAAGCGGGAGGTCCATTTAAATTGACTTGAAGCCATATTTGGATATCCTCTTTGTTCTCAATAAAAGGGGGATTATTCTAACTTTTGCCTTGATATTTTCATAAGCAGAAAGACTTAGCATGAGAATTAGGTGTGTTTTGGGAAGGGGGTAGAGGGTTGTTTACATAGCTTTCCTTTTTAGGAAATCGGTTCACTTTAGAAAATGCAGGATCATGGAGATGTAGGCTTATGCTTAGTTAATTAGGATTAGGAGTAATTAAATGGGATTAATAATCCATGGGAATTATATGGAAAGAAAGGGGGCTTAATGTATCATTTGGGAATTAATTAATATGGCTAGATTAGCTTGTAGAAATTATTTATGATGCATTTAGGAGATTTATTATTGAGATTTAGAGATGATTTGAAGTGGGATTTATTCAGGGAAGGGTCATTAATTAATAAAGGAAAGGCAAATTTTAATTAATTAATCATGGGTTATTAATTTTAAAATGAAGAGGATTTTAATTAATTAAAGGTTGTTAATTTGTATCCGAGAGGAGAAAATTAATTAATTAATTAATTAAGGGTCATTAATTCATAAATGAAGAAAGAAGTTAGAATGATTTGTGCACCCTTAGAGCAAATATAGTGTGACAAATATAGGGTCTCTATAGTTTCCCCTCTTTGGGAGGGTGTCGTAAGCAGATCTCTTTCAAAGAAAGTAGTAAAAATGATGGGATGAATTCATGAGGAATGATAAGATTGGTAGGAGGATGACCCATCGAGAGGCCATGTGGTGATATAATAATGGGGTGGAATCTTGAAAGGAGGAGAAAATATTGAGGTAGAAAGAGTTACTCCTAGTGACATGGTTGATAGGAATAGATAAGGACCTGTAAATGTTGAGTGGTAGGAAAAATCTATAATTTTAGTGAAGGTATCAATGGGATGATTTCACAAGATACATAACACATGGAAATGTTAGTGGGCCACTTAAATAGATTCAAGGAAGGGATTGATGGACTGAATTCATAGTCGGATGATTATTTCAAATAAAGATACTAGTAGGATAGATGGTTGATATGGAAGAATAATATTATGAAGACTAGAATGTTAATAAGAGGATAGAGGAATATTGGATATAATATGGAGGGAAAGGGTAGATAGAAGATAGAGGGAAGGGGAAAATGGTACAAGGGGAAATTCCTATTTTTCACACTAATATGGTTTTGGATAGTCTTATTTGATATTAACATAAAGAAATAAGTAATATGATATGGAAAACCATAATACCCATGTTTGTAAAATTTCTTATGAATGACTCAAAAGTAAAGACAATGCAATATAATTAAGCAAATAAACAAACAAGCACAAGCAAAGACACTTTAAATAATTTTTAACGAATGCATTTGATTTTTATAATGTTTAATACCCAAGTTTTGCAGGTTATGAAACAAAGGAAATGATATTACCCCAAGTGAGGATACGCATGAGGGAAAAGAATGGGGGACTAATATGTCCAGAGAGATGAAAAAACAAGCCATGTTTTCCCCATGAAATGATATATGATGGGGAGACTTGGATGGAAAATGATGTCATCATTGGTGATATGTTGAATGTGTTTTACTTGTCCTTAACCACATGGTTGAGTAACAGATATGATTTTTTAGTGTTTTAAAAAATGTATTGTTTTGTTTTTCTTAGATTTTTGAGATTTTTTTATTTTGTGACATTTTGGATGTTTTTAGATTTTATTGGATTTCATAGATGTTTTTGGATATTTGGATTTTATTGATGTTTTATATTTTTAGATTTTTAAAAATGATGAGATATTAAGCAAGGTGCAATTTTCTATCTTCGATAAATTTGGGACCATTTTTGAGCTACGTATTTGCAGGTGGAAAGATGGAACATAAAAATTGAATATGATAAGCAGTTCATTGGACCTTATGAAAATATTTTTGCTTATGTGAGATTGGATGAATTTTCCCAAGTAAGGATGCGTACGCAAGGGCAATTTGGTGATTTTCCATAAGAAAGGATATGCCTGGGGTTTGAACAATTTCCCCAAGAAATGATACATGCAAGGGGGTTTGGATGATTTTCCCCAAGAAAGGATGCATGTAAGGGGTTTAGATGATTTTCCCAAGAAAGGATGCATGAAAGTGGGTTTGGATGATTTTCCCCAAGTAAGGATGCATGTAAGGGGGCGTGGATGATTTAAATAGATAGACATGGACCTAGAAACATTGATCGATGGGCCATTTCACTATATTTTTTATGAAGGGATTGATGGGCCATTTCACTATATTTTTTATGAAGGGATCGATGGGATGATTTCACAATTTGGATGAATATTTGGTTAGAATCGTTGGTGGATAATGAATTGATAAAATTTATTGAAAGTTGTCACAAGATTGATGAGTGAAGGATTTGGTATGACATCCTCCCTAAAGTGAAATTCGTTTAGAGTTAGAGGTTGCCTCAATATAATGCAAGATGGAAAAGTGGAAAATAAACAAATGATAGAAAAAGGAACCTTGGTACATGATTTATTATTAGAAAGGATAAATTTTCCCTCGGCCATTGTAAAATGCATTGGATGCACATTGATATTTTGATTAAAAGAGAATCCTTACGTGAGCATTATGGATTCTTTATCAAAAATAGTTTGAATATTTGTGATGAACAAATGATGATCTAGAAGCATAAATTGTGAGACAAAAAGAGGGACCAAAGCAAGAGTGTGAATAAGTTCTAAACAACATATGGCAATGTATTATCCCTATTTCCCATAAATTTTTGGGAATTGGTTCACTTTGGTAAATGTGAGTAATGGAGATGTATGATTAGGCTTAGTTGAGTATAATTAGGAGTCATTAAAATGGATTACTACTTCATCGGAGTTAGTTAGATGGGGATAAAGGGGGCTTATTAATCATTTAGGATTAATTAATATTCCTAGACTCGTTTGTAGAGGCTATTTGGTGGTGAATTTAGAGGAAATTTATGAGGTTTAAAGATGATTTGAAGTGATATTTAATTAATGAAATCTCATTAATTAAATAGATGAAAACTAAGTTTAATTAAGAAAGAAATGAAGACGGATTTAATTAATGAAAGTTGTTAACTAGTATCGAAGAATACATTTAATTAATTAATAAACAAAGAAGTATGTTATTATGATTTGTGTTCTTTTAGAGTAAATATTATGTGGTATATTTAGATGTCTACATTTTCACACATCCTAAACAAGTATAAGTATCACATGTCTCATTTGTATTACATTGATTTTCTTTAGCCTCAAATGTAGAGTGATCATGATACATAAAGACATAATTGGCATAGGTGTGCGGGGATTGTTTAGATGTGCTTTCTCATCCCTAAGTGATTTAATCTCATTATTCATAGCTTGAATTTACACTTAAAAATAATTTTGCAACACTTGAATAGACTCTAGTATAGTCTTGTAATATATGTCATTGTCATGACTATTTATGGACGAAAGATATATATTTATATGTTTAATTTTCTTAAGAGGCATACAAAACGTACTAGCATGTTCCACACTAAGAGGAAAGGAAGAGATACGAGTAGAACTAACTTTGTACACCTCATTTTTACACTTCTTAACCATTTTTTATAGGGGTTGTTGATGCATTCTCCTCTTAAGTGGGTGCCTTAAAGGGCCTACTAAGATTTGATTGTGATCAAAATTGGTCACGTGGGCTAGACTACAACATTTGAGATATGCCACATCTATGTGTTAATTACCATACTCTTACCTCATTTCTTCCATTTATTCACAAATTACACCTATTATGTCCACTTGTCCCATTATGTATACATGTTTTCATTATTAGTGTATGTCATTATCCTTACTTTTAGTCACCCTATAGTTTCATCATTTTCCTCTATTTATCTTATATATTCCACCTCACATGTTTTTCACCCTTTGACCTTAGGGTTCCCCCTAAGGCCGACACCATTCCCTTAAGCGATGGTGTCAATTTTGAATTTTTCATGGCCATTTCCATCACCCGTGGGAAATATCATCAAGTATATATACCCAACCACCTTTTTGTTAAACCATCACCAAACAATAATTTTGATTTTACATGAAGATACTCATAGCTGCATGCTTTCACACTATTTTGTACTTACTTGTTGGACTTAGAGTCTTAAAGCTTACCTTTTTACATTTTGGTCACCATAGTGAGTTAGGATTGGAGATATTTTTACCGAGATTCCCCTTCTCCACTCCATAGTGATTATATCTCAATGTTATTATCTTTGGGGAGGATTATGCATTAGCATACACACACACACTCACTCACTTACTCACTACAAATTAGTATTTATAATCCTTCTTAGTCTTTTATATTGCACATGTATGTTGTTTACGGTCACTCAATGTTATATAGTAGAGAAGATGTATGTTTTCTTTAATATATTACATTGTATTATTATATTATGTCTCTTGTATTTATCCATCCCTTGTTTACTTTTATTTTAAATCATTTAGGATAACTATCTTTATCTTAGGTATATGACATGAAACCTATAACTATCCTAGGGTTAGGGTCACTATCCTCTAGAATTACAACACTAGCACTCCTTAAGAACCTTTGTATCTAAACTTATATTTAATCCCTATATTTTATAACCTGGCTAAGAACCTATATTTTCCCGTCATATACTTTGGTGAACCTAACGTGATTCTTACTTTTCCCTAAATTAGGTAAAAATCGCTATGTTTTTAATATTGTCCCACTTATTCTACACCATTGACCCTTTTGTAGAACCCTATTGCACATCTAATTTTGTCTACACTTTGATCCTTCTATTAAGAAACCATCAGCCCCTACATAAGCTTCTGCGTGGTCGATTGATCTAAAATAGAATCTTGAATAAACCCAATTCATGTAATTCTCACTTGTAGCACTTGTAGAAGACAGTTCTAGTAAAAACACATCATATCAAATGGATTATAAGGATGTTACCATGAATTAAATATATCAAGAGTATTTTTATGACATATTTGGGTTCTTCTTTCAAAAATACATACTTTCAAAACAAAAAAGATCCGATTTTGAGTCTGAATGAAAATTTTATGGCCTATGGAAGTTCTGAGGTTTTCCAAGGAAACAGAGCGACCCGGTGGTTTTTTCTCTCTCACTAATGGTTTTTCATCACGGTAGTGATTTTCACCAGCATTTTTATGTCTTAGTTACAATTTAACTAGTGGTTTTGTGTCATAATGGCAGTTTTTGACCGGGAGTTTTGTAAATGCCACCTACAAATATTTGTAGTTTCATACCAGGATAAAAAGAGATGTATAGAACATAATAGTTATGATTTTTTTACTTCTAAACTTTATTCTTAACATGTTATCATGTCAATGGGATATTTCTAGGTTTGATGAATTTTAGCAATCATCAATAATATAAGATTTATGGAATTTGGATTCTCGTTGTTATTATAAGCAAGTTAGAGTCTATGTCTGCATGTAGCCAATGATTTCCCAATAATGAGAGGTTGTTTCTTGAGGGTTTTGTTTTTAGAGTGGTGTCTAGAAGGTGCTCATCATTTTTGTGCAAGATTCAGAGAGAGAGAGAGAGAGAGAGAGAGAGAGAGAGAGAGAGAGAGAGAGAGAGAGAGACTTGGCTCCATGAAGGCCATTAATAGAAGTAACTTGTACATGTTTGTGAATTACATAGTTAATGGGTAATGTATTTTCCCCACCCACTATATTTTTCTATTCACATGTTTATCCAGGATAAAATATGGTGTTCACTTGTTTTTCCTTTCTTGTTTCTCATTTTGTATGTTTTAAACTCTATACACATTCATTTTAGTAGTTCATAACTTTGTTTTACATGCAAATGAGTTACTTTTTTAGTCTCTTTGTAAGCTAAGAATCATCGGAGTCCATCTTGGTGAATTTTAGTGTGGAATATCCACTTATATTATGGATCAAATTGGTATCATTGTAGGTTTTCCTTTTTGCCGTAAAATATTTTTCTAACACTTTCTACATTTTGTGTTAGTTTATATTCCTAAGGTGCATAGTTTGTGTGGTTTGACTATTTTGCATAAATATGCTCTTTGCCTAGATAACATACTTTCATGGGTATTTTGTCTTGATTTATTGGTAGTAAGGTGTGGTTAGTGGTACCATTATTATGCATATGAAGAAAAGGATAGTACAAGTCATTATTGCGCACTATGTTTTGATGGTCATAACTAGTTGCCTTTAATGGACGAGAAAACCACATCACGAGCATGTAAAGGTTGGAATAACTCCATGTAGTTGAGAATTCACCTTGGTTGGAACCTCCATGCAAAAGGGTTTAAAGGAGGGTCTAACAAAGTACAGAGAAATAAATGCTAATATAGATTTGAGCATATTTTCCTTGTTAAGGACAAGGTTTGTTTGTCTTGAGAAAAGAAAGATTCAAAGGTGAAACTAAGAGCTTATGACTCTTAAGGTATGAAATTAAACTAGATATGGCTATTATTTATAGAATAATATTATGTTTTTTAATAATGCAAGATTATTTTTTTGTAAATCCTTCCATACTCAACATTAAAGTAAAAACAATTCTCCTAATGTCCGAAAAAAGGAGTTGGATAAATATGTTGTGTTGTAGTTTAAGGAAAGAGTGTTAAGAAGAGGAGAACAAGAAGATGTGGATGACAATAAAACTTTCAAAATTTCAAAATACCAATGAGAATATCTATTGAAATGCTACACACAACTAGCTAGTGGAGTTCAAGAGAACTTATTGAAAAGGTGAACATTGGAGTTCACATGCTACACCTCCAAAAGAGTGTGGTGGTGTGGGGATGGATTTTCCTCACTTAGTCAATTCTTGAAGATTTTAGGGATTTCAAATCTGGGTGATACTATCCCAAAGCTAAGAAACAGAAACAACACCAAGAACGGGGACAAGTATCCCTATGACATGACCAAAATATATACATGTAAGCAGTAAAAGGAAAAGTCACAATCAAATTCAATAAAAACTAGTAAAAAGGACTAAGATAAGGTGTCATCAGTGTATAATATTCATACTTGGAAATCATGCATGTAATAACATACTACAGGCATGATGTAATGGTAGTAAGTGCATATTTTTGTGTCTATATTTCCCCCTCCCCATACTAATTTGGATGAAATTAAATAGTATGAAGGATATAAGAAGAACATACCTGAAGAGGTACCTAATGAGTTGTATCCAACACGTGCCAATAGTAAGAATTATAATGTGGCTAACCATGAATCATCACTTTGATCCATGTGGGGTAATTGTATTGTCCCAAGAGGATCCATTAGATAGAGAAAGTACTAAGGATATATATGATACTTTGAAACTTAGAGATTGAAGGAATGGTCTGGGAGTGATAAATTCCTAAACCGAGTGTAACAAATCTACAGATTTGAGTGTCTCAAATCCTTTGAAACTCTATGGATTTGAGTGTCTTATTGCTAGAGAAAGAGTGTTGGGAAAGTGGTTAGATTTTCTCTTCACCGTGTGGCCTTCCTCAAAATAGGTTCCACACTTCAGAAGAAAATGAACCAATTGAAACTTGTCTACTAGGCACAAAAAACCCTCATAAAGTGGTTCAGGAAAGGAAATGATGTCTCATTGCCCCCACTTTATGATTGTAAGGGTGTAAACTTGGTCAAATGGAAAATTTTCTTGACTTGATTGGCTCCCAAGTTAGGTCATCTGGGAGAAATATTGATACTTGTTGGAATGGAATTGAAATAGTTTGTATTGGTTGGAAAATAGTATTTTATTGAATATTAATTAAAACTACTTTAAAAGGTTGAATTTTCCCCATATTAGGTCATTTGAGGGAAATATATTGTGAGAATCTGAGAAAAGATGTGAAAATTTGAGACATCTTAGCACTTGAGATAGATTGAAACCATATTCTTAGAGTAATAACTTTGAATATTGCTTTGTGATTGATTAAGAATAGGGTAGTAGTATATGATGTGATTGTGTGTATTATGTTAGAAATTTTCTCAAATCATTCTAGGATGGGTAATAGGATAACCCCGAATATTTCCCCCTACGGAAAAGGGTGAGAAGCAAAACAATGAACCACAAGCCAAAAGAAAAGTAGAGTGGTTGTGTAAATAGAAACTAGAAACTTATAGAATTAGTAGTGACTAGTGAGATATAAACATAGTATGTAACCAAGTGGAGGAAGTGTGGTAGTCAATGTTCAATGTGGTGAACAATAAAGAGATAGTTCTAGGGCCATTGACAATGTGGAAAATAGACAAACAAGACTCAAGATACGAGTAAACAAGGTCAATGAATTGGGTATTGTAAGAAGAAGTATAGTAACTATAGTAATCATAGTAATAATAGGATTTACTATAAATAGTAAGGTTGGAAAAGTGAATAGTAATTTCATTTGTAAATTGACTCAATGTGATTTGAGCTCTGGATTGCAAGGATGCCACGAGAACGAGAGGCTATTCTGTTGAGGTTCAAGAGAGTTATGGAGGCATTATTAACTAATACATCAGATCAGCTAGTGAGTATTGTGTTTTTGAAGTAGTGTAGGCATTAGTATAACAATTTTTAGCCATTTTTGGGTTTTTTAACTTTATGTGAATTTGGGTGTTTATGTCCAAGATGGAGCTAACAGGCCGATTTTGTCCCTTAGACGATCTTACCCGATTCTAGGTGGCAGTGTCCAAGTTTTGGGAGGTACCATCCAGGGTGTTGGGAAATTCTGTTTAGAGAGCTACATGAGTTTATTATGATGTGTTTGCATGTATTTATGTGTTTTTGTATGTGTTTTGATGCTAACTTGGGATTGTTGTGCTTGTTTATGTTGTGTACAAAGACATATATCCACGAGAGTTCAAAGTGTAGGGAGGCATTTGTATATATTATTGGCATTGGGTCTAGAGGAGGATGAGTAGGATATAATGGAATATGTCAGACTATGGCACATTACTAGATTAGGGTATGTGTCCCATAATATGTGTTAAATGACTGTACTCTATGAAAGATGGTGTGTAAACACTTGTACTTTTTGTTTTCCTCTGGATAGATGATGGTGACCCTTGAGGATGTATATAGGATATTGTGGTTACCAATTGTGGGAGATCAAGTACATGTTATGCCCCTAGGTGATACAAATTGGGTAGTGAGGAGAAACACCCCCAAACAATCCAATCGCTCACCTATACGTAAACCAACATGCAACATAGACCAAGTAAAGAATTTAATTTTAGGTTGAGTATGAATTTTCCAAATTTTGTTAAAACAAATCCCCCAAATTTCAGTTGAATCATTAGAGTCCCAGTGCTTATTCAATTCATAAAGTGACAATTGATTAAACATGAACCAAGTTGAAGCATGTTTAAGAGAGAAGTTCATAACAAAACTACCATCAGGCCACTTGTACTAGTGTCATGTAAGTGTGTACCCGGATGAGTAGTTTAAGTCACATGTAAATTTGAAAGCACAACTCTAATAGATTCAAAGGTATACTTATCTTGACCATTTATATGGTATGATATTTTGAGTTCAATCCACTCATATCATTTATGCTCATGTTTATTCCAAATGACAGCAAGAATGAGAATGCCTTTGTTGATATAACAAACATGTCTAAGAGAAGTGATACAAGTGGAATTTTCCCTTCAACAATAATGAGTCTAGACCACCAAATTAAAAGTTGCATAAGGGAATCCTCTGAAATAGTTGTTGGCCTAGTGATAAAATGTCTAAAAACATTCCACAAGTTTCTTATTTGTTTCAAGATAATAGAGCCTTTAATTGAAGAGAGGCCTTGAGAAAAACCTAATCTATCCAGTCGATTCCTCTCCAAATTTTAGACTTAGCAAAATAGGTGTTTTGAAATCTATATCTTAATAATCCCTTTCAATGTTCATTCCCATCTAAAACATGAATGATCCATTTTGTGGCCAAAAGATCACCTTGAAGAAATGGATTAGGGAATCTAATACCAGTAGCAAAATTAGGAAACATACAAACAACCTAAGAAACATGAGGAAAGAACTTTTTACTATGTCCATTCCCCCAAAAAAACACCTAAATATAACCTCTATTTTTTTATAACAACTTTAGGAAGCCAAAAAAGAAGACAAATTACTATAAATTTACTAGTCGGAGAAAGAGCCCTAGAGGCCCACTTCAAACACTTTGGACTACACATTGTTAAAAAAATTCTCCAAAATTGAGTCGATGAAACATCAGGAGAAAAGGGAATTCTGAGAATAGTAATAAAATCATTAGGTTGTAACCACTTCCAATTAAATTTAAAATACCGGGATGGAAGAGTTGTTTAGCTCAAATGCATAACTCGTAACATACTCCAATTAATCGAACGTTAGAAGCTTTGTAGTACACATCAATGCACTTTAGATTTACGTCAAAGTTTTTCTCAGATTCTTGAAGCAATAGGAAAGTATCATCAGCAAATTGACTCCAAGCAACTTGACTGGAAGTACAATGCATGGAAACTCCTTTAAGAAAACCCTCATGTAGCTTCCTTTTGAACAAGTTGCCTAAGGCTTCAATTGCCATAATAAAGAGATAAGGAACCAAGGGGCATCCTTGTTTGATTGATCATTCCAAGTGGATAATTTGAGAGAGTCGTTTTGTAATATATTTTATTTTGCATTGGCATTTACAAAAAGAAGAGAAATATGACACCTAAATTTATCCCCAAACCCCATTTTGGCTATAATATTTAAAAGGAAGCTCCACTCCACATGATCGTAAGCCTTAGTGAAATCAACCTTCAACAAAATTACTTTCTGATTTGATTCCTCTACCTAAGCAAGCACTTACGCAATAGGCATAATATTCTCTAAAATAAAATGACTAGGAACAAAACCAATTTTCTCATGAGAAATTATAGTAGGCAAGAATGGCTTGATATTCATGGCAGTAGCCTTAGCGATAATTTTATAAGATAAAGTCAACAATGAAATAGGCCTCCAATTGTAGACACCTAAAATCTGCTTCCACAGTTTTAATGCTAAAGTGGTACTCATTATCCTCTATTTCTATCATTTCCATTATAATTAGTGATTTATGTTAATTAACTAACAACTCCTTCTATTTTGGTCAATTAATGACACTTCGTTAATTAACTAGCCTACGCATTCCAAATGCCAATTAACGACACTTCATTAGTTATAATCCTCTTCAAATCAATTAATTAACTATTATTAGTTAATTAAGCCTTTTTAATGTATTTAATCAATAACCCCTTTTGTTGGCTAAATCCCTCTTTCAAATGCTTCCAATCTTATCAAATTCCTCCTAAATCACCTCAAATAGCCTAAAAACTTATTCTAGCCTATTAATCAATCTCCTTTGATTAATTAAAGTACCTTTTAACTCTCATGAGTTATTGACCCACTAGTTAAATCATCTAATCATGGTTAGCTAATCTAAGGTTACTTTAAATCCTTTATCTTTTGTCCCACATTCATTGGGATTCAAGCTTCTCTCCAAATAGAAAGCTATTTAAAGGACCAAGCTCCTAGCTTCACACCTTACACCATACTTTGAATAGTATCTCATATAAAACATATGATCTTATAGCCTTACTCCATTGTTGTAATAGTTTTCATCCCCATTTGCATCCATTTCTTCAAGCTTGGTTAGTAAGAGAAGATATAAACATGACCTTGTAGCTATTTTATTGAGATCTCTTCACCATCAATGAAGTAGAAACACAATTTTGATTACTTGTAATCTTCATAGGTTCAATTTATTTAGCAATCATTAACATAGTAAGAATGCTTGTAGTTTAGATGATTAATTTCATGTATATTTCCTTATGCATTCTCATAAGCTTTGATCATGATGGTTCATTGAAGAATTTATTAGCTAAACTACTTGGTGTTAGTTTAGGTTTAAATTGCTTTGTAAAAGTTTAAGCATGTGCACATTTGGCACGCCTTTGGTGGGACAATACCCCATTACATTCATTTTCAAGATTTTTAGATTAGTTTCAAAGTTTTGATTTACTAACCCTCTTTTGCATTTTTAGATAAATATGAGGTTTCTTAACTAGTTTAGTTATGATTGTTTTGTTTTTGTGCTCTTTACAGGATCAAAGGAGGTGAGGTGTTGTCAAATTTTGATCAAATTGACAAATTTTTGAGATTTTTGAGAATTTTTGTCAAAAATTCTTGTGTTTTGATCACCTACGAAAATCCACACTTGTGTTTTTTTGCTACGTGCTCCTGTTTGAAGAGGCGCATTTGGTGTTACTAAGACCACGTTGGTGCTACTAAGGACACACTCATATTACTAGAAACATGATGGTGTCTCCCTAGCCACGTATATGTTAAAAGTATTTTTGCTCTCTATGTCTTGGTTGTGCTCATGTTACTGTGGTTGGTGTCTCTCTAGACGCGCTTAGTGTTAAACTATCTACCCGACGGTATGTGAGTTTTTATCGGAGGCACGTTGGTGTTGCAAATGTTGTGATAGTGTTGTCGGGGACGCATTTTTATTGTCGAGGATGTGTTGCTTTATTAAAAGGGGTGCACCGATGTGATTTGTTCAAATTTGGTACTAACTTTAGGATTTGAAATTTTGATTTTTTGTGTTTCTATTATTTGTAGGTTTTCTTAACTATTTTCTACATGTTTTAAAATTTTTTATCATATTTCTAACAAATTTTCTTAAGTATTGATGAATGCTTTTGTTTCCATGCTTTATGAAAGTTAGGATAGAAGTTTTTGTATGCTCTTCTCTTGCACCTTAGGGTGATCTTGAGAATCAAAATCAGCTTTTAGTTTTCATTTTCTAACTTTTTGGTTAAATTGGAAACTTCATCTTTCATTTTTGGCTTAAGGGAATGAACATTTACCAAGCTTGAAAAACTAGGTGTAAAAGAGATGCAAGATTTTCCACAAATGGTTCATTTAATTGCAAAGCTTTCCTTTAATTTTTAGTTGGATTATTTGTTGTGTATGCTCTTCTCTTGCATCCTTAGACGATCTTGAGAATAAAAACAACACTTGATCCTCTTTCAATTAATGTGATTTGCTTGGAGAACTACTAATGTTTGAGTTGTAGGACCTAAACGCTTTTCAAAGACTTTGGATCTAAACAAAACTCTAACTACACGTGTGTTGCAGGTTTCCAATGGTGTTCTAAACCTCATTTCTTAATTCGAAAGATAAAAAACACACCACATTATTCAACATATTGTATTTATAGGTTTCGGTTAAGAGCTACGACTCATCCGCTTTAAACCGGGAGGAGTGTCTTGGCATAAGGCTTCAAAACCCATAAATATGCTTCCAAGAACCCAAAAGTAGTTCACACCTTAAGGGAACTGGTGAATGAAATGGGAAGTGCTCCGCTACCCAACTAACTAGTACGCCTTTTATGTGAGATTAGCGTCAAAATTATCTTCACGTGAACCCAATGAAAATACAACTGAATGTAATTTATTTCTCATTATATTGAAGGGGGTAAATTAAATTCGGGATACTCCAAGATTTAGTTAGTGCGACTTTCTTAGCAAACCACGCTCGCAGAGATAGTTTGTGGCACCTAGAGAGTGAAACAATAGGAAGCTTGTGGCTTGGAGCCAACTAGACTTTATCTATCATGTTCTACAGATCTCTCATGAAGAAATAACTTTTTGGAGTCATAACCTTGTTATTCAAACAAGGGAGAGTCCATTGAAGTTGGGGCCTAGTGTTATTCATCACAAAACTTGCGAAGTGTTACTTTGTCCTAGTTTTTCACTTGTCTTAAGACAAGGCAAAACTCTACCAAAGTTACACCTAGTATTTTTCATCACCACTTGGTCTACTCCTTTGTTGTCTTGTTGCCCATTTTGGGACAAAAGAGAACATACATTCATAGTGTTATCAAAGATTGTGTCCACCACTTTTACACCCACTTACATCCTTCCTTATTGTGACTGTGATAGTAAGCGTTGAAAGTGTGTTGGTACATCTTTGTATCTTGATACCCATGTCAAGATTATCATTGTAGTTAGGTTGTCTCATCATTGACTTCCTTTGATTTGTTACGCTTGCTCGTATTCTAGCTATACAATTTTGATACTTATGTATTGTTTCCTTTTTGAACTTGATCTAAGTCTCTAAGTTGTATTGTTACGCTTGCATAAATAACAACTTCTTGCTATACTTAGACTTAGTTTTGATCCCAACATTGCCTTGAGTTTTGAAAAGTGTCGTTACTTTGCTCGCATTGTGGTGACATCATTTTGATACTAAAATCTTTCTTTTTCCATAAATCTTGATTAACGTGTCCAAATAGTGTTGTTGCGCTACTCGCATTTGTAGCCTCCTTTTTCATAACTTGGAATTTGTTTGTTTCTAAAACTAGTTTTAGTATACCTTGTTGGGAGATCATGTCAACACTTTCTTAGTATTTAGGTCTTGTTTATTTTAAACTTGACCTAAGTGGTGATATTGTGTTGTCACTATTTACACTAAACCTATACTTGAAAAATGTAGGGAGTAACTATTTTGTGATTGGATCAAAGTCTTGTACTTGATCGTTGTGTCCTAGATACTTTTTGTTACATGTACCTTTTAATAGTTTGTCATTCTTTATTCATTGGTGTCCTTAGGGCATATTGCCTTTGGACTTGTTACCATTATTTATTTGACATTCTTTGTGACAACTTTCACATCGTTACGCTGCTTGGTTTTACCTAGGGTCCATTTTAATCAAACTTAGCAAAACTTTGCTCATCATGCCTCCTACAACAAGAATGGGGCATCAAAAATGGGTTCAAATCCCTTTATAGATGACAAGTTAAATCCACTCTTAGAAAATAACATTTTTATTGATCATAGTGGTGGCGAGGAGAATTCTCCTCAAGAGGATTTTAAATTTATGACTTCTTGTTTCACAACAAACATGAAGTTCTTATGCGCATTGTAGAGTTGGGGGCTAGGTTACCTTCCACGGTTGATCCTTCTCTTCTTATCGGCATGGTTCAAGGAGAAGAAGAAGTAGAGCATCCACTTCGTAACGTTGATGAAATCTTAAACCCAAGACACACTTCTACTTCCGGCCCAAGGAATGAGGAAGAAGTGCCTTCTCAAAATGATGGTGGATATCACATCCCCATTGTCAAAATACATTGTGAGGATCATGAAGAGCATGTCAATCATGAACAACCTCCTTCTCATGAAGCTCGTAAAGAGATACCGACCCAAGAACCAACCTTAGAAGAACAAATACAAGCCCTTTCTCACCAATTGGAAAGTCTAGCTTCAGCATGTTACTAAGGAATCCACAAAGACTCCTAGGAAAGAAAAACCTAGAGCTTCTTATTCAAAGTTTTATACCAAGACTCCTAGGCAAGAAAAACCAAAAGCTTCATACTACGAGTCTTATACCAAAACTCCTAAACAGAACAAACCTAAAAGGGGTTATGAAAGGTTATATACAGACAACCAAGATGAAGAAATAACTAGGCTTAACAGCTTGTATAGGCCTAACCCATTGACACAAGACCAAATATTCAATCAAGAGTTCTTATCAATGAAGAACACCCTTACTACCTTACAAGAAGGTAAGTTAGGACCTAATAAGAAATATCAATTTGAAGAGTTGTGTATATATCCTTTTGATAGGGCTATGTTATAAGTTCCTTTCCCTAGACACTTTGATTGTCTAAAATTCAACAAATATAAGGGTAAGGGTGATCTAAGGATCATGTCAAATACTTTTTCATGGCTTGTCAAGAGGTTGCCTTTAAGTGACAACTATCTTATATGCCTTTTCCCGTGGATTTTAGGGGGTCAAGCACTCGAGTGGTTCTTGCATATACCAAAGGGATCCATCTCTACATGGCCATAATTGGTAGAAAGCTTCGTGTGCCACTTCTCCTTCAACATGGAGAATGATGTCACTATGATTGACTTATGTAACACAAAACAACACAATAATGATAACTTTGTTGGTTTCTTACAATGATGGTAAGGGTTAGCTAGTTGCTTCCCTTGCTCTATACCGGAGAAATAGTTAGTCAACATCTTCATACCTAACTTACACCCTGAGATTGCTTTCCACTTGCAAATGCATTATGGTAATACATTCAAGGAGGTTATAGAACAAGGTAGCAAAATAGAAAAAGTGTTATTGAAAAAGGAATGGTAAAACCCTTATCGCGAGACAACTGCGATTCAAAACCTAATAACGATTCAAAACCTATTAACAAATCCAAGTTTGTTCCAAATAAGAAAAAAATGTCGTAGGTGACATAATTACGGATTCTAGACGAGTGCAGGTGGTTTAAAATCATGCTCCCTTGAAACTCACTAAGGGACCTTTGGCCCCTGAGTACAAACATCATACATTTACTCATCTATCTAACTTTATGTCATCAATACTTAAACAGTTAGATAAAATGAGTGTTCGTAACTTTCATCGTGTTAAGGGTCATAAAACTAATAAGTTCCTAAAACCGAAGCACTATAGCCAAGACCTAATTGAGATCAATGTCATGGAAATGGATTCCACAGCACTAACAAGTCTCTCAATGTTGAAATCCAATCGGTTTTACCCTAGCGATGGGGAATGTGGGTTATATGTGGGAAGTCTTATGGTCCATTCCCCGGGCTAGCCACCTCTATAGCTTGTCGTCACTCGGCTAGGAAGTTCCATGCGGGTTAATTTGCTTTGGTGGAAGAGGTGGTCTCTCATCATGGTGCCAAGATGACTTGGTATTCAATGCAATGGGGGTCAAGGTTAGGCATGAATCCTATGTTTAATGTGATAAGGCATGTTTTGGCATTACGACACGAGAGTTATCCCAAACCACTTTAATCCAATGGGTAGTGGTGTAATGGTTCTTGGGTCTCTTAGTAATTGGGAGGTTTAAGGTTCAAATCTCAACTCCATGTTAAGGTGGCCTACTACCGACGGTTTGGATACCCTAGTGATAGGGCACCATGATAATGTGGTTTAATCGTGGGCTAGCCGAGAGCTTAAACTTCCATCCTTAGATGGTTCCATAGGTTGGTGTGGGCTAGTGATGCCACAAAGGGCTAGGGCCCTCTCCCTAGGTAACCTTAGAAAGCAAAAAAAGTCTCCCAATGTTGAAATGAGAATTTATAAAGAACCTTTCCCTAAACATAACAAAGGAAAGGAAAATTTAGATCAAGGATAAACGTCCTAAAATAAAGGTATTGGCTATGTTTATAAAGATACAAACTATGTGGCCAAAAATAACAATTCTTATGATGTCATAATTGGTTGTGTAAACCCATTCATTGAGCATATCAACACAATAAAGGTCAAAACAAAAGAGTGCGCTACGGTAACATGACGTGCTCACCTTGTTATTTCAAAACCTCCTCCATCTACCTCTTAGGATAGTCACTATGATGTCTTGGAGCAACTTGAGAAGACTACCACTAAGATCTCGATCTTAGATCTTCTTAAGATATCTAATGTACACAAGGACATCCTTTGTAAGACATTACAAGGATTAGGAGTGTCGGTTGATATAGACCCTACCCGCTTCCAAGAAATGGTGGCACAAATTTCTCTAATGGAGCATATAACCTTTAGTCAAGAGGAAATTCATGCAGAAGATCCTTCACATAATTTTCCCTTGCACATTGAGGTTATTATCAATCATAAGAAAATTCAACATGTGCTTGTGGACGGTGGATCAAGCTTAAACATTTGTACCTTGAAACATTTTCAAAAATTAGGTTGCACTGAAACAAATCAGGAAACAGATGTCATCACCATCAAGGCATATAATAATGAAGAGTGGCAGTCGGTCGATATGATAACATTCTCGCTGGGAGTAGGGCCTACTACTCATGATACAAAGTTCCATGTTTTAGACTTGGAGGTGCCTTATAACATACTTCTCGTCCGCCCATGGATTCATGTTATGTAGGTCGTTCCATCTACGTATCACCAATGTCTGAAGCTATACTATAAAGGGAAAATTATAACTATTTCGGGGATTCTCAACCTTTTTCTCATTACAGAGCATTATCAGTTACTTCCCTAATTCTGTTGATTTCCCTTCCATAGAGATGGTTGTTCGATTCAATTTGAGGCCCTCGCCTCGCTAGTTGATCCAAATGCCTTGATCCCTAACGACAACGGTGCTTCAACATCAGTTTCTCCCTTTGCTACATAGGAGATGAAGACCCTTTCAACCGGTTGCGGGGAGTATAATCTCTAACAGGCCTTTATAGTTTCAAACCTTCCCCTATCACCCAAATCACGGGGTAGGCCTTGTCATAAATATCAGTCTCTTAGAGGAATTTTCCCTTTAAATATTTCACTCCTAGTAGTTTACTTTATGATGAATAGTTGTTATGTAACTCTATAATACCACCTCCCACGGATGGGATGGCATTATGCCACCAGGATTCTAAATATGCAATTCCAAACAAAATGATGTATGCCATGGGCTACTAAGGGTATGGCTATGACACACATGAACAAGGAGTGCGGGAACCTCTTCCAGTACCCCATAGAAAAATGTGCAAGAATGGTATTGGTCATCGACCATATGGGTATATTCAACCTATGTGTGATGTCACTACCTTTGAACATGAAGATAGTGAGTCAGGTTACAAAAGTGAAACAAATTCTGGTATAGTCTTTACGATGACCTTACCTCCACTAATCTATTTTTTTGATACGACTATATTGACCATATCATCTTCCTTACCTATCCCCATTCTGAATTAAACCTCGTTTATCCTTCCTTGGTGAATTAGGACCAACAACAACATGTATTGATTGACTTGTTTGCCAATGATGAGGCTATTTGTGAGTTTATGGGTATCAAGATGACATTCCACATGTGATCATAAAAATGCTTCTCCACTAACTTGGACGCATGCATATATTTCGAGGAGGAGGTTGAGTTCTATGGTCATCAAAATAAAGTAAAAATCAAGGGAAAAAGTTCCATAAAGAATCCTTGCAAAAAGAACAAGTCCAAGTCTTACAGTGAAAACCTTTTTGAGGCATTGGTAGACAAACAAAAGGAAAAAATATAGGACAAATAAATTGACTTGTCTAAAAATCTCATCGAGACACCCTTGGAGGTAGATCTCAATCTCCCCCCGATCCTACATGCATGGAAGAAGAATATAAGCTTCTTGTGGAGGAGACTATTGAATTCAACATCGAACAGAGGAATTACCTGAGCTTTGCTCTCACCTTAAGAACAAAATACATTTGTCTTGATTTTGTGTGAATTCTCAAACATCTTTGCTTGGTCCTGCACATACATGCTATGACCTGATCCTACATTAGTGGTGCATAATCTTGTTGTACACCCAAACGCAAAGCCTATTAAGCAAAAGCTCAGGAAAATGCATCCTCATGTTGCCTTATTGGTTAAAGAGGAGCTAGAAAAATTACTTGGCGTGATAGGCTTAATCCGGTCTATTGATTATTGAGTGGATTTCAAATATTGTACATGTATAGAAAAAGCCCATAGGTATCAGAATTTGTACAAATTTTAGAGACATAAACAAAGCTTTTCCTAAGGATGACTTTCCTCTCCCAATATTGACATGATTGTCGATTCCACAACTAGTTATGAAATGTTATCACTCATGGATGGATTTTAGGTTATAATCAGATTAAGATTGCGAAGGAGGATCAACATAAGACAAATTTTACAACCCCTTGGGGAACATTATGTTACCAAGTCATGCCCTTTGGCCTCAAGAATGTAGGCACAACTTATCAGTGGGCTATGACTATCATCTTTCATGATATGATCAACGACATAATGGAAGATTATGTAGATGACATCCTGGGCAAGTCTAGAACAAGAGAAGATCATCTATCTATTCTATGTCGTATCTTTCAACATCTAAGGGACTACAAGGTCTATCTCAATCCAAATAAATGTGTCTTTGGTGTGTTATTAGGGAAATTACTAGGTTTTATTGTATCACAAAGGGGAATTGAAGTAGACCCAACTAAGGTCTCGGCTATCACAAAGATGCCTCCTCCTACAAACATAAAACAACTGCATAGCTTGTAGGGGAAAATACAAGTAATCAAGAGATTTATTTCCCACTCGTAGACAAGTGCCATTCATTTACACATCTTCTCAAGAAGGATGTCAACTTTCTATGGGGTCTAGAACAACAACAAGCATTTGCTTTGCTTAAAGAGTATCTTTCAAACCCCTTGTTCTAATGTCGCCTACTATAGGTGAACCACTTTGTTTTATATTTTTGATACATAATTTGCAATTGGAGCACTCTTGGCCCAATATGACAAGGAGCTAGAAGGAAAAAGTTGTGTATTATCTAAGTCAGACATTGATTGCTTATAAGCTCAATTATCCATAGATCGAAAAGGCTTGCTTGGCCGTAGTTTTTTCCTTTCAAAAATTGTGTCGTTATTATTTGTTAAACAACAAATTCAAGCTAATATCAAAGGTGGACCCATTGAAATATTTGTTTTCAAAGCCAACACTTACAGGAAAGATGGCCAATTGGATCATCTTACTTAGTGAATTTGATATCGAGTATGTTCACCAAAAATCAATCAAGGGGGGTATTGACAAATCAATTAGTTGAAGCCCCCTTACCAGGTACAGAACCATTGAGTCTGGAACTTCTAGACACTTCACTCATGTATATCAAGGAATCCATAACATGGCACATGTATTTTGATGGATCCTTCACATTTCATGGTTTAGGAGCAAGAGTTGTGCTTATAACTCCTTTAGGGGACTTGATCCCACAAGATTTCAAAATAGGATTCCCATGCACAAACAACATAGTGGAATATGAAGCTCTCATTATAGGGCTGAAAATAGCTATACGTTGGGACATTAGGAAACTCAACATGATTGGAGATTCTATGTTGATTATCAAACATGTTACAGATGAGTACAAAGTTAAGGATGAAAAACTCATTCCTTATAAAAAATGGTTGATACATTAAAAGAGTACTTTGTGTAGATCACATTTGAACAGATTCCTAAAGTATGGAATCGAGTGGCATACACCATGGCTATGATGGGTTCTTTGTTACACATCCCACCTGGACATAATGATATACCTTTCTTTGTGGATCACTTCCTAACGTCAACATATGACATGTCGAGTCTTGTCTTATATGTTAAGTTGTTGGTCCCTATTCACCATGGTACCTTGATATTTTCAACTAATTTCATGATAGAACCTTCCCTCTAGACATTTCATGTTCTAATAAAAGAAACCTTGTCCAGTGTATAGCTTTGATATACCTTACTTGAGGGAAATTTCTATCATAGAGGGTATGACAGAATTTGTTGCACTATATTAATAGTGACAAATCCATCTTAGTGATTAAAGAGGTTCACGAAGGTATCTGTGGGGCTCATACAAATGGGATAGTCCTAGCTAAGAAGATACTAAGAGTAGGCTATTATTGGCCTACCATGGAAAATGATTGTTGTAAGTATGTAAAGAAGTGTTTGTTGTGTCAGAAATACAACAATTTGATTCATGCGCCAACACAGTCCTTGCAACCTATTACAACGCCATGGCCTTTTTCAAAGTGGGGGCTCGATCTCATAGGAAATCTTACCCCAACATCCTTTGATGGCCACATGTTCATTATCATTGCCACTGAGTACTTTATAAAGTGGGTAGAGGCTTTGCCTCTCACCTATATCACAGGTGCGTAGATATCTAAGTTTATAATGAACCATATCATTTGCCGCTATGACATCCCTTCTACCCTTGTCACTAGATAACGATAAATCCTTCAAGAATAAAACCATGAAGGTGTTATGTAAACGCTTTCAAATCAGTCTCAAGTACTCAACCCCTATTACCCTCAAGGTAATGGACAGGTTGAGGCCACAAATAAAACCCTTGTCCGTATTATGGAGAAGATGGTGAACAAAATTGGCCTTAGTGAACTGACATTTACAAATTCACCTAGCCCTCTGGGCATACAGAACATCCATCTACACCCCTACTGGTGCAACTCCATATTCCCTAGTATTTGACACTAAAGCCATTTTACCTCTTGAGATCGAGCTCCCCTCTTTGCGTATAGAATTGAGAGAGTATCTGGATAAAGAGGAGGATTACAGAGTGGCTCGGCTAGCAGAGTTGGAGCTATTGGATGAGAAAATACTTCATGCCCTTGATCACCTCAAAGTGTATCAGAATCGAGTGCGTAGAAGTTATAACAAAAGAGTATTGCCTCACCAATTTGAGGTAGGAGACCTTGTGATGAAGGAAAATTAGTTCAACACCACTAAGGACCGTGAGAAGAAAGGCAAGTTCGAGCCAAACTGGTTAGGGCCATATGTTGTGGTCGCTAAATATGGTTCAAGTGCATACAAAATTTCTCACTTAGATGGTGATGAACTAAAGGAACCCATGAACACCATGCATCTCAAGTGGTTCTATGCTTGAGTGTGAAGTTCCTCAAAAATTAGAAAAACAAAAAAAAAGTATAAAAAAAGAGAAATAAATGTGTTCAAGTGTGAAAACCACGTAATTGTGGAACTTTGGACAAGTCCTTGATGAAAAATAGTTTTTGGCGCCATTGGAGGGTTCGTTGTTCACAAGCATCTCAAAATGTAGGATTATGATGGCTTTATCCTAAGCTAGTCCTTGCCTGTGTTTGAGATACTTTTGAGCCTATCCCTCTTGGCCTTGATCCGACTTGATCCAACTTTTGTGTGTAAAGAGTTTGCCTTTGTATATTCCCATCTCATGTTGGGGGTAAATTTGCATCTTCAATTCTTGAACATGCGTGTGGTATTATTCCTTGTACATCCCATCTAATGTTGGGGCATCCACGATTCTTCATTTCTTTGCACATAGCTTGAAACTTTTGGAAAACACAAAAACATTCGTATAACTTTTGAAAATCCCAAAACATTCAAATATATTTCGTCTAAAAACTCAAAACATTTGAATACATTTCATAGAAAACTCAAAAACAATAGAACATTGTCTCGAGATACTACCAAAAATAGTGTAAAATGTTTCAAAATTGTCCATGCAAAAATAAAGTAGTAGTTTGTTTACTTTAGTTGTTTGATTATACATAGTTTTGGTTGCATTGCATTGCTTCTTCATGTTGCGTATTGTGAATTGGATTCATTTGTTTACTTAGATTGAGTGTTACTTTAATCTATTGTAAATTACATTGAGTTCATTTTATCTTGCATACTTGTACATAGTTGTGTTGCTTTGATTAGATTTGATTAACTTGTGCTTGTTGTTTGCTTGTACATTTTGTTGTCATCTCATCATCATATCATCTATCATCACATCTATACATCATATATCAATAAATGCTAAGATACATCATCATGAAACTGAAAATTAAACATGTATGCTAAGCTAACATCATATGATATCACTAAGAGGGGCAAGAGGGATCACCTTCTATCCCCCTCAAACATAGACCATAATAAAAATGTGGATTAAACATGTTATCTCATAACAAAAATGCAATAAGTAAAAACAATCCATTAATCATCATATATCCATAAATATCAAATGTCCATGTACAAAATCAATGTGTCTCGATAATACATCAGATACAATAAGCCATCATGGGCATGGATCAAAAATGTGCCTTCATCATGAGGCATAGTAAAAAATAGTACATAAGTACATCCATACAAAAATGTGCCTTCATCAAGAGGCATAATAAAAACAATACATATACATCATCTCAAAAATGTGCCTTCATATCGAGGCATACATCAAAAATAGATACATATGTCATCATAAAAAGAGTCAACCATGATCCTCACCTACCTCTGGAAAACTTGACTTATGTCAGGTGGTGGCATCTATTGTGAGCCTTGTGGTGGTGGCATCTACCGTGAGCCCTCGATGGTGTAACTGGGCCATTGTGCACCTTGTGGTGGTGGCACCTACTATATCTTTGAAGGCATTTGTACCAATCTCGTGGATCGAGATGGTCTTTGCAATATGGATATAGATCTCTGCTAGCTTGAAGTTGACTATAATTTGAAGCCCTCTAACCTCTGGGACAACTACATGATATAACATCTTATAGCACGCAACCTTGCAGGTGATCTAAGCACACTCAAACACAAGATCGGGAATCATGTGGATGTCCCTACCTGTTGAAGAGCATCGCACTCTTCTCTAACATTAGTCAAATTTTCCTGCAATGGCCCTCTCGATGTCACCTAATCTCTCTCAGCTTGTAGTTGTGTCCTCTTCGCAGCTAACAAATCTCTCTTTGTAGTAATTTGGTCTCTCTCACAGTGACCTAAAGCTATAATGCTACCACATGCTACAATTGTTGTTGCAAGGTAGCTAACTCCCCTACACCCTGCATATCATGTCTTCATCGATCACCTATAAGAATTTATGATGGGGTCCCCATCTATCTCCTTCATCTCCTCCATTTGACTTATCTTCATCCCCTCCACCCCATCCACCTCCTCCATCATGGGACGGACTAGATACGTGAGGTGGTGATGGTGGTGGTTGTTGCAACACCTTTTATTTTATACGAGGTCATGGCTTTTGTAGAGATTGTACATGTGGTTGTGTAGACATCGACCCTAAACCAAGTATATCAACACCCAATCGCCATGGCCCCTTACATGTGCACTGTTTTTGCATGTGCACGGAGATCCTATCCTTCAGGCCGTGCACGACCTGGCTGCTGATGCCATCTGAATAGACACCTTAGGTATAGTGAGTCGTCACGGCAATATTATCGCATACCATGCTTTGGATAATCTCGAGTCTCCCCTAGATCCAAAATCTATAGCCACTAGACCCAAGGCTATGGAACCACCTATGAGAAGTTGTCGTGTGCTCGTCGTAACCTAATCGAGGCCCTATTGTGTTGTTGAGCTTAATTGTTTCATCGGCATTTTTGCGAGACTTGTTGGAATACACACAATAGGCATCGGTCACCCATGGACCGATATCAGTCAAAAAAGAAGGGCCGACATTGATTAGGGCTAACCGACATCGGTTTCCTGTGCGTGACGACTATAATTAAGTTGCGGGAATTAGATCTATCTTTAGTTGTAAAGTGAATCTAATGGTTGTAAATGCATAGTTAAAGTGCCCTAAGATTATATATGCATATATAAGCATAAATCTAGGTTTTAGAAGAGAGAATTCATTGAGAATTAAGAGAATTTTCCTTTAGAGAGAAAAAGAGAAATTTGTAGAGAAGAAATTACAAGACATCCAAGAAGGTGTGGAAGATTGTAAATCTTCATTGTATTTCCTTTGTGATAATAAATTGGTTGTTTCTTGGTGGATGTAGCCCACACTGGGTGAACCATGTTAAATCTTGTGTATTGTTTATTCTTGTTTATTTCCATATTGATTGTTTTTATGCTTAGATCTGATTAATATATTTATACTGACAGTGTGTGCAAACCCCAACAACTAGTATCAGAGCATATTTGTTTGAGGGTTGTGTGTGTTGACATATTTACTCATAGAGGATTTCGATTGAGTGGGAGCAAAGCAATGGGAGAAGAAGGAAAATTCATAGTAGATAAATTTGACGATCGTGACTATCTATTATGGAAGATGCAGGTGGAAGATTATATGTATCAGAAAGATTTATACTTACCGTTGGATGAGAAGGCAAGACCTGCAAAGATGACTAATGAAGAATGGAAAATTATTGATAGAAATGCTCTGGGATCTATAAGATTGAGCCCAACAGCATCTGTGGCTTCAACTATTACCGAAGCATGATCTACGATAGAGTGGATGAAATATTTAGCAAATCTATATGAAAAACCTAGTGCTTCAAACAAAGTTTATCTCATGAAAAAATTGTTTAATTTAAAGATGCAAGAAGGTGGATTGCATCAAGTCATTTGAATGATTTTCAGTCTATTGTAAATCAATTAAAATCAGTTAGTATTATGTTTGAGGATGAAGTGAAATCACTTTTATTATTATGCTCTTTGCTAGATAGTTGGGATAACTTGGTAATGGTTGTTAGTAATACAACGTCTGCTACTAATGTTTTAAAGTTTGATGATGTGGTTAGTATAATCCTGAATGAAGAAATATGTAGGAAAAGTACAAGAGAATCATCATCTATGAATTCTTTGAATGTAGAAAGCAGGGGAAGGTAGAAGGAGAGATCCAAGAGCAAGAATAATAGGAAATCAAAGTCTAAGAATGGCGAGATCTAAATCCAGTAAGTAGAAGTATAATCTGTTGGAATTGTGGAAAGAAAAGACATACAAAGAAGGATTGTTGAGTACAAGGAAAACAAAGAGAATGCACCGAGAGAAAGGTAAAGAGGCAAATGTTGTTGTAAAAGATGTAATGCAAGATGCCCTAATTCTCTCATTGGATAATAAAATTGAGTCATGGGGTTTAGATTCAGGAGCTTCTTTCCATGCACGATCCCGATAAGGGTTATTTTAGAAATTATGTCCACATTAATTTTGGGCATATTTATTTAGGAGATGATGAACCATGCAATATTACTACTATGGTATAGGTGAAGTTCATATTAAATTGTAGAATGGAAATACATGGATATTGAAAGATGTGAGGCATGTTCCAAGCCTCAAAATAAATCTAATTTTTGCAGGACTATTGTGTGAAACTAGTTGCATGGTTACACTCATAGTCGAATCTTGGGAAGTTACCAAGGAATCTCTTATTGTAATAAGAGATAAAAAGGTAGGATCATTACATTTATCTACCTGTATCACTAATTCCTTTTCTATTTTATCTAATTTGATTCATATACAAGCACGTGGCACAATCGGCTAGCCGTGTAAGTGAAAAGGGAATGCAAATCTTAAAGGCAACGAGAGTAAGTTATCGATACAAACATGTAGCTCTTGATTTTTGTGAGCATTTTATTTTTGGAAAGCAGAAAAGAGTGAGATTTCTCAAAGTTAGAGCAACAAAGAAGAAGCATAAATTAGAGCTTGTACACTCGGATGTGTGGGGACCAGCCCAGATGTAGCCCAATACTATGTTACTTTCATTATTGATGCCACAAGAAAGGTATGGATTTATTGTATTAATCGTAAATTTGAATTTTTTGAAACTTTTAAAAGATGGAAAGCCCTTATGGAAAATGAATCTAATTCAAAGTTAAAGTGCCTTAGATATGACAATGGTGGTGAGTACTACAACAAGGATTTCAATGATTATTGTTCAGTAAATGGAATACATAGAGAAATGACGGTTCTAGAACACCACATGAGAATGGTGTTACAGAGAGAATGAACATGACAATCATGGAATGTGCTAGAAGCACGAGGATACATGTTGGATTTCCTTATATTTTTAGCGGAAGCAATAAACACGATAGTTTATTTGATTAACCACAGACCTTCAAGTGCACTGAATGGTGGAATACTAAAAGAAGCTTGGACTGGAAAAGAGGTAGATCTTTCTTTTCTTAGAGTATTTGGCTTATATGCTTTTGTGCATATTAATAAGGAAAATAGAAAGAAATTGGATGCTAAATCCAAAAGATGTACTTTCATTGGTTATGGCTCTAGTGATTTCAGATTCAGGTTTTGGGATTTAGAAGGTTCTAAGATAATTAGGAGTTGTGACATTGATTGGAATGAAAAGATAATGTACAGGTATCATATTTTGGTACACAAAAGTGAACTAGTGGAGAAGTTTGTGGATGAAAATGAACTCTTACATTTAAAATTAACACCTATAGGTTTACACGAAGAATCGGGATCGGTTTACCCCTTATCGACATCGGTCCCTGTATCGGCATCGGTTATGAAGAGTCAAACCGGTGTCGATTAGCAAAATCAAAGATCGACGAGTAAGGTGACCGGTGTTGGTCACCGTCAAGTAAATACAAATATAAAGGATGAGAAATTGAGCCTCGACACCCCAAATCTCAGTGAGAAGGTCACAAAGGGTAAGTATACCTCCAAAATATTTTCACCTTCCTTGTCTTATTTATTATTGACTGATAGTGTTGAACCAAAAGTTTTGAAGAAGCAATGCAAGATAAATCCCACAAGCAAAGTGGGAGCATGACATGAATGAGGAGATGGACTCCTTAGAGCAGAACCAGACATGGAATTTGGTTAAGTTAAGCAGGTAAAAGAGCATTACAGAACAAGTGGGTTTACAGGATCAAGGAAGAAGAGGGTGGACAAAAGAGATACAAGGCAAGGCTTGTAGTAAAGGGATTTACACAGAAAGCAAGTATTGACTTTGGTGAAATATTTTCTCTTGTTGTTAAGATGACTTCTATTCATACTGTATTGAGTTTAGTTGCAGTAGAGGATTTGCATTTAGAGCAACTTGATGTCAAGATGACATTTCTTCATGGTGATTTAGAGGAAGAGATTTATATGAATCGATCGTTTGGGTGTGAAGTCGGGGTAAGGAGAAACTTGTGTGTACATTGAAAAAGATCATATATGGGCTCAAACAAGCTCCAATACAATGTTATATGAGGTTTGATAGTTTCATGCATGAGCATGGTTATTTGAGATGTGAATCGACCATTGTGTTTATTTCAAGATCCTTCGAAATGAGAGCTATATTATTTTGTTAATGTATGTGGATGATATGCTTATTGCAGGATCTAGTATGCGGGATATTGGTAACCTTAAAGAAAAGTTGGCTCACACATTTGCAATGAAGTATTTGGGAGTCAGTAAAGAGAATCCTGGCATGTAAATTCACATAGACATGAAGAACAAGAAGTTGTATTTGTCTTAGGAGCATTATATCAATCGGGTGTTGTAAAGGTTTAAATTGTAAAATTTAGAACCTATAAGTACACATATGGTTAGACACTTCAAATTGAGAAAAGATCAATGTCCTACATCACATGATGAGATTGAGTACATGACATGAGTTATGTATGCTTCAACAGGTTGGGAGCTTGGTGTATGCTATGGTTTGTACTGCACTGACATTGCACAAGTAAAGTGGGAGTTGTGAGTAGATTTATGGTTAATCTAGGTAAAGAGCATTGGAAAACAGTCCAATGGATTCTCGTGTATTTGAGAGGGACATTCGGCACGATTATGCTAAAGAGGGTCAAATACTTCTTTACGTGGCTACGTGGATTCGCACATGGTTGGTGATTTGAATGGTAGGAGGAGCACCGGTGTATATGTTTTCACAATAGGTGGCATGATAGTTAGCTAGATTTCTAGATTCCAAAAGATTGTAGTCATGTCTATTATAGAGGATGAGTATGTGCAACTATTGAAGCTAGCAAGTAGATGATATGGATGAGTAGGTTCATGGGAGATTTGGGAAAGGAATAAGAGGATTACAGATTGTATAGTGATATTTGTTGAGTACTGAGCTAAATTACTCATGTTTTAGCATGCAATGGAACTTCTTTTGAAAATACATGAACCGACATCGGTTAGAAAGGCAGACCGGCATTGGTCGAGGCAAGTTGGGAACCGACGACAATTGGGCGTAACCCGGCATCGATTACAATGCGGCGACAGCTTTTAATTAACTCTCAGGATTTATTTCTATTTTTAGCATTGGAATAGATTTAATGAATGTAATTGCATGGCTAAGTGCCCTAAAGTCTTAAACGGCTATTTAAAGCATAAAGCTAGGGTTTAGAGGATAGGATTTGATTATAATTACAAGATAATTATGTGAGAGAGAATTCTTGGTGAAGAATCAAAAAGCTTGAAAGAAGAAAGTACCGAACATCGAGAGGTGTAGAAGATTGTAAATCTTCATTGTATATCTTGAAAAAGCTTTGGATAATAAATTGGCTTGTTTCTTGGTGGACATAGCCCACACCTTCGGGTGAACCACGTTAAATGGGTGTTGATTTATGTCTCTTGTTTTGTATAATTCTTAGTAGAATATCCACTTTTATTTGCATGTATGTTTAGATCGATATATTATCATACAATGGTGTGCTAACCATAACAACCGGTATCGAGCTTTGTTTGAGGGTTTTGTGTGTTGACAAATTTACTCACAGAGGGTTTTCTGATTGAGTGGGAGCTACAACAATGAAGATAATAAATAAAAGGTAGAGAAGTTTGACGGCCGAAATTATCAATTATGGAAGATGTAGATTGAGGATTATCTGTATCAGAGAGATTTGTACTTACCATTGGATGAGAAGTCTAGACCTATGAAGATGACTGATGAAGAATGGAAGATTCTTGACATAAAGGCTTTGGGATCTATAAGATTGAGCTTGACAACATCTCGTGGCTTCCAATATTACAGAAGTGGCTTCTACGGTAGACTTAATGAAATCTCTTGCTAATTTATATGAAAAACCTAGTGCTTCAAATAAAGTTTATTTGATGAAGAAACTTTTTAGTTCTAAGATGCATGAAGGTGAATCTGTCTCTAGTCATTTGAATGATTTCCGATATATTGTAAATCAGTTAAAATCGGTTTCAATACCATTTGATGATGAAGTAAAAACACTTTTATTCTTATGTTCTTTGCTTGATAGTTGGGACAACTTGGTAATGGCTATTAATAATACAACATCTGCTAATAATATTTTAAAGTTTGATGATGTGGTTAGTATAATATTGAATCAAGAAATTCATAGGAAAAGTACAGAGGAAACATCATCTGGAAATGATTTGAATGTAGAAAGAAGGGAGCAAGTAAGGAGAGATCCAAGAGTAAGAGTAATGGGAAATCAAAGTCAAGGGATAGCAGATCTAAATCCAGAAGTAATGGAATTACTTGTTGGAAATGTGGAAAGAAAGGACATGCAAAGAAAGATTGTTGGTCAAAGAATAAAGAGAACTAACAACTAGACAAAGGTAAAGAGGTGAATCTTGTTGCATTAGAGGTAATGCAAGATGCTCTTATTATTTCTTTAGATAGTAGAATTAAATCATGGATTTTAGATTCAGGAGCTTCTTTCCATGCAACCCCTAATAAGGGTTATTTCAGAAATTATGTCTAGGGTAATTTTGGGCATGTTTATTTGGGTGATGATGAACCTTGCAGTATTATTGGTAAAGGGGAAGTTCATCTAAAATTACAGAATGGAAATACATGGGTATTGAAAGATGTGAGGCATGTTCCAAGCCTCATGAGGAATTTTATTTCTGCATGGCAACTAGGTGAATCTGGTTGCATGGTTACTTTTACAAGAGACTCTTGGAAAGTCACCAAGGGTGCTTTTGTTGTGGCAAGAGGTAAGAAGGTAGGAACGTTATATTTATCTACCTGTATTCGATTCCTTTTCTATATTATCTACTTTGATTGGATGCATGCATGTGGCATTATCGGTCGGGTCATACGAGTCAAAAAGGAATGCATATCTTAAAGGCTAAGGGTAAGTTATCAAATTTGAAAGATTTAGATCTTGATTTCGTGAGCACTATATCTTTGGAAAGTAAAAGAGAGTGAGATTTCTCAAAGTTGAGGTAACTAACAAGGAGCATAAATTAGAGCTTCATACGCTTAGATGTGTGGGGACTAGCTTAGGTAGCTTCTCATGGTGGATCACGGTATTATGTTACTTCATTAATGATGCTACAAGAAATGTATGGGTTTATTATATTAAACATAAATTTGATGTTTTTAAGACTTTTAAAAGATGGAAAGCCCTTGTTGAGAATGAATCAAATTCTAAGTTAAAGTGCCTTAGATTTGACAATGGTGGTGAATACTGTAGTAAGGCTTTCAATGATTATTGTTTAGTGAATGGGATACATAGAGAAAGAACGGTTCTAAGAACACCACAGGAGAATGGTGTTGCAGAGAGAATGAATAGGACAATCATGGAACGTGTTAGAAGTATGAGGATACATTCTGGATTGCCCTTACAATTTTTGGGGCGTAAGTTGATACAGTAGTTTGTTTGATTAACCGTGGCCCTTCAAGTTCACTAGATGGAGGAATACTAGAGGAATCATGGACTGGAAAAGAGGTAGATCTTTCTTTTCTTAAAGTTTTTGGTTCAGAAGCTTTTATGCATGTTGATAGAGAAAATAGGAAAAAGTTGGATGTAAAATCCAAGAGGTGCACTTTCATTGGTTATGGATCTGGTGATTTTGGTTTTCATTTTTGGGATTTAGAGAATTCTAAATATGTTAGGAGTTGTGATGTTGAATGGAATCAAAAGAGAATGTACAGGGATCAAATTTTGGTACCCAAGGATGAGAAAATTGAGAATTTTATTGATAAAAATGAACTCTCGGTTTTAAAGAAACACCTACGAATTACACAATAAACGGTGGTCGGTTAGGCCCTGACCGACATCGGTTAGATGAACCGCCGACGGTTATAGAGGATCAAACCGGTGTCGGTTATCCGAACCGACATTGGTTAGAGGTGACCGGCATCGGTCACTGTTAGAAGTTGATACTAATGTCCAGGAGGTCCAGATTGAGCCTCCGGTACCCCAAACTCCTGTGAGAAGGTCACAAAGGGTAAGTAAACTTCCAGAAAGATTTTCACCTTCTCTATTTTATCTATTATTGACTGATAGTGGTGAACCAGAAAGCTTTGAAGAAGTAATGCAAGATAAAACTCACGTTCAGTGGGAGCATGACATGGATGAGGAGATGAACTCTTTGGAATAGAACCAAACTTGGGATTTGGTTAAATTTCCAGCAGGAAAGAGAACATTGCAGAACAAGTGGGTTTACAGAATTAAGGAAGAAGAGGGTGGATAGAAAAGGTACAAGGCAAGGCTTGTAGTAAAGGGATTTACACAAAAGGTAGGTATTGACTTTGGTGAAATATTTTCTCCTGTTGTTAAGATGACTTGTATTCGTACTTATATTAAGTTTAGTCAGTAGTAGAAGATTTGCATTTAGAGCAACAAGATGTGAAGATGACTTTCTTTCATGATGATTTGGATGAAGAGATTTATATGCAACAACCACTTGGGTATGAAGTCAAGGGTAAGGAGAAATTAGTGTGTAGGTTGAAAAAGAGCCTATATGGGCTCAAGCGAAGCTCTAAGGTAATAAGACATGAGATTTGATAGTTTTATGCATGAGCATAGTTACTTGAGATGTGAATCGACCATTGTGTTTATTTCAAGAAGTTTGAAAATGGGAGCTATATTATTTTGTTATTGTATGTGGATGATATGCTCATTGCAGGATCTAATATGTAGGACATTGGTGAGCTTAAGAGAAAGCTAGCTCACATGTTTTGCAATGAAGGATTTAGGAGCTGCGAAAAGAATTCTTGGCATGCAAATACGTAGAGACAGGAAAATAAATAAATTGTATTTGTCTCGGGAGGATTATATCTACAAGGTGTTAGAAAGGTTCAACACATGCAGAATGCAAAACACGTTAGCACACCTATGGTGGACACTTCAAATTGAGTAAAGATCAGTTTCCTTCATCACAAGAGGAGTCAAATACATGACATGAGTATCATATGCTTCAGCAGTTAGAAGTCTCATGTATGTTATGGTTTGTACAAGACCAAACATTGCACAGGTAGTGGAAGTTGTGAGTAGATATATGGCTAATCCAAGTAAAGAGCATTGGAAAGCAATCCAATGGATACTCAAGTATTTGAAAGGGACATCTAGCATGTAGTTATGCTATGGAGGTTCGGATATTTCATTATGTGTCTATGTTGATTTGGATATGGCTGGATATCTGGATGGTAGGAGGATCACTACTGGATACATTTTCACAGTAGGTGGAATGAAAATTAGCTGGATTTCGAGATTACAGAAGGTTGTGGCTTTGTCTACTACAGAGGTAGAGTATGTTGTAGCTACAGAGGCTAGCAAGGAGATGATATGGATGAGCAGGTTCGTGGAAGAGTTGGGAAAGGAGCAAAGTAATTGTAAACCTGCTCAAATGATGATGTCAGAGTGCAATTCATTTGACAAAGAACTTAGCATTTCATTCGAGAATGAAACACATTCAGTTGAGATATCACTTCATATGGCAGGTATTAGAGGATGGACAATTGAATCTAGAAAAGATTCATACAAGCAAGAACCTTACGGATATGCTAACGAAGCCATTAGCAAAGGAGAAGTTGGAGCTACACTCCACTTCTGTTGGTCTTCAAGTTTGAGGCTTGAGGAGGAAGAAACAAAGCTAAGGAGGAACCAAGAATGGTATTGTACAGGTATAGTGCAGTAATTAATCTCCAAGTGGGAGATTGTTGAGTATGGAGCTAAATTACTCATGTTTTAGCATGCAATTGGAACTTGCTTTGGAAAATACAGTAACCGACATCGGTCAGGGTAGACCGGCATCGGTTAGAGTGTGACCGACATCGGTGAGGCAAGCGAGGCCGACATCGGTTAGAGTGTGACCGACATCGGTTAGGGCAAGTTAGGCCGGTGAATGGTTAGGCGTAAGCAAGCATCGGTTACTGTGCGATGAGCTTTTAATTAACTCTCGGGATTTATTTCTATTTTTAGCATTGGAATAGATTTAATGAATGTAATTACATGGCTAAGTGCCCTAAAGTCTTAAACGACTATTTAAAGCATAAAGCTAGGGTTTAGAGGATATGATTTGATTACAATTACAAGATAATTATGTGAGAGAGAATTCTTGGTGAAGAATCAAAAAGCTTCAAGGAAGAAAGTACTAAACATCCGAGAGGTGTAAGAGATTATATATCTTGAAAAAGCTTTGGATAATAGATTGGCTTGTTTCTTGATGGACGTAGCCCACACTAGGTGAACCACATTAAATCTGGTGTTGATTTATGTCTCTTATTTTGTATAATTCTTCTGGTAGAATATTCACTTTTATTTGCATGTATGATTAGATATGATATATTGTCTATACAACCAGTGTGCTAACCCCAACAATAGTCAAAGTGTGATTCATTTGGTAAAGAACTCAACATTTCATTATAGAAGGAAACACATTCAGTTGAGATATCACTTCATATGACAGGCATTAGAGGATGATCAACTAAAGTTGGAGAAAATTCATACAAAGGAAAATCCTGCAGATATGCTAATGAAGTCGTTGGTAAAGGAGAAGTTGGAGCTACACCTCACTTCTGTTGGTCTTTGAGTTTGAGACTTGAGGAGGGAGAAACAGGCCAAGGAAAGGATTAGAGGAAGGAGCTATACGGTATAGTGTAACAATTTATCTCCAAGTGGGAGATTGTTGAGTTGTGGAGCTTAATTGCTTTCATTGACATGCTTTGCGAGACTCACTAGAATACACAGTAACCGATGTTGGTCACCCATGGACCGGTATTGGTCAGGAAAGAAGGAACCAACATCGGTTAGGGCTAACCGACATCGGTTTCTGTGCGTGACTACTATAATTAAGTTACGGGAATTAGATCTATCTTTAGTTGTAAAGTGAATCTAATGGTTGTAATTGCATAGCTAAAGTGCCCTAAGATTGTAGATGCATATATAAGCATAAAGTTATGGTTAAGAAGAGAGAATTAATTGAGAATTAAGAGAAGTTTCCTTTAAAGAGAAAAAGAGAAAAAGTACGGGACATCAAAGAAGGTGTGGAAGATTACAAATCTTCATTATATTTCCTCTATGATAATAAATTGGTTATTTCTTGGTGGACGTAGCCCACCTTTGGGTGAACCACGTTAAATCTTGTGTATTGTTTCTTCTTGTTTATTTTTGTATTGATTGCTTTTATGCTTAGATCTGATTAATATATCTATACAACCAACGTGTCAACCCCAATAGGCCCGATATCAAAAGTCTATCGGATCGCCGCTCGTACTCACATCTCATCTCCAAGAATCACCGAATGAGGTCAAATTGATGTTGGACTCTGTCGCCCACTGTACCGCTCAATGATATGGTCCTTACTCCCAATGATAAAATGATCGACCCCTACTTGTGCTAAGATCTGTTGCATCATCAAGACACCGAAACAATCCATACGACCACCATGTAATCATGTGAAGCTGAATCTCATCAAAGGCTCGCTTGTAGTAAGGTATGTCTCTAATGTGCCCATGTATGTCCTCCCAACTAGTACCCAACCCATGGTGGATGGCTCACCAAAAGCCCTGACTCGCAACACTCCTAATGGACACCCTATGGCGATATGATCCCAAGCCCATATATGAAGTAATGGTGTTGGACCCATGGTCTTCTAACCACAATATGCTATCAAGTGTAAAGTCCCCAACAATAAACCTCTCTCGTTGATAAGACCATGTATAACTCCAATCAAGCCTAAAGAAAAATGAGCACCAGTCTTGTCAGGCAACAATATGCCACTGACAAGAGCCATTAAATATGTTGGAACTCTGCAAGCCTGTTGTCGGTGATACATCTGGTAATGTCAACTGACATACCCCGACGAGGTATGTCCCCTACGCCCAACATCTCAATAATACTCTGAAGAATTTGGTCACGCTCACCATCATAAGTAATCAACTGGCCCTGAATCGACACTCTCAAAATGCACCACACATCCTCTAAAGTGATGCTCATCTCGCCCGCTGCAAAGCAAAATGTCTGAATCTCGCTCCGTCATCTCTCTGCTAAGGCTATCAGAAGGTTATGGTCCAGAGTAATCTATAACATGCGGGTCACATGCGTAAGACCCATAACATTTAAGGTCATCTCCAGGAAGATGTGATTACGGCATGAAAATGTAACCTTATAGGCTCATAGCCGCCCATGGCACTCCCGTGTCTCCAATCGAGGTAGACCAATTGTAAAATCAGCACAACACTTGTTAACATATAATTTCTTCTAACAATTTCCTAAAATTCTTTTAAGGTCATACAAAGTTGGCCTCTCACGTCAACGCTAGTGCACCCATTTTAGCTCCATGCGCCCTAGCGCTAGCGCCTCCTTTCCCACACCAACACCTACGTTTTAACGCAAGGGCGCCCTTATTCCCCTAAAACCCTAATTCAGTGCCAATGAGGTCTATTTTTATCTTTGGCGCACCCCCATCAACGCATACACGCCCATGCTTATGTGGCCACACTTTCTTCATGCCAACATTCCCTGTTTACACACATACATGACCACATAAACGCGTTGATTCGCGCCAACGCGCCCTAGGGGCCATGTTGGTGCTTTTGCACGATTTTCTAACTACAATAAATGTTATTAAATGAAGTCAAAAATGTGTTTTTTTACTTTTGTACATGTAGGACGTCCCCAGGAAGCCTCATGTAGTCTCAAACTTGGTCTTCGTGGTGTCCATGGTTTTGAATCCTCGCCATTCCTCTTGCAGTTAGAGCAAAATCACTTGTAAAAGTTGTAAGGGTAATTATCAAATAACTTGTTGCGATGGTTTTTACCCCCTATGGCTTAGTATTTATACCCGTCATGCGACCCTCTCGCATCATGTCTCTCACCCTCGAAGCGCATGCCATGGACCGCCGTGATTCTTCCAAATTTTTCTAACACTCGTCGTGATGATTATATTTAATAAATAATCATTTTTCACCCATTTTTGCTATCTTTGGGGCATGTTTTTGCTTTTCTATTCGCAACCCTTTCTGCTCCCTGGGGCATATTTTTTCCTTCTAGTGATTTTTGACGATGTCGTATGACTTCGTTAATTTTTCTATGTCATTTTATTCTATAAAATTCAAAAAGCCAAAAAAATTGCAAAATTCAAATTTGAAAAAAAAATGGTAAAAATTCACAAAAATCAAAAAAATTGTAAAATTCATTTTTTTTTTTTTCAAATGGTAAATGACATGATACATGCAAATGAAATCAGATCAAATGCATTGTCCTCAAACATCAAAATTTATCTTAGAAAAGATCTTTCTTAAATTCTCACTTGTTCTCTGGACACCAACTAGTGATTCATTTTGATCTACTTTCATCAACAAACTTGGTCTCGCTTGCATATCTCAGACGCCTTTAGCACAACGAGTTGTTGGGTAACGTTTCATAAAGACACAAATGTTTTTTCATAGGAGCAAGTGTCCTCCATTTTTCCCCTTACATGTATCCTTTCTTGGGGCACCATTTTTAACCCTTGTTGTTAAAACATGAACATTCGGGAACTGAAGCTTGATAACAAAAACATTGGTGCAATTGTCTTGAACATTGTTTGTTTGAGTATGTGTGTTTATACTTGTTTCCCTGTCAGGTTAGCTAGTTTACTTTCTCGTATTGCATTGCATTATGTATGTTGCATGGAGTTAAACATTTTAGCAATGAACAAATGTTAGTATTATAGCTTTTCATGTTATTTTACACGTTTGTTGTATGCGTACATTTTAATAAGGGTTGATGATGTAGATCATATGAGCAAAGTGATGAAACAAAGTTGTTTATTGAATGAACTGGATGTAAAGGCTATTTCCATATTCTTCATTATCATTTCTTCTCACTATCAAAGTTTCTTCCACTTGGATTCTTCTATTCATTTCCTTCCTATTTTTTTGATCGTCGATTGACTTCTTCTATCACCCCATCGACACTCGAGGGGGCATCCTACATTCTACTAATTTTTCTTCCAAAAATTGCTTGTTTATGCTTATCTACTTTCTTTGCAGTGACGTCACTTACGCCACCCTAAAGAGGGGCAAATATAGACACCTAAAATCCACTTCCACAATTTTAATGCTAAAGTGGTACTCATCCTCTATTTCTATCATTTCCATTATAATTAGTGATTTCGTTAATTAACTAACGTTTCCTTCTATTTTGGTCAATTAATGAAAATTCATTAATTAAATAGTTTCTATCACATTCGAATGCCAATTAACGACACTTCGTTAGTTATAATCCTCTTCAAATCAATTAATTAACTATTATTAGTTAATTAAGCCTTTTTAACATGCATTTAATCAATAAACCCTTTTATTGGCTAAATCCTCGCTTTCAAATGCTTCCAATCTTATCAAATTCCTCCTAAATCACCTCCAAATAGCCTAAAAAGCTTATTCTAGCCTATTAATCAATCTCATTTGATTAATTAAAGTACCTTTTAACTCCCATGAGTTATTAACCCACTAGTTAAATCATCTAATCATGGTTAGCTAGTCTAAGGTTACTTTATCCTTTATCTTTTGTCCCACATTCATTGGGATTCAAGCTTCTCTCCAAATAAAGCTATAAAAAGGACCAAGCTCCTACCTTCACACCTTACACCATACTTTGAATAGTATCTCATATAAAACATATGATCTTAGAGCCTTACTCCATTGTTGGAATAGCTTGCATCCCCATTTGCATCCATTTCTTCAAGCTTGGTTAGTAAGAGAAGATATAAACATGGCCTTGTAGCCATTTTATTGAGATCTCTTCACCATCAATGAAGTAACAACACAATTTTGATTGCTTGTAATCTTCATAGGTTCAATTTATTTAGAAATCATTAACATAGTAAGAATGCTTGTAGTTTAGATGATTAATTTCATATAGATTTCCTTATGCATTCTCATAAGCTTTGATCATGATGGTTCATTGATGAATTTATTAGCTTAGCTCTAAACTACTTGGTGTTAGTTTAGGTTTAAATTGTTTTGCTAAATTTTAGCATGTTCACACCAATTAGTGATAGAGGAAGAATCACTAGACTTAGGTAAAAACTTAATGCACCCTTGGTTAATACGATTTCCCGTAGAACCAATGTGCAACATTTCAGTGTACATTCGATGGAGATATGAACCAATCACCGACCAAGAGGTTTAATAAAATTCAACTTGAATATTACGAGGTCAGGAGCTTTGTGATTAGGCATGACATTAACAATAGAGAATAAATCATCAATAGAGAGGGTTTCATCTCCATCCAAAATAGACAAATGATGTTGCAACACGAGATATAGACATTTAATCAAAACATATTCATCAAGACTTTTAGATTTAAAAATTGAAGAGTAATGTCGATAAAAAGCTTGAAGAATATCATCCTAATTAGTGAGAGTTTTTCCTTGATCTTGGATAACATCAATATGATTTAAAGGAGGTATACCATTTAGGATCTTAGAAAACTCAACAAGACATTGATCGACCTTATGCAACCAATCAAGTCGATCCTTTTCCAAGCCACCTTTCATTTTATGAAAATTTAGGATATGTTTTTCTCTCTCAAACATGCCAACTCAATTTGATTCTCTTGAGATGAAGGATTGAAAATCAAATTTATATGGCATTCAGAAATGTAATTCTCCAAGTGTTGAAGGTGCCTACACATATTTTCGATAGCCTACTTTCCCAAATGAAAAGAAAACAAGTGACACAAAAACCATATCATTCCACCAAGTAATGCAACTAGATAAATCGGTGGTCGATGAACCAAATTCCACACTTGAGAAACAACCTCAATCATTTTTTTGTTCTTAATACGAGCAATATTAAGAATATACATTTTCTTTTTCTTTTTGAAATTGTTTCTAAACCTTATATGCCATGTGATAGGGTAATGATCTCACAAAGAAATCTCTGGATGAGTTGAGACAAAGATACCAATAATAAGAGGAATATTAAAACATTGATGTCAAAATTTAAGACATGATCTAATTGGTTAAGAATCCTTTGATCACCTTATCGGATATTAGACCACATATACCAAGCCTCCACTTTTTCCCAACAAAGGTGTATTATGATGAAGAAGATGTAATGTTTGAACCATGTGTTGCCACATTATCTTTTCACCTTTAGCCATATGAGGTTGAGTACCTCCCACTTTGTCAAAATCATTGAGCACAACGTTAAAATCTCCACAAAGTATCCATGCGACCAGAGACAAAATATAAGAGAAAGATTGTTAAAGCTCATTCCTCCCAGAGGCATCACATGGAGCATAAACATAGAATAAACCAAGAATGAAATCATAAAATTTAATCAGTAACCAAGCAAAACGAGCATGCTCATCAATACCATTGTCAACAACTTTGAAACCCATTTATGATGTAAGCAAATAACAACACCACCCCGCCCTTTCACATGCTTTGAGTATGTCGGAGGAATGACAAAGATCTGGAGGGAATCCATGAGCACCAAAACATTGCACTCAACCACAAAACGATGTAGCTTCAAGATCAAGGCAAGAAATCATTCATGGAAGCAATGTGCATGCATGAGGAAACAAAATTTGAAAAAACCAAATTGTATTCCATTCCCCATGTGATGCTCAAGATGAAAGGGTGTACAAATAGTAGTGGGGTGTGTAACTCCCCACAAAAGTAGCTTGTCGAGAGGTGGGAGTTACATCCGGAATAACCGGTCAAATGTAACTCCAATGACACTCTATGGCGTGTGTAAGAGCTATAATGACACCCTAGGACACCTAAGCATGGTGAATCACCTATGTGGAGGTATTTCGTGTATTTAAAATAAATACGTGGAAAATAACCTACACCAACACCCCCAAGCATAGCTTAGGTGGAGACATAGATGAAAACAAGGAGAAGTGGGACCCGACAAGAAGCCTAATGAGGTACCCACGTATAAGAAGCTCTCGAAAAGCTGTAAAAGGAAAAAACCCAGTGGGAAAAAACTCCCCCCAAAAGAGAGACAAGTCCACTCTCTAATCTAAGAAAGATGCCAAGGATGGGTCACGGCCACAAACGAGCCTGTAAGGTACCCATGTACAAAGAGGCAATCTCTCGGAAAGAAGAAGAAGAGAGAAGAAGAGGGAGATGAGAGGAATGCAGAAGATGCCATGAACGGATCTGAACTCTGTAGCTCTAGGAGGTCTCCCAGAAGAGTGTCGATGACGAGATCGTCTACCTCTGGACTGAAGAAAAGCCACCCGCACCGAACTGTGTGCCTACCCTTAGGAAGGACAAAAATGATGTGTTGGAAGTCTGCCCACTCCATAAAGGAAACTGAAGGCAACAACACAAAGAACTCTGAGTTTGGTGCACGAAAGTGTGACATAGGTCTAGCGAGTGAGTGCCAAGGAACCGAAGGTAATGCCACATGCGTAGAACTGTCAGAGTGAAAAAGAGGAACACCCACGAAAGGATGTCCAAGTGATGTGAAGGGAACAAAACATCCTCCACAACAGAAAAGGGATCCACAGCTGAGGGTGGATCAATGAAGGTCTCTGGAAATGTGGAAGTGACATGATTCTCGGAAGGGGCACTCCCAACAACAAAGATGATGAACTCCTCTAAAACACCTGTAGATGGATGAGGGACCTGTAGAGCATCACAAGTGGACTCTGCGAAAAGACGACTAAGGTTAGGCAGATACTCATCCCAATGAGGGGGCTCAACAAACAGAAGAGCGATGTCAGATAGGTATGAATCATCTAATGAAGGTGGAGGAGTGAAATGGGCCTTGCACACTAGAAGTGGAAAGGAGGCGGGTGTGATGACGGTATGAGGCTGAGTAGAAGACTGCTCGATATCTGATGAGATGTGGGGGGTGACAACAATGTCTGGAATAGTGAGAGAAAGAGGAGAAGAGTCCTCTGTAGTACTCTCGACATCAGAACAAGGTGCACAATCCTCGTCATTAGAAGTAGAACCAAATGAGTCTATGTCAGTGGAACTGTCATCACACAAAGAAATGGAGGAGAAGACTAAATCAAAGCGAGCAGCAACAACGCATCGCAATATGTGAAGGGTCTCCATAGAAGGATCGAAGAATGCCCGCACACGGTGAGGTGGATCTCGAGTCCGCCACGTGAAACTAGAGAGATCTAGAGACATTCATCATCATGTGACCAAAGACATGGTCATAAGTGTCGAGGAAGTCCTCTAGATGACGATGATCGATGGGTGCAGGAACTGGCCCAAGTAAGAAGGGAAAGAAAGACCTCGTGAGCTGGGCGAAGTAACGTTCCATGGAAGCACGCTAAGTGAATATTCCCTCTCCGGTGAGAAGTGGCGGAGGTCAGAAGGCGATCCTACGACGCCAAGTCTGGAAAGAGCACTCTCCATGATGAAAATGCAAGATGCAGTGCACGAAAGCAAGACGTCAAACTCGGCCGATAATGCATCTGTGTGTGAAAGCCCAAGAGTACAATCAACCCCCAGAATGTGGCACTTTATAAAGTAGTGCATTTACAAAACTGACAATGCCATCACGTAATGTGTGAAAAATCATGCAACTTTGACTAAAGAAGTGCTCAAAAACGAGCTGCGAGTCAAAAGTTATGGCATTAAAACAATTCCCGCAACTGATGGAAAATGCCACTAAACGCTGCAAACGCATTAAAAAATACACGAGATGGGTGCAAAGGGTATCATGTGACTACTCGTTGGAATCAAATTTCAGGCATAGTTTGTTTTGCTTGCGAGGGGGGATTAGCCTCCTGCCAACCCCGGACCTCGCCCTTCGTCTTCGACACTCAAAGGAAGGACATTCAACCAAGCAAAATACAGCCTAAAAATTTATTACAATGCCATAATGGAATGTTTTTAACCTCAAAACATTAAAAAGGGAATTATTTTGACCTACAAACAATTTTAAAAGGGAAGAGGATGGGTCCCACATTTGAAAGTCATGGTGGCATCGAGTTGTTGAGCCTCCGAATCGTCTTTAAGGTGCTTTTGTAATTCGGTTGGTTGCAGAGAGAGTTCGGGCATTGTTGCCACGCCCTGAGGTTCGCAAAGTATATTGGGGTCATAGAAAGCACATAACTCCCAACAAACGACAGATGCTACCATACTTTATGGACAAAACAATATCCACTCCCAGAGGCGCCCAACTTTGTTCCACGTGGTGCAAGGCATGCGTGTGGAGTTGGTCTGCAGGGGAGCTGCAGGAAGAAACGCCGAATGAGGAGTCTACTGGAGGTGTAACGCCGAGTAAAGCGCCAAGGGAGGCCAACAACGAGAGCACGGAATGGAATGGCGCAGGAGGCGAGCAACAAGAGCAGCATGTAATGACAACGGGAGGCCAGAGAAGGAATACGTGTGGTGGAAGCAATGATCGCACAAAGATCAGCAGTAGCAATGGCCGAGGAGACTAGAAATGACCGTGATTGGAGTGATGCGCAGAATGGAGGATTGAAACCAAGCCAATGGGCAAAATTCAATGGCCAAACAATATACAAAGTCGACGTTTTAAACCCACAATGACCTGCAAGGTAAGTCCAAGCTCTAACTATAGATACCAAACTGTGGAATCAAAGCAGCAAAGGAGCCAATCCAAGTCCCACAAGGTAAGAAGAATGCGAGTCTAAACCAACTGTGAATGTTCTCACAACAGGAAGAGTGGAGCAGAGCACCGGTGGAAGGCACTATGAGTTGAGCAAATGGATATGGGAGTTCAATACATAAGTATAACCGTTCAAAACTTCAACAATGCAGCTGAGCCCATGCGGAATGCACAACATAAGGAAAACGAGCTAATAAGCATGCAAACTCCAACGAATGCAAGCTAGCCAACAATCCACACAACAACAAACTTGCACATTGAATGTTGACCAGAAAACTCGAAATTTACAACTGAAGATGCTCTAAACAACTACATGCAAACCTTAGAGAACCCTGAAAAATCCACAAACACCAACACGACCAAACGAACCACAAACAAGCCCAAACAGAGGTATGAGGCTCGAATCAATGCAAGTAGAGCACAAAGCAAGTTGAGATCTTACACATGAAGCTACGAGGCGGTGAGTACTAAGCAACCAAGGTGAGCAACACGATTCCGATCCCCAAGATCTGATACCATGTCGGAGGAATGACGAAGATTTGGAGGGAATCCGTGAGCACCAAAAAAGTTACACTCAACCGCAAAACGATGTAGCTTCAAGATCAAAGCAAGAAATCATTCATGGAAGCAATGTGCATGCATTGAGGAAACAAAAGTTGAAAAAACCAAACTCTATTCCATTCCCCATGTGTTGCTCAAGATGAAAGGGTGTACAAATAGTAGTGGGGTGTGTAACTCCCCCACAAATGTAGTCGTCGAGAAGTGGGAGTTACATTCCGGAATAACCGGTCAAATGTAACTCTAATGACGCTCTATGACGTGTGTAAGAGCCATAATGACACCCTAGGACACCTAAGCATGGTGAATCACCTATGTGGAGGTATTCCATGTATTTAAAATAAATACATGGAAAATAACCTACACCAACAGAGTATACAACAAAAAAATGCATAATTTATTTTACATGTAGAACATAATTGGGAATTAATGATCTTTACTTCCTAAGAAAACAATGTCAACAACACCATTATATCTAACAAAATCTTGGATAATCTGGCTCCTACGGGTGTTCGAGAGGCCCCTCACATTCCATGTCATACCATTCATGATGTAGGAAGAACACTAAGAGAGGTCTCTCCATCTAATTCCTCTAAAGAATTGAAACCATTAGAAGTTTCCATAGAAGCTCCATTTTCCACAAGATCTTTGAGTAGGGAGTCTCTGGACTGCTTGCTTCATTTGGACCAATAAGTGATATAAAGGCTTGTTGCGCATGGTAAGCAATCGCAGTGTGTGTTGCTTATCGAGAAGTTTGATGCCCAAATTTGACTCGCATTTGAGAATGATTTCTTCTTGTTTAAAACATGGTTCCAACCATCATTCTAATTAGCTTCTCAGATACTTGTCCTTCATTTACAGAGGTGAAGTGTGATTAACAACAATAAAAATGTGTTTATTTAAGTAAGAGGTGCCTCCACAGAGGGTTTAGAAACCACAACTACCTTTGTTACTTTAACCACATCCTTACAAGCAAGAAGCTTAGGACAAGCAGTTGTTTTGTGGCCCTTCTCATGGCAATAGTAACAAGTATTTGGTAAAAGACAAATAGGCTATTTTTTCTTTGAAAAGAGTGACCTCCTACTTTGTAAGAGTTATGGATTTGGAAGCTCCTTTGAAAGGTCAAGCTCAACACAAACACGATGAGAGGGACGCACCACAAAACCTTTCATGGGGTCTATTGAGAGTACTTCCCCAAGTTGTGCAACAATTTTATCTACATGAAATTGAAAATAAATTGGTAGAGTGGAAATTCAATCCAAATGGGTAAAATACTCTTGGAAGCCTGTATACGGATTAAAGTCCTGAGTCCAGTGGTTAAACCGCCACATATGCACCCGACATCTCAAATTTTTCTTGCAAAACGAGTTGGCCCCGATCCTTGGAGCCAAATTTACAACACGAAAAATCCTTTTGTCAAGTTCATAACAAGATTGTTATAAATGCCCTTAGATTCCCAAACTTTTTTCATCCATCCAAAAAAGACAGAAATAGGCGAATCCGCCTTGCAAAAAAGCCAATAATCGAACAAGATTGTAAGGATATCACGGTCTCATTAAAAGCGTGATCGACAAAGTGAAGGAAATACTTCCTTCTTGGCTTCCTTCAGTATGACCCAACTCAACATTAGCTTTCTTTGCAGAGTGGGAAACAAAGCTTCAGTATACCCTTCCATATCTATTTCTTTGATTATACGGGTATATCGAAAAATAAGTACAATATGTAATTCTGACTCTTATTGTAATCGGCATCTAAAGATTCTAAATGTTCAAGCTAGTGCATATAGAGTAGAGCGACATTATTACGGTTCTCATCTTTTACCTTTCGCCTTCGGAGTTCCTCCTTATCTTCTTATTTGATTTTTTCGTCTTTTTTGCTCCTGAATAGTAATTGTTACAAAATATCATCCCCAAGCATTGAACTTTTTTAATATTGTATTTTTCTTTTTGTGGATAAAAATTAGGTTACACTTATTTCTCACATAAATTCCGAATAACAAGTGGAAGAAGCCAAAGTGAGAATTGTCGCATTTTACACGAGCAACGCTTGAGACAAACCAACCACTGGCGAAATGATTGAAAATGGGTCGAACACTGCTCTGCTAAAATTCACCATATTTATCGTCAAGTACAATCCACGGAATGCAAAATGCACGTCACAGATTCCAAAATAAAAACATTCATTTTTATCACAAAAGAATTCCATGAAATAATATTCAAGTACTTACGGTGCACTCTGCATGCTACTTAGCATAAAATTCGATTCACCGACATCACTTTCAGTTTCATAACTCGTCAGCCGCCTAAAATTAGCAGGAAACACGGTCACATGAAAGTGGTCATGTGACCGTACTCGTAACCTCCAATCTTAACGTTACGTAAACCTCATACGCAACCCACCGTCGGATCCACCCACTCCCCATTTTCGGATCCGATGCTGGGATACCAGTTTTAATGATCACCGTTGGATGCCGCAAAGGCACGCGTGCTTTATTTACTGCCTTACTAACGTAGAAATAAGGAAACCCGATCGGATGGCATTTTCTGTCATCAGACGGTGACAGAAAGTATATTTAAGCGAAGCCAGACAAGGCCTCTGGAAGTCCTGCACTGGATTATACTTGAACCCCGCGCATTTTCATCCCCACGCTAGAATTAAAACCCTCTTCAAATCCGCTAGGGCACGGCGGGGTTTCACTCGTGCATCGGTAGGTCGCGGTTTCGAATTCACTTGCATGGAAACTTTAAATTTCTTTCAGATCTTTAATATTTTTGTGCTCGTTTCGTTTGGATCCGAAAATGCCGTAAAATTTCCGCTTATTTTTCTTCAGGTGAATAATAATGCCAGCGGCTTCTGCCAGTCTTTTAGCATTTTCAGCATAAACGGAGAAAGAAGGGGACTCGAAAATGACAGAGAGCACGGGGTTTCAGCTTGGAACTATCGGAGCTTTAGGTCTGTCTGTTATATCGTCCGTTTCAATTGTCATCTGCAACAAGGCGCTCATCAGCACTCTTGGATTCAACTTCGGTAAGTTTCGACGGAAATTTCATAGCTCTAGAGCTAATTGAGGTTTTTCAGGGCATTGTTTTGTTTTAAACTTAAATGTCGGTAAACGCCCGTGGAAAGATTTATCTCTATCAACATTTTTAACTTCAATTTCGCATAAATGGCTTTATGAATCTTGTATCTATTCCTGGCTACCAAAACATTGGCCTCGTTGTAGATCTATTAGTCAATTTAAAGGAAAAAACCTTGGATTGAATTTTGGCTCGTTTCAAGTAACCATTGGGAAATTACATTGCCTTAGCATGAACGAAGTTTAGCTTGTGCAGTGCATTTTTTTGGCTTCGTTGTAGATCGATCAGTCGAATCAAAAATCCCTTTGATTTGACTTCGGCAATTAAGTCAGTCTTAGGAAAATATCTTTGTTTTAATTAGCCAGTCATTATGTTAAATTTAAATGTCAGTGACGATTTATTTTCATCAGCAGTATTTAACCTCAATTTCACGTAATGACCATATGAATCTGCTATTTATTACTGTTCATTGCAATCTTTGGCCTTGTGGTAAACTTATCAGTCGAATTAAAAAAACCCTTGGCTTTAATTTTGACAAGTCTTACAGTAAGCTTTGGGAAAAACCCTCGTCGCAACTAGCCAAGGTTTATCATCCTTTATGGTAATTTTAAATGTCAGTAATGATTGATCTTTGAAGGAAAAGCAAAAATAGTGAAAAAAGGTAGAGAGGAAGAACTGCGGAAAAAATAAGAAGCATAAAGATCAGAGGTATAAATAAAAACCCTAATTTAAATTTTTTTCACTACCATCAAATTAAAAATTGAAGTCCTTGAATTTAGATAAATAGCTTTATATATTGGATTTCTCTATTTAAATAAATATGTTAGAAGCAGATCAATCAAATAGGTATTTGAATTTTATGTTGAGAGACATTTTTCTTTATTCAGTTTGATAGCATAAATAAATATAGTAAGAGGTAACAACAAAACACTGCTATTTTAAATTTCTCATTACCATAGAATAAAAATCCTTAGTCTTTTAAATTAGATGAATAGGTTAGATATATTGGATTTCACTATTTAAATGAATATGTTAGAAGTAGATTAATCAAATAGATATTCAAATATTAATATATTATGCAGAGAGATGCTTGATATTTCTCAGGATAGAATAGAGATATCTCAGAATTACAGATATCTATGTTATAATAGGATATTGTATGTTTCTTCGATTGTAAAGAAAGCATTCTTTTTTACGGCAATGTACTCCTGATGTAAATTTTTTTATTTGCTTGCATGTATTTTCTAATATATTATGGAATTTTAATGAGAGCAATTTAATTCAGTATATCCCATACTGATACCACTTTTAGTAGCAAGAGTGTTTAAGTTTTGTTAATTACAATGTATAGAAAATGTAAAGATATATTTTAAATTACTTGGTAAAAGATAAACAGAGATAAGGAAATTATTAATAATTGTGGTATGTTAAAAATATAAGGCAAGAGCCTTGAGATTGATATCTCTCGACATTTTTCAGATACATGTGTCTAAGTCTTAAGATCTCTTGGTAAATTAAAATGTCCACAATGATATGTCTTTATTAGCAGTATTTAAGTTCGAGCTATTTATAACTGTTCATCACAAACTCTGGGAAACTATCTCGTTTTAACAAGCCAAGATTTATTATCCTTATGTTCAATGTAAATGTCAGTAATGGTTTATCTTTATCAGCAGTATTTAAATTCAATATGGCATAGTGGCCATATGAGTCTGTTATACATTACTGCCAGTGACAAATTTAGTCCTTTTTGTAGATCTAACATTTGATGTAAAAAAACCCTTTGCTTTAACCTTGGCAAGTCTTAAAGTAGGCAAAGTACCTTGTTTTATCTAGGGAAGGCTTATTGTGCCGATAGGCGTTCTACAATGGCAGCAGTGGGTGGTGATGGGACTGTAATATTGTGAGTTGTTCAAAGTTATTGCTGACTTTGAATTTGATGTCCACTTAACTGTCAGGGCATTTTCAACATTAAATTTGATGTCCATTTGACTGTTACTTAGTAGTTTTTTCTATTTGATCAGAGAAGTCAATTGAAAAATTGTAATTTCTTGGTCATATGGAGTTTGGAGCCTTTTTTTTCTTCCCAAATTCTAGCCCGATACAGTGTTTCAGCCATATTGATGCTGCTTGTCACTAGATTGATGCTTCTTGTCACTAGATTGATGCTTTTTGTCACTAATCAGTATAAGTGTCATAAAGAAGGTAATGAAGTTATTAATCCATGTGGTATGTGAAAAATCCAAGATAAGGGCCTTAAGATTGACATCTCGTTGCATTTTTCAGTTATATGTATTTAAGTCCATAATAGTTATCCTTTGTGTTAAATATGAATGTCAGTAATGTGTTATTTTTATCAGCAGTATTTTTATTTCAATTTTTGAATATTGGCCTTATGAATCTGCTATTATTTACTGTTCAGCACAAACTTAGGCCTTGTTGTAGACCTATGAGTTGAATTAAAAAGCCTTTGGCTTTAACCTTGGCAAGCCTTAAAGTAAGTCTTGGGAAATACCTCAGTCTAACTAGCCGAGGCTTATTATCATTTGTGTTAAATTTAAATGTCAGTAATGATATATCTTTATCAGAAGTATTTAAGCTCAGTTTCTCATAATGGCCATACGAATATGCTATTTATTACTATTCATCAAAAACGTAGGCCGTGTTGTTAATCTATGAGTATGGGTATAGGGGTTTGCCATTAGTTTTTGGACCTTGTGTTTCCACGAGAGGCTGCAATGAACCAATTTATTATTTTTAATGCATTTTATATTTTAAATATTTTTAAAAAAGTGTTCTCTAAGATATAATAATAGTAATAATAATAATCATCAAGTTCCACTAGAGAACAATTTCAATAACGATATTAACAAATAGGAAAATTCTCTACCCTTTTTTATTCTGTTTTTAATGAAACGGAAGCAGAATTTTATTATTTTTTCAGTTAGGGCTGTTGATGCTATTTTGCCAAAATAAATTGTAATATCTACGGAATATGAAGTAGATACATAACGATCATAAAGAAGTCTTCGAGTTGTCGATACCTAGATTTCCCTGTATTGCCCATACCCTCTGGGAAATATTTAAATTGAGCCATATTCCATTTTTTCTACATACATTTACGATGTATACTATAGTATATATAGTATATATACATATATAGTATATACTCCATATATAATATAATATAATATATATGTATAATACTATATATTCACATATGCATATACATATAATATAAATATATAATTAAACATGTACAATAAATATACTGTATAATGTATACATATATATAATAGTATATATAACATGGTATAATACTATATATATATCTTAGATAATATTTTTAAAAAATAATAAATTAGTTCATTGGGGCCTCTGGTGGAAACACAAGGTCCAAAACTAATGGCGAACCCCTATACCCAAACTCTACCAATAATTTAGATTTATAACAAGGCTTAAGTTTTTGATGAATAGTAATAAATAGCATATATATATATATATGTATATGTATAAAAACTAATTGCGAAGCCCTATACCCAAATTCTACCTATAATTTAGATTTACAACAAGGCCTAAGTTTTTGATGAATAGTAATAAACAGCGCACACACACACATATAGACATCTCCGAGTACTTGTCTCCTGTTTTTAACAAAAATGACATACCAGTACCCTTCTCTGTCTTGTACTTGTACCAATCTCCTAGTAACTATGCAAAAATCCCATTATTTTCCTGGCTGGGCTCACCGAAGAGCTCCCATATTGGTAACCACCTTCACAATAGGTTCATCAAGAAAAGGCCTATGTGGACAATCACTTAACAAGTTGTTGGCGCTTGAGACATGGGTAAGTGCTTGTGAAAGCTTCATGAACAAGCACAATAGAAAATAATGGGAAAATAATGACATGGGTAAGTGCTTGTGCCTTATTCTCTTTCTAGGAAAAGAGGCAGACCTAGATGAAATTCCCTTGGGTAGACCAAGGGAATCCTACCTTGTTGAGAACTATCAAAATGACTCTGCTACTTCTACTTCTCCCTGTCATGGAAAATGAGCCATGAAAGTTGGTGTCTGAATGGTTTTCCACGAGAGGCCCCTCCAAAATTTGGTTTTGCTGATTCATGTGCTGGGGTGTGCCACTTAACTTGGGTTCAATTCTTACCTATTATGTTTAACCCATGAATGGTAGGATAATTCAAAATATTATGTGTCAAAATAGGAAAATATATCTCATAAGTTTTTATTATATATGTTCAAAATAGGAAAATGCTCGTTGATCATAGTCAAATTCAAGAACTAGGTGTGCCACTCATTTTGGGTCCAATCCCTTACCCATTACACTTAGCCCATGAACGAGAGGATAATTCAAAATATTAAATGAGTCAAAAAAGGAAAATATATCTCACAGGACTATATTATCTGTTCAAAATATGAAAATATATCTCATAGGTCTATACCATCTGTTCAAAATAGGAAAATATATTTCACAGGTCTATATTATCTGTTCAAAATAGGAAAATTTATCTCATAGGTCTATATTATCTATTCAAAATAGGAAAATACTCAATGATTATAGTCAACCATAGTAACTATGTGAACAAATCATCATGTTGTTCTTCATCAAAAGCATCTAAATCAACAGTTGGCTCATTGGAACCAAATCTAGTAGGATTAGCAGCAGTTTAGTTATGTACATTTTTATCTTTATAATCTTCGTTATTTGTTTTTATTATTACATTTATAACCAGACCATGGAGAGTCTAATCACCTTCATTTCAATATGCATTGTAGGACGCAAAATCTTTACGAATCAAAGGCAATGAATATATCAGCCACAATTTGTAACTATGAAAATGCTTGTTCCAACGGAGATAAGCCATGCAAATTATCAAAGAAAAGTTAGTAAATGATTAATTCACATTTGTTGGGGAGAATCATTGAGAATATTTTCTCATAAGCCTGGTTAATCCAAAAGGAGAGAGAGCTTTCAAGCTTGGAGATTGGAAAATACCCCTAAATTTGCTCTTTGGACATGGTGTTGAGTATTAATTGAGAATCTCCCTCAACTTCAAATTTCTCTATGCCCTGTGACATCGCAAGATGAAGACCTTCCACCAATGCAAGCAATTTCACTTCATTATTGGTTCTAAATGCAATAAATAAAGATGAATCTATGATAAAATCTCCCTTAGAGGAGTGACAGATACGACCCAGAACTGCTCTTCCTGGTTTTCCATGAGAGGCCCCTTCAAAATTTGGTTTTGCTGATTCATGTATTGGGGTGTGCCACTTAACTGGGTCCAATCCTTACCTACTACTCTTAAGCTATGAATAGGAGGATAAGTCAAAATATTATGAGTCAAATTAGGAAAATATTTCTCAAGAACTAGGTGTGCCTCTTATCTTGGGTCCAATCCTTCACCTGTTACACTTAGCCCTTGAATGGGAGGATGATTCAAAATATTAAATGAGTCAAAATAGGAAAATATATCTCATAGGTCTATATTATCTGTTCAAAATAGGAAAATACTCAATGATCATTGTCAAACACAGTAACCATGTGAACAAATCATCATATTATTCTTCATTAAAAGCATTTAAGTCAACAATTGGTTCATTGGAACCAAATGCATTAGGATTAGCAGCAGTTTAGTTGTGTGCATTTTTATATTTATAATCTTTGTAATTCGTTTTTATTATGACTTTTGTAACCAGACCATGGAGAGCCTAATCACCTTCATTTCATATGCATTGTTGGATGCAAAGTCTTTACACAACAAAGCTAATGGATATATCAGTCGCACTTTGTAAGTAAGAAAATGCTTGTTCCACGGAAATAGGCCATGTGAATTGTCAAATAAAAGTTAGTAAAGAAATACTTGCTGGGGAGAATCACTGAGAATATCTTCTTTTAAGCCCAGCCAATCCCAGGGAGAGCTTTCAGGATAACCCTATATCTGCTCCTGCCTTGGTGAGAAGGTCTGCTGTGCGGTTTGCCCCTTGATGGCGGTGAGCTATGTTGCCAGGAAACGGAAACAGAAACGAGTACGAAACATGGAAACGGCAATTTTCAAAAAACCTTGGATGCGAAACGTTACGGGAAACGTCCGTACTATTTATATATATAATTCATTTTATAATTGTACTCCATGGACCATACGAGATAATTTATTAAGCACTCAAAATATTTTGTATTCATTGAAATTTGAAGTTCTAAAGATTCATCATTCAACATATAAAAACATAAATATATAAAATCCACATTAAAATAAAACATTAAATTAAATTTATATAATAAAAACTATTGAATAGAAGTATAAGAAGTGAATTATACTCTATAAGTTATAAAATATTATAATAAAATAAACTATAATATCTAACTTAAATCCCAAAAAAATTATTCAAATTATATTTTATAATATATAAAACATGTATTAAAAAAACATAAAAATAAAATACAAACAAAAGAAAATCTTATTAAATAAATATAAAATATACTAAAAATTCTATTTTAAAAACCATAAAGAAATAAGACTCACGAGAAGGAAAGGAAGAATTTGCACTTATAGGAATAAAACTAAAACTCGACAATTGCAAAGACGTCTTACAAAAATTCAAGTCGCAAATAACAATGGTGGATTTTCGAACTCAACTGCAAGTCGCAAATAAAAATGGCAGATTTTCGAACTCAATAAATTTGTAGATACAGTCGCAGTTTTGACGGAAATACAGACACGAAATCAAAGAAACCCTAGTCGCAGTTTTGACGGAAATACAGACACAAATACGAAGAAACCCTAGTCGCGAGGGCAGAGGTATTTCCACCTATTTTTCAAAGACGTTTCCACAGTGTTTCGTGCACGTTTCGTACACGTTTCCCGTTTCCGAAACGTTTCCAGGCTGAAACGTGGACCCCTTAGGCGTTTCCTAGCTTACGTGGCGGTGAGAGAAGGAAATTTGGGAAAACAAATGTAGACATTCTTGAGCTAGAGAAAGCATTTAGTTAAGCTTCCTATTGGGTGTCTGCCCTTTGGACAAGATGTCGAGGATTAATTGAGAATCTCCCTTGACTTCAAATTTCTCTATACCCCTGTGAAGTGGCAAGATGAAGGCCTTCCACCAATGCAAGGGATTTCGCTTCATTATTGGTTTTAAATGTAACAAATGAAGATGAAGCTATAATAAACTCTCCCTTAGAGGAGGGAAGGATACAACCCAAACCTGCTCTTCCTGGGTTTTCCTAAGAGGCCCCTTCAAAGTTTAGTTTGCTCATTCATGTTTGGCGCGTGCCGCCTAGCTTGGGTCCAATCCTTACCTATTACTCTTAGCCCATGAACGTGGGGATAATTCAAAATATTAAAGGGGTCAATGGGGTTAATTTATCTCATAGGTTTATATTATATGTTCAAAATAGGAAAATACTCAACGATCATAGTCAAACACAATAACCATCATATTATGTGAAAAATCATCATATTGATCTTCATCAAACACATCCAAATCAACAATTGGTTCATTAGAACCAAATGCAGGAGGAATAGCAGCAGCTTAGCTGTGTGCCTTTTTATGTTTTCTTATTTTTTTTTAATCTTTTTAATTTTTTCTTTTTATTATGACTTGTAACCAGACCAGCACTGTTCTTTTATCATGTTTTCATTATGGCAGTCTGGCATCCAAGATAATAGAAAAACATGGGAGGTACCCAGACTAGTACCAGTACCAGAACAGCACTGGTACGGGTATAGGGGTACCTAGTAACATAGTTGTCTATCTATCAGTCAAATTAAAAACCCTTGGCTTTGCCTTTGGAAAGTCTTAAAGCAAGCCTATGGAAAATAGTCAAATGCCTTGTTGTAACTAGCCAAGGCTTATCATCGTCTGGGTTAAATTTAAATGTCAGTAATGATTTATCTTTATTGACTGCAGAATTTAAGTTGAACTTCCCATAAATGATTGTATCTATCTATATCTACTCCTGTTTATAGAAACATTGGCTTTGTTCTAGATCTCTCAGTCAACTCAAAAGATCTTTCAGGGAGTTAAAATAACTTTTTATAAATTACCTTGTTTTAACTAGCCAAGGCTTATTTGGTTGGGGATATTGTTTGTGTTAACATCTTTATCTGCAGTATTTAAATTCATTCACATAAACTGCTCTGTGAATCCACTATTTTTTACTGTAAATCTCAAAATTTGGCAAAATTGTATATCTGTCAGTCAAATTAAAAAACCATAGCATTTAACTTTGGTAAGCCAGAAAATAACCCTTGGGTAATTATCCTGTTTTAGCTAACTAAGGCTTCTTTGTCCATCCTTTGTGTTAAATCTAACTATCACTAATAGTTCACATATATCACCCGTATTAAAGTTCAATTTGCATAAATGGCAACTTGACTACTATTTCCCCCTTATTGCAAACTTTGGCTTCAGTATGGATCTACTAATTATTTAATTTCTTTTTAAATCTAAAACTTGTGTTATTCCCTTTTGGTTCTTATTAATAGCAAAACCCATTACAGTGAAATGCTGATTTGCCTCTATTCAAAATAAGCAGATCTTCGGCTAAAATATTTCTACATCAGTTTTGAAAGGATTGAGATTAAATTTTATTTAAAACTGCTTTTCCTAGATCTCTAATATTAATATATTAGCAAAATTTCGATTCATTATTGCCGACAACTATTATTTTAGTGACTTGAAGTAAGATTGTGATTTAGAACTTCTATATATTTTATTGGTGGCAACTATTGTTAATTTGTTACATACAACCTTACAAGGATTGTTGGTTGTTGGAATTGGGTGTGATTTTATTGAGAGGAAATGCTGTAAAGAGAGTTTAGGACTGATGGAATCAGAGACTCTTTTTGCTAGTAAACCGTGGTCTATCGGTGTCACCCTTCTGTTACACCTTTATGAATATTGGCAATGGTTCAACAGTGACCTTGCCATATGGTCAGTGGATCAAGTTATCATTGAAAGCTAAAATCCTTCGTCAGGTTTAATAAGACACATTAACTTGAAGACCACTGTAATTTGGAGCGTACTCTCAATGGGTTTTGAACCTCTGTTATCAATGTGAAAAGTGCCCCATCATACCACCAGAGTGCAGCTGATGGATGTGGAACTAAATATTGTTAGTTATTTGGATCTGTAAAAATCTTAATTAAGAGCTTTATAATAAAAGAAAATGTAATAGTGCCCCATCATACTTCTAGATCACAGCTGACTGATACGGAACCCAAAATTATTATCTGTTTGGGTCAGCAAAAACATTAATCAAGAGTTTAATTATAAGAGGAAATGCTATATCAAGTCTTATTATTTATCTTAATTCAAGGGAGACTTTAACTTCCCTTATCGAGGTATGTCAGTTACCTTCTTCTGGGTATCATTGGCAACTATAGTTGGTAAATCCTAATTTCCAGTTGTTTTAGAATTATTTGTATTTCTTCTTTGCACAGGGTAAGAGGGTCTATGGACGCCTACTAATGTATAGTTCGATCAAGAAATGTTCAGCTTTCAGGTCGGTGAATAAAATAATTATTGATTATTGGATTGGATACATCGTGGAAGCCTTGATACTGATAGTTTATGTTTAAGGGGAGTGATAATATTGATGTTATTTAGTCTATGATAGGGGACTAGTGCTTGAGTTTATTAAGAGTTCGTGTGAAGTGAATGCATTGTGGAGTGAGCAGGAGTGATGTTAAGAGTATGCGGGTGGGCATGGTACCTGCTGTGAATTTGATGGTGTGTGAGAATGCACGGTATGTTGTGTGGGTTATCTGATCTATATTAAACATTAGCAGGGTATTAACTACCGAGTTTCCATTCAGACTAGACTTGGCTCATTTGGAATAGTGGCTTTTCCATTGAGCTGGGCCTTTTGGAGCTATAACACTAGTATGTTAGAATGCACAGTATGCTATGTGGGTGATCCGATCTGTAGAAAACATTAGTAGGGTAATAACTACCAAGTTGCCATTCAGACTAGACTTGGCTCATTTGGAATAGTGGCTATCCAGCTGAGCTGGGCCTTTTTGAAGTTATAAGACTAGTCAACTAGAACTGCTAGGATTTTGACACCTGAGCTCCTGTTAATTTCAGAGCTCGGTTCTTTTGGAATCATGAAGTCTGTTGAGTTAGTTTGGCTGTTGATAAAATGTTCTCATGGCTTGTAGGCGGTTTTCTTCCATATTTAAAATGGAGTGCATTTGCAGATTGTGTCGAGGCTGTTACCTTTTTTGATCATAAAAGAAAACATTTTTCTTCTTTTAACAATGTATCATTTTATTTCCGTTGTTATCTTGTCTACATGTGGTTGTTGCTTTTGGGGCTCCTATCTATCAACTATAGCCTATAGGTGTAATTTTTGGTGCATGTTTGGTGTTTGGAAAGTCTGGAATTAGTTTATTTGTAAGATATGTTTAATTTCATAGACAGATTTTGAATTTATTTATTTTGGAATTTTATTTTAGAAAATATTCAGTACATTGATATAGGTGAGTGTAGAGCCTGGTAGGATCTGATAACAAATTGGAGTGCAACTTTGTAATAAAATTGCTTCGATAGATCTGAATATCAGCAGCAATATAACACCAAAGAACACCAAAATATAGATAAATGATCACAATATGCAAGTAGAATGACTTAGCCACTTTGAGGGGGCAACCTCCAAACCATACAATAAGACTCAAGTGCTCAATATGATGATCATCTACTACTCTCTAACTCCTATATATACCCTACTATGCTATGCAAGGCACCAAGGCTGACCTACTAAGCATATGAAAGCATAAATAAATATGATATGACATATTAGGAGATAATGTTAGCCACATGTTGGCTATACATATCCCGATATATGACGAAGGACTAAGGGCGTAGCATGCCCCTCCCCTTTAAAGCAACATTGTCCCCAATGTTGACCATTTCAAGAGGCTTCTTCAAACAAGTATAGTCCTCAATGTTGATGATCTTTGGATGCCGGTATAGGAAATCTTCCTCCTCCCATGTTGCAGCTTCATTGTCTTGATTCTTCCACTTGATTAGATACTCAGTAATTACTCTCTTCTTCACCCTCTTAATGCGCATATGAAGAATTTCCTCATGTTTCAAACTGATTTGGCCTTCTTTATCCAACTCAAGTAACTCTATTTGGGCTGAAACATTTTGTGCAATGACATTCTCCAAGCTAGAAATGTGCCAAGTATGCAAAAGGGACAATTTTTTTTTGAGACTAGAGAGCTTAAAATCTTCAAAAAATTGAATCTTCTTACCATCCACTTGAACTTCCTTTATATCTTTTTCTATGGATGCAATCTTCAAACTGAAATATTGAAGCTTCCATCTTTGGAGCTACACTATCTGAACTCTTATCCTCTATTTGTTCTTTAACTTGATCCTCTTCCTCTCCTTTTGCATCACCCATAGCTTCTCCTCCTCCTCCTCTTACCTCTTCTTCTTCTTCTTCTCCTTCTCCTCCTCGTCCTTTGTCTTCTTCATCTCCTCCTCCTCCTCCTCCTTCCTCTTTGTCTTCTCCTTCTCGTTTTCTTCTCCTTCTCTTTTTCTTCTCCTTATTTTTCTTCTTCTTCCACAACCTCATTATTTTCTTTCTCATCCTCTTCTTCTTTGGCCACTTGGCCAAGAAAACTTGTTCCATTTCCTCCCAAGACCAATATGAAATCTCTTGATTCAATTGAGAGACTCAAACTCTGTGTTGGACCAAAAAGCCAAAATGAAAACCAAGACCATTTCCATATAGATGAAAAATAATTCTTCTTAAATTCGACCCACCATTCCTAGCATCAATCTCTCCATTTCCATAGAAAAGTCGCATCCCCATGATGCAAAAAAAGGGTTTCAAGAACAAACTCCTTTAACCAAGATTTAAGTGTCCAATTTCAAAATTATTTTGGCCTTAATTCAGAAAATACAAGAGAATAAACCCCCTTTTATTTTTTAGATCTTTCGAAAATGTAAACAACTTTGAAAATTTCCAAAAATTGTGGCCTGTGGAGCGAATTTATGAAAAACCCTAAAATGGATATAACTTGTGTAAAACAAGTCAAACAATCTTGAAATTTTTAGAGAACCTTGACTTATTTCTCCACTTGCTTAAAAAATTGCTAAAAATTTGCCACCTATTTGGAGATATAGCTGAATCTTAGAAATTAGGGTTTTGACCTAATTTTGACCTAGATCGAAGCTCGATACCACTTGTAATGAAATTATTTGGATAGAGATGAATTTTGAGCAATATAATATCAAAGAACACCAAAATATAAACAACTTTGAAAATTTTCAAAAATTGTGGCCTACGGATCGAATTTATGAAAACCCTAAAATGGATATAACTTGTCTAAAACAAGTCAAACAATATTGAAAGTTTTAGAGAACCTTAATTGACTTATTTCTCCACTTTAGTTAAAAAATTGCTAAAAATTCGCCACCTATTTGGAGAAATAGTGAATATTTGAAATTAGGGTTTATGACCTAATTTTGGCCTAGATTGAAGCTATGATACCACTTGTAATGAAATTACTTGGATAAATATGAATATCAATAGCAATATAACATCAAAGAACACCAAAATATAGATAAATGATCACAATATGCAAGTAGAATGACTTAGCCACTTCGAGGGGGCAACCTTTAAACCATACAATAAGACTCAAGTGCTCAATATGATGAGCATCTAGTACTCTCGACTCTATATGTACCCTACAATGCTATGTAAGGCACCGAGGCCGACCTACTAAGCATATGAAAGCATAAATAAATATGATATGACATGTTAGGAGATATTGTTAGCCACATGTCAGCTATACATATCCCAATATATGACCAAGGACTAAGGGCATATCAAATTTTCTATTTATCTTTTTTGTGTGCGGCTAAGTAAAGCGCAGATCAACATGCATTGTGAGAGTAAGAACCTTGCAAAAGTATAGATTTGATGTCAAGAGACAAACACAATTACCATCTTCTTTTTTAAGGACCGCCCCTGTTATATTGAAATTTGAGGAAAAACAAAGGTAGGTCTTTTGGTTTTTACTTGCTTACCTCCATAGTTGAGTCTCGAGACCATTTTTGCCACCTAACTAGATGGAGTGGTACCGTGATCACCTTCCCAGTTTATATTTTGAGGTGAACAACAACATTTGTGCTGTCCTTTTTCTACACTTGAGAGTTTTTTTGTGTAATATATTGTCCATTTTAGAGGATCTTATCCAGGGTCATAAACACCGGGAAAAAGTTACATTCAAAAGCGTTAAATGTGAAAGATCCATAATAATGTGAAAGATCTTTAGTCGATTTGCCCGAGTCATGCCAAGTTGCCAACAAACTAAACCCACAAATATACGGGCCACAATTGCTTCTTAATCGTAAGAGGATTCTCAAGTGACAATAAAAATTTGATGACACCACACATTTACAATGTAATTGTAACACCTTGTGTTGGACTAGCACACATGCATTTGGGTTCTACCCACCTTATGCCGAATTTTCATTTATAGCGATTTTGTTGCGACTTCCATTTTTGTCTGAAGTCGTCACGAAGGTTGTAGCAGCAACATCCTTACCCCTTCTTGCTAGTTAAGTCACCTTGCGACTTAACCCGGATCCATTGTGCAAGGAGAGTGGCTTCTCAATTTACTTTCCTAGGCATGCATGGTATTAATTTGTTTCAGGACACTCCCGGATGTGTTCTTGATCCCTATGGGTTGTTGTGCCTCTGTTCGGACTGTGAAAGGCTACCTATTCGGACCCAGATAGACTCTGATCATGTGTCAAACAAAGGGAGCCTTTGGGCTTCAAGTCGAGGCATGACAATCCATAGAGATCAGGACCACATCTTGAAGTGTCGTATAACGAGTCAAAAAACTTGGGCATGCCAAGGAGAGTGATCGTGAGGTGCAATGGGCCTGAGTTCAGTCACAAGGTGGCTAAATTGGCAAGGGGAAAAGATGATGGTGCTAGGACTTCCATGGAGGAATCTAGGGTAAATGTAATATCCCCTTCCCAATCAAAGACCTTTGGCCTATTTTGTCAACCCGACGACCAGAGGAAAAATATAAGGGTGACTTAAGTTTTATTAATTTTATTATATTGTGCAAAAAAATTAAAATATAATAGCACATATAATAAATTAATAAACTTAACATTAAAATAGAACCTAGAAAAGTGCATAAAAAGAAAAACACTTATTTAATTTGTATTTTCTAGGGAAAATGGTGACTTGCCTTGGGGGAATAATGGGAACTTAGAAAGGATAAAACATTTCTATTTTGTATTCCCTCTAGGGAAAAAGCGACCAGACTTGGGAGAAGAAAATAATTATTAAATGCCTTTTGTATTCTCCCTAAGAGAAATGGAGGGTGGAAAATGCATCGAAAGAATCATGAAAGCTGATTGGATATTTTGGAGGTTGCTTTGGGTCTCTTCTTCCTTTAAAAGGAGAAGTAGACTTGCTTGAGAGGCATTCCATATTCACTTGATAATTTCTGATTTGTGTCTTAAGCTTGTAGCTTTTGCATAAAAATATCTAAGGACGAAAACCCTTAGTATTTCCCTCTTGTGGACAAAAACCCCCAAGAGTTTGAGAGGAATTTCCATTCAGGAAATTCTATTGGGCTTTCACAGATTTCTACTATTTTCAGCAGTGTTGTTGAAGAATAAAATTGCAGCAGTTGTATGTTCATTGTACTAGTTGGAGCGACCCATCTTTTGGCTGGTTTGCAGTGTATTTGAGACATTTCAGGTCTGAATATTATAGCCATATATTGTATTGATTTTTTTCATAATTTTTGGCGCTGATTTGATGCCCTAAATGTGCTGGGCGACCTACTTTTTAGGGCAAAATTAGGGTTTCGTGTTTGCTGTGCAAAAACTAATTTTGGAATATTATTCTTCATATTTTTGTGGCCCAAGATCCAAAGTTTCAGCTCATTTGGACTTCTCTAGCAAAAGTTATGAATTTTTGAAGTTATGTTGCAGACAGGGTTTTTAAATAATTTATTTCAGTCATATTTACATCAGAAATCTGCATATTTTACCTGATTTGGGCCTTATAAAATCAGTACTTTTGTTTTGAATAAGAAAACTTAAGTGTAAGGGCTGATTTAGTGGAGTTTCATACTTTACCCTAGTCGTATTTTCTCATTATATTTCAGATCTGCATATAAATAAATTGTTGCATTTGATTAAATTGGATTTGGGTGTTTGGATTTGCCTAAAATCCAACTGGGAGCAAAATATGTCCATTGGGGACATTACAGTAAACTTGCTGCTTGTGATGAAATCACTATATGAGGGCTTATCATAGGGAGTAGATAGAACCCAAATGTATGCGTGCTGGTCCAACACAGTGTTATAGTAGCAGGGCCTGTCAATGAAAGTAAAAATAGATAATTTAGCTCAATAGTAATACATTGACAGAATTGTATATCATTCAAATTGTAGTATGGGTTACTTCTTTATGTAGTTATTGGATGACAAATATGTTATTTCATTTTTTCAAAATTTAAGAGAGGGAGGGAGAGTGCGAACGTTTCTCCATTTCACACACTTTTATCTCAGCTTATCTTGTTTTATAGTTTGGTGTTGTGAGGTTCATGTACAGGTTATATTTGTTTTGGAATTAAGCTTTTATATATCTTGCAGTATTGAGTGTAGCATTGATTTAGGGAAACTGGGCAATCGTTTAAGTGGCCATTTACACCGTCTATTATCTGATTCTGTTTTGACTTCAAATTTTTTTCTTTTATTTCTGGTACTATCATGCTTTGCAGTTTGGCATTGTGCTGGAGTTGCATTGCATTTCATTACTCTGTGGGACACATTTTGTATAGCCGTTTTCCTTCAATGCCGTTGCTCAATAACTTATTGACTAAGGGTTACTACTTTTATTGCAGCCACAACTTTAACAAGTTGGCATCTTCTGGTAACATTCTGTTCCCTACACGTAGCATTGTGGCTGAAACTATTTGAACATAAGCCCTTTGATGCACGTGCTGTAATGGGATTTGGTATTCTGAATGGTATCTCTATTGGACTTCTGAATCTTTGCTTGGGTTTCAATTCTGTGGGGTTCTATCAGGTATTCCAAACATTTTGGGTTTATTTTATTTTGATCTTTGTAAATCACCTCTCTGAAGCTCCCAAGATGATTGCATCTTTCCTAGGATTGATTTATTTTTATTGTATTTGCTTTTTCAGATGACAAAGTTGGCAATAATTCCTTGTACTGTTCTTTTGGAAACTGTCTTTTCCGGAAGCTCTTCAGGTGAGTGCAAAAGTATTCCAGGCATTTTTAATTCAAGTTGTCTGTCTATGGGTGGACCCTTTAATGGTGGATGGTGGATGTGCATGCTTTATATTTACTTTATATAGTAGTTATATGTGCCATAAATGTGTGCAGAGATATACATTATGTGCTGTCTTCAACAGCCCCTTTTAGTAGTGTGTCTGATTGTAAATACCTTCCTTTCCTGGCATAGAATTATTGATTTTGAGGGGGAAGAGGGGTTCAGGAAATCCTTTAATGCTGTCATGATCACACACACAGTCAGTACTCAAAATTTTTACTGGGATTTCTAGTAGTTTTCAAAGACTAAGGTATTCATTCAGGGTTCAGGAAATACCTATATGCTGTCATGATCACACACACGGTAAACACTCAAATTTTTTTGCTGGGAGTTTAGTAGTTTTCAGTGTGACTGTAATACTAAGGTATTCATTCAACAATTATTTTTTATGAATAGAATTGGGGCATTTTGCACAACTAGATACCTTAAAATTAATTTCTTATCAGATTATGTTTATTTGACAGAATTCTGTTAATAAGTCACCAGGAAACACAGTTTGAGGGATGGAACACTACCCCTGTACCCATACCGTCATCTCTTAGTGACTACATTTAAATGTAATATATCTGTACCACTGTACACTATTTCAAAATGGTATCCATGTCCCTAGACCCGTGCCTGTACCCATATCTCACATCTCCTGGTAACTAAAATAATACCTTCGTGTGAAGGATATCGTAAAAACCAGGTTTGATCGAATCCTTGAATTTAATGGTCTCTTAAATTAGCTTCAGGAGTAATTTGAGAAACCTTATGCATGCACTCTAATTCATTACCTTCCAGCCATAGTTGAGATTTGACTTTCTTCATGGATGGTTTTGGCGCTTTTACACATTTTATAGTAAATGTTAAATTTTACCCATTCCAAATGATACTCACTAATTTTGGCAAGTTGTTGGCTTCCATTCCTACCATATAGATATCATCTCTTTAAGCTTCCAGTCCTACCATATAGATATCATCTCTTCAACTTCAATGCCAACCAACTTCTAACTTATCTTTTATTTTTTAAAGTGTGTTATCGATCAGGTATTTGTAAGGGTGGATGACACTCTGTAGTTCTATAAGAACATAAGATGAAGCACATTAGAAATGCTTGTTTGTCTTGAAATTTCTGATTGCGGGATAAGGTTGGACATTGAATCTCAACCCTGCCTGCAACTATATTCAATGTAATCTGAAACACCAGTAACTGGCAGTGCAAAATGACCCTCCTATAATCTTGTAAATCTCTATATTTTTGCAAATTGACCGACTTTTGAAACTACCAACCTTGGCTAAAAAATTAGAGCACGGTATAATGACAATGAATCAGTATGAAGTGAACCGTCACAATAATATTAATTGTTGGCATAAACTTAAGCAAGATTGCGAGTTTATTGAATTCGTTAAAGTCCTGATCAGAGCTGATATTACGCAGAGAAAAATATATTGCCAGTTGCTTAAAACCAGAAATTGAAGTGGGTCTAGCACTCCAACTCAAAGTATACAACATATCTCAGATAACACATATAGTTCCCTACAGCAATTTCTCTTTATTCATATATAGTTCCGCAAATACATTGCAGTTCTCAAATATACTGATCTTATACTGCTGATGTTATCCACATATTATTACACTCAATATATTCACTCATACATACCACTCTCGTCTATATATCTCTTTCACACTCTTCTTCTACACACACATCTTCCCTTATGGATGGATATATCACACACCTTACTTTACATTCTTATTTAGCCTCTAAAGGCTAAAGTTACACCTTTTCACACCTTATTACCTTTCATAACTATTAGTTTACACTTATTGACATTCTTAACTACCAATAAGTGGATATTTATCCATATGCTTTTCTTGTATACTATAAACTATAGTATATAGCTATATTATGACATTATATGTCACCATGGCATCTCAATATGCCAAAATATGAAGGGATATGTCCCTTGGACATGTCTATTCATCAACTAGGTCCTTAGAATATGCCGTCAATGTCTGTTTGGTTTTGCACAAAGCCTAGAATGCATCCCCCTATTTCTCTCTACGTTCTGCCATTATCACCATGGTTTATTTCTGGATCTTGTGCTGTCCATGAACCCTTCACCAACCTTAATAATTGTCCCTTCTACATTCATGTGCTATGGTGAAGCTTATACGATGTTGCACATCTCTTGTATCTCTGTATTTTCAATATTATCGTTGTGGTATCTTTGCAGCTTTCTCAGTATACTATTATGCTTGTTTATTGTACAATTAGAGTCTTCATTTCAGGTCGTAAAGCACCTTCCAACAATGTGTGGGACTGCCTATTAGTTCACAGCATAGCCCAACATGTGGTGTATTTTGGAGCTTTCATGGACAACATATTCTAATTGATTCTGATGAAGAATCCTGCTAACATCATCCTCAGCCTTAAAACCTTGTCTCATCCTTGAGACAATTTTTGATGAAGAACCCACCAAATACTTGAAAAAATTGTCTACTCTTGGTCTTCATTTTATGTTGCTCAGCTGGTCTTGGGGTTGACATACCATCAAGTTTCAACTGCCTAGGAACTTAGGCATCTGGCTTAAGGAAACAAAGAATATCCTTTGCTTGACTTGTGTGGCTGGGTATTTGGGATGGTAGTGCTGCTCCTTCTAACTTTTGCATTTTTATCCTTCTACTTCAAATTGTTTATCCTGTGGCTTTAATATGTTTTCATGACTTCAAAATCTACTATTTGAGTGATATGGATACCCATAAAATCAACTTCTACTCATTTCCAGACCTGTATGGGGTTATGGAATGTGAGTGCCGCTCCTTCTAACCTTTGCATATCTTCACCCTTCTACTTCAAATTGTTTATCCTGTGCTTTTTATATGTTTCCATGACTTAGTCTACTATTTGACTGATAGCCATAAAATCAACTTCTACTCCTTTCCAGACCTGAATGGGTTTCCGCAATGTTTTGTTAACCATTATTACGTCGTAATATTCTACCACTTTTAGTGGCAACTTGCCCAGTGCCTCCCATGTAGTTCGTGTTATCACAATTACCTTTGCACCAAGATCCAACAACCCACGACATATTTTCTCTCCATTAGCCTTCACATCTAATAAGACTGCTAATTTTCTCCACTTTTTCCCGATTGAAGCACATTTTTTATTTCTCTCATTTTCCACGTTTTCTACCTTGCATGTTTTGTGTGATTCCTCTTGTTTACTACAAGATTTCTCCATTTTTTCTGTGATTCCTCTTATTTACGACAAGATTTCTCCATTTTTTCTAGCAGTCCCCTAGATTTCATTACTGTACCAATTTTTTGAGTTTTATTAATTTCGTTCTTGTCAAAATATTTCATTTTCTCTTTCTCCATTTCCTGTTTTTCTTTTATAAATTTTCTACTTGGTTCCACTATGATCATAAATTTTGGTATCCGTGTAATCTGTATCACTATCTTCCTCATTTGAACCATCTTCCTCCACTACCTTCTTCCCTTGTAAACCACTAGTAGTTGCCACAACTTTTGGTTCTTATTTCTCCAATGCTAAACTAATGCAAGTCTTTTCTTCCCACACTCCATCTTGGTTTTTTAAAATTTTCTCAAACCCACATTACTGATCTGATTTAGATCATCTCGTCTTGGAACTTTTGTCACTATCTTCTATAGTGTCTTTTATTGTATGCATCTTATCGGATCTCATTTCTGGTTCAGGACTCTTGTTTACCTTCCACACATGCAACGCACCTCTAGATAGTCTTTCTCTTTCTCATTACAAAATTTGCATTGAGTTTGTTTCTCCTCTTCTGTAGTTCTATGCTGTGTCCCTCCTTTCCACATCTATAACATGTTATTGGCCTCTTCTTCTGGTCGTATCCTCTATTTCCTCAATTCCCTTGATAGACACCACCCTTGTAGCCCTGATATCCTCCTCCTCCTTGATAGCTCCCTTGACAATCTCTAGGATACCCTCCACAGTAGCTGCCTCTATTGGATTTGCCTTTGTTCCCTCCATGGTATTCACCGCCGTTACAGCTTGGAAAACCTCCTATGTTATTACAGCCTCCCAAAAATCTGCCTCCATTGTTTGCTCGGTATCCTGCTCCATTGTATCCTTGGGATCCCCCTTGAATATTCAGATATCCTTCCATGTTATTGTATTCTCAATGGAATCCTCCATTATTTTGATAGCCACCTCTAATTTTGTAACTCCTTAATATGCACTGTATTCTGGTGTAGGTGGTCCTTGGCATCCCACATTTTGTGATATAGGGGTGGCACCGGGCAAGTATTTTGCATGGGAAACACGGTGCCGAATGTGTGACATTTATCATTGTTGGGTTTGGGAGGGTCATATCAACTGGGTTTTAGTCTTATTGTTGTTGCCCTTCTTTCTCCTTCCATGTATGGGCACTCCATTCTACTATGCCCTTCTTCACAACAAATGATACCCCATATTTTCTGTTGCTCCACCATCTTAGGTAGTGAACTTATTCTAATATTTGCTTTTATTTGGATCTCCTGTTGAAGTCTCAATTGCACAAGTTCTTTCTGCAATTTCTCCAATTTTATCCTTATTGCAGTTTCTCCTTCCCTCCACCATGGTTGTGCTTCCAACCACGATGCCATCAATTGATGCTATATGAGATATGGTAATAGTCCTAAAATAAACCAGTCAACCCTATGTTTCTCTGTCAACGGCTTGTCCAACCATCACACTATCTTTTTAAATCTTGTCAAACTTCTTATCTGTCTCTCCCTCTTTTTGGACTGAATCTCTCATCTTGCTAACAATCTCTATCATTATATTAGGAAATCAAAATCACAATTAAATTCCTTCTTCACTTCACCCTACAACTTTGTATGGTTCGAGCTAATTTTCGTATACCATTTTAAAGTTTCCTCTCGTAGAGTTCTGACCAGTATAATATAAATAAGTGTTCCTCTGCAGCTTTTGTGTCTTTTCCAAAAATTGGCAGCTTCTTCCTCTATGTCATTGTGTTTTTCCCTTATCTATATACTACTTGATTTACTTGGCGTGGGACTTTTCTTTGGTAACTTCTCTCTCATTTTCTTTCTTTACTACTTCACTATCCAACTGTTGTTTCACAACTAGTTTCTTCCCTCTATCTCTTTGTAAATGCCTCTCAAAGTAACTCCTATGCAGTATCTCACTAAAATCTCTTACTAGTTCCTCTTTCCCACTCTCTTCTTTTTGTCTATAACCATTCCTTAACTCTTTTGTTGTCTCCCTAATTTTTTTAAAGCGACATGGGGATGACATTTGGTCCAAGAGGTTCAGTTCCTCAAACGGATGCTTTGGTTGGGGGTGAGGTGTCACTTCATATCTCACCACTACTCTCACTACTAACCTCATCATTTTTAGCTTTTTCACTAACTACCCCTATCTTCACTATCCTTTTTCTTATCTCTTCCTCTGTGTAACTACCATCCTTTTCTTTTTCTTCTTTGTCTCCTCATCCTTTCCATCTTCTCTTTCCATTGTTTTTCTCTCTCCCCACAGTTCTCTTCTGCTAATCTCTTTTTCTTATTCTCTAACGCTATTTTACTCTGATTAACTACTTCCTTACTTCACACTTCTCTTACTCGCTCTATTTCTTTGCTCCACTATTTAACTAATTTTATATTGTTTATCAATTTATAATTTTTAGCTTTTCTTTCTACCCTTTCCTTGAATCCCTCTGATCCTTTCTAATTAGCTCTTTTCCTCTATTTTTATTTTTATTTTGGCCCCTGTTTCCTCCATTTATTTCCCCAACCATCATACCAAAATTTTCTAAACATTACATATCCTAGGACCCCGTTTTCCACCTGCCATCGCGCAGGTACCTAACCTCCTTAGAAGATAGTGACACAAGTCTTCAAGTTAATCTTCTTTCCATAAAATATATGTTCTTTTTCGCAAGTTCTCCTCTTCCGAGTTTCCCTCCTCTGGACATGAGATAGTCAAGACTTAGGATAAAACACAAAATGTTAACATAAAGTAAGCAAGGTTTCTTGTTTATTAAATTCGTAAAAGTCCTGACTAGAGCTGATATTACAGAAAAGATTATATTGCTATTGATATTACTCTAAGACAAAGCATACAACATAACTCAGATAACACATATTTCCCTCCACTAACTCCTCTTTATTCATATATAATTTTGCAAATACATCACAATTCTCAAATATACTCTTATCTTATACCGTTGATGTTATATACTGATACTCATACATCATTACACTCATATATTCACTCATACATACCTCTAGCTTCTATATATGTTTTATACACTCTTCTTCTACACACACATCTCTTATGGATGGATATACTACATGCCTTACTTCACATTCTTATATAGCCTTCAGAGGCTAAGGTTACACCTTATAACCTTTTATAACCATTAGTTCACACTTACCTACATTCTTAACTACCAATTAGTGGATATTTACCCATATACCATAGTATATATGCATTTTCTTTTCACAAACTATAGTATATAGCTATATTATGACGTTATATGTTACCATGGCATCTCAATATGCCAAAAATACAAAGTGATTTGTCCCTTGGACATGTCTATTCATCAATCAGGTCCTTAGAATATGCCGCCAAGGTCTGTTTGGTTTGGCACAAGTCTTAGAATGCTTCCTCCCTATTTCTCTCTATATGCCGCCACTGTAACCGTGTTATGTTTCTAGATCTCGTGTCAACTGCGAACTCTTTGCTAACCTTTATGATCATCCCTTGTACATTCATGTACTTCTGCGAAGCTATATATGATGTCACACATCTCTTATAGTATCGCTTCCCTTCTAACTTTATATCTTCAATATTATTGTTGTGGTATATTTTGTGGCTTCTGTATTATACTATAATGTTTGTTTATTGTACCCATAGAGTCTTCACTTAAGGCCATGAAGCTACATCCAACACTGCCTTGTAGTTTGCAACATAGCCCAACCCTGCGGTGTACTCCAGAGCTTCTGCGGACAACATATTCTGATTGATCCCAACATTAATAACACGAACCTTGTCACGATAGTCTTAATAAAATGAATCTTGTCACTACATATTGTAGTTTGTCACCATATAGAAACAACTAAAGAACAGTCTATGACATTTTGCAACAGTTTTCTATTTTGACATATTGGAGATGTGTATTGATAAACAATACTGTCTGAAGAACCCTGCCAACATTAATAAAGTGAAACTTCTCACAAAAATTTTAATAAAGTGAATCTTGTCACTACATATTGTAGTTTGTCACCATATAGAAACAAATAAGGAACAGTTTATGACATTTTGCAACAATTTTCTATTTCAACATATTGGAGATGTGTAGTGATAAACAATACTGTCTGAAGCTTCATCTTGGACAAAAGGCTATTCTACTCCAATAAAGGACATGTTTTAGAAATTGCACTTTTAATGTATTTCTTGCCTCGAGTGGAAACACCTTATGTTGTATTTGTGTGCTTCCTTGTTTTATTGTCTTTTGTTTTTTTATTGTATTTGTCGATTCACTAAAAGTCTCTTGTACCTTAATAATGGTTTTGGGTTGCAAACACTTATATTCTTAAATGGTCATATTTTGCAGCCGAAAGATCCAGTTTGCACTTGCAGTCCTGCTGGTTGGAGTTGGCATTGCCACTGTCACAGACTTGCAGCTCAATCTTCTAGGATCAGTTTTAGCTGTCCTTGCAATTCTGACAACATGTGTTGCACAAATTGTATCCTTTTCTGTTCTGCATTTTGACATATTTCTTTTGAAAGTGTTCTTTTTTCTTGATGATATCTTACCCCCTTTGTTTTACCCAGATATCTCAAAGAGCACATGTGAATGTGTTTTATAGGAGCGGCATTGAACATGTTCTGATTGTATATTATCACGTTTTGATTATATCTTGACAGATACACCAGAGACTTCGTGTTTAATTTATGTTTGATAAAATAAATAATTATATTATAGACTGTTTTCTAAAGCTTTAAACAGTTTTTCTTACAATGATGTCATAAAATATTACTTTCTCTAGTTCCCTGTATACCAATAGTGGCAACCTTCTCAATTGTTCGTACAATTCTCTAGTATATACAACAGGTTTTCTCAAGTGCTCTATTGACACCCTTAAAAAAATGTCCTATCACGGTAATTCCTTTAAAATGGCAGTTCCTATTGAGTATGCCTGGTTACAGCTGTTGCTTTCCAGAAATTCATCATTGAGAGGAAATGGATTTGAAGTTATGAAGTATCCTGGTAATATATTGGTCCAATGTCTTACTCTGGCCCTTCTCTACCCTTTTTCTTCTTTCAGAAGCAAATGCATATCACCCTTCGGGCAAAAGGTGCAGCTTGTCTCTATTTTTTTAATCCATTATTCCTCCTTAGATGCAAGTAGTAACATCTTTGGTTTCCACTCTAAATTGGAAAAATAACATACAGGGATAATTTTAAGGAAGTCTATAGTTTTGGCAGTTTAGTGATTCTGGGCCCTGGCTATAGTCTTTTTCAATATTGAAATCTTAAACAGTGATAATCGTGAAGTATGCTTGTATTCCCTGAAGATTCTATATAAAAAAGTTGATGAATTATCAAACAATATAATTTGGTAGAAATTGAGGTTGAATTTTCATTTTTTAATATTCTCAAGTTGAGATTTGTTAGGGGAAAATGGAAAAATAAATCCATTGTCGAATGTTAATGAAACAATTTTGGTCTTATTTAGGTCCTCAATAGAACAATCATCATTCACTTAGTTGTTTTTGACAAGCCTCTGCTTTTCGTCATTACCTTTTTCTACAAAGTAAGGAAAGTAAGAAAAATATTTTCTTTATGCGAGTCTGCTTAAACATACAAAGCAAGCTGTATAATCATAGACGGCCAACTGATTCAGCCATTGTATATCATGTCATTGGTTAACCAAGGCTCCATCTGAACTTGGAGCTTTCCACCAGGCAGTATCGCTATACAATTAATGGAACAGAGACTTTAATCACCATTGAAACACATAACTGAAAATAAAAATGTGTCAGCCCTCCAAAACAATTAGGGGTAACTTCTACCTAGTTTTTCTTTAATGTACAAGTTTCTTCCTTTCTTCAGAGAGTATCTGGTAACATTCGTTCAAGGTAAGTAAACAATCTTTTTTTTGCCAAAATGCCTTGCTCTTTTATAACAGGAGAGCAAGTCATCTTGCTTTGATACCTAGCTCTTAGGTGATTGTTGAAGTCTCCATGACTATGCTGTGCTTACAACTCCGCTGAATCAAGCTTCAGCAATCTTGTCTTTCCTGGCCTGGTGATTTCTATCAATACAATTGATAAAATGATTCACTACTTCTAAGTGCTATTGTGCTTTTTGTTGACTTGAAGCAGAGATTAATGGTTAGTGTCATGCTCTTGGGATTTTTGGATCCGTGAAAGCGCCTTCTCCAAGTGGAATCTTTTCCTCCGATTACCCATTATCTGCCACAAAAACAACATTTCATTTGGGTTGATATTTCCTCGGCGAATTTCCCAGCTAGCTTATTTGTGGAGATGGCCTAAAATTTCTTTCTTTAAATGGACACTGAAGGACTCCCTTCTCTATCATCAGATCCTTGATTCTCACCGAGTAAAAGTCCCATTCTAATTTTGTCAACATGCTCCCTGAAGTTGAATTTTGGATCTGTTTCTTTAGACAAAGTTGGAGCCTGTAGTTCAGTTCGATGAACTCCATTACATCATTGGAGTCTTTGCAAACCCATGTTAAAAAGCAATGATGAGTTCTAGTTGGCAATCATAAATTGCTTCTCTTCCTGCTTTGCCTGCTTCATTAATCATTTCCTCCGATTACCCATTATCTGCCACGAAAACAACATTTCAGGTTGATATTTCCTTGGTGAATTTCCCAGCTAGCATATTTGTGGAGATAGCCTAAAATTTTTCTTTCTTTAAATGGACAATGAAGGACTCCCTTTTCTATCATCAGATCCTTAATTCTCACTGAGGAAAAGTCCCATTGTAATTTTGTCATGATGCTCCCTGAAGTTGAATTTTGGATATCTATTTCATTAGACAAAGTTGGAGTCAGTAGTTCAGTTCGATGAACTCCAGTCTCCATTACATCATTGGAGTCTTTGCAAACCCATGTTAAAAAGCAACGATGAGTTCTAGTTGGCAATCATAAATTGCTTCTCTTCCTGTGTTGCCTGCTTGATTAATGCTTATCCTTGCAGGGTATTCTCCTATTCTTCCTTTCTTCTTGGCTGTCAAAGCTACTCTTACTTCCCTTATATAAGTCTTTGTTCTACTATTTATTACTGTGTTTGATTGTAGCACACATTTTATATACAGCCATGCACCCAGCCACAATTTTAAAAAAATATTTAAGCTGTTTATTAGAGATATATTTATTTATTTCAAAGCATTGCAGGGATTTTACACGCATTAGAGTGACATGATCTGAAAGCTGTCTCTACGAGCATGTTGAAACCTTAACCAGTTTTTTGCATTCAGATGACAAACACCATTCAGAAACGATTCAAAGTCTCTTCAACTCAGCTTTTGTACCAATCATGTCCTTACCAAGCAACTACTTTGTTTATTACTGGTCCCTTTGTGGATGGGCTCTTGACAAACCAAAATGTATTTGCGTTTAAGTACACACCTCCTGTTCTTGTAAGTGACTGTGTCTGTATATGTGTGACTAGAACAGTTTTATAGTTTCTTCAGTGTATTCTTTTGTTTTTTGATTTATTAACTATCATTATATAACCATGTTTACAGATTTTCATTGTGATGTCGTGCTTGATTTCCGTGTCTGTCAACTTCAGTACATTCCTTGTGATTGGCAAGACATCTCCAGTCACATATCAAGTGTTAGGACATTTGAAGACTTGCTTGGTTCTGGCATTCGGCTATGTTTTACTTCACGATCCATTTAGTTGGCGGAATATTTTGGGAATATCTATTGCTATTATTGGAATGGGCCTATATTCCTATTTTTGTACCACTGAAAGTCAATCAAAACCAATTGAGACACCTGCACCTCAGGTATTTGACTGCCAATCTTTTCCTTCATGTTAGTTTTCCTGTTTCCGACTTCAAAATTATAATATCCAAATCCTGTTTAAACATGTGAGCTACCCTTCCTTTACTTGCTCTGCTGGTAAAATTATATATATGAAATATGAAAATGAAAGTGGAGTGAGATTAGATTTGCAAAATGGACACGAGGAGATCAAATTGATCAAATTTAAATTTTCTATGGTCACGTAAATTTCTTTTCTAGTAGATAAATATATGATGACCATATTGTGCCTAAGAGCTATTAACAACAATGGTAAGAAAACTAGGAAAATATGTTTCTCTACTATTTTATGCAGAGGTTTTAGGTTATTGTTAAGGATTGTAACCGCTGATGAGTTAAAACAGGTCTAAAAATGAGTAAGCAGTAGATGCCATGTGCACTTATGTCAAGGTGATCTTTTTTGTAACTATTGTCCTCAATGCAGCTTTTTGTCCTTGCAAGATATATCTTTGATATTGTTGCAAAACATGGTTGGAACTAGCTAGATTTAGTGTTTAGAAATCAGTGATATCTATATCATTTCTCTAGAAACCTAATGCCTCTATACACAAAATGTAAATCATTTGAGGTTTTACCAAGTAACTTGTGGTCCAACCTGTATAGTTTATTCATAGCAAGTTGTATTCTTGCTTGTATCATCAAATTCTATGATTTATTCTGTTCCTGTGTAAGCATGTGAGCCACCCTGGCCTTTACTTGCTTTGCTGAGAAACTTCTATAATATTTATGAAACATAAAGTACAACGAGCTTAGATTCTCAAAATAAACCCAATTGGAGATCAAACATGATCAAGTTATATGTTCATATGGCCACGTTAATTTATGATCACAGTGTGCTGAAAAACTGTCAGAGCGCCTACATTGTACATTGTTTGCCATCTTGTGATGGAAAGGTTTATTCATCTTTGTGAGCTGGGTTGGCTATGAGAGAAAACAACACAATAATAGAAGATTAGGGAATCACTGCACCGAATGTTTGTTGAGGATGATATGATTCATTTGTAACGTTGTTGGTTTCAGCAGAAAAGGAAGGTTCTATCTAGGTAAGCTAGACAACTACTTGGACAATTTATTTATATGTAAATGTGGGAAATGTTGCTAGTAATTCATGTTAATTGTATTATGCAAAGTGCTTAATTGTCTCATTGTATGCTGAAATGTTTTGAAGTTTCTTTTTGGCAATTTTTAATTTTCGAATAGATTGCAAAGCCTGTGCGGTATAGCCAATGTACACAGATGGTTCTGTTGCATATAGGTAGTGATGAATGCTTTCTCAATACTTTCTTCTGTAGGTATGATCTATAATGTATTTTCCGTGTAGTCTACCAAGGCTGTATCTGTACACCATTACATACCTTTTATTTGGTTCTTATTTGAATAAATGAACTAGGTTTGGAGTTTTTATTGACTGTTTCTTTGTTAGAAAGTTCTTATATCTACTATGGGTACAATATAGTTTTGCTTATTTTCCAAACTTGGAAAACTTTTACATTTTTTGCTTCAATCTTTCCGCCAACAGATTTAAGGTGGGGGTTGTGTAAATACTCATGATTGTCTCTTCACACAACCTCCTCATTCTTGGAGTCCTGTCCATACACTCACTGTACTCTTATGGCCTGCAGCAGGCAAGGCACCATTACTCCTATAATTTATTTGATCCTTTCCTTTACCTTTAAACATTGCCTCAACTGACCTAATGTGATTAAGGATGTACAAACCAGTTCATAAGAGACAATGAGAGTGAAAGGTCAGAGAAGTTAACCCGCTGATTTGTCAGCACTGAAATGATGAAGATTTGACAAATGAACACTCCATGCTCTTTTATAATTGTTTCCTTAGCAATGCTGTCCACTATCATATACCATATGGAAGACATTATTAAAACTTTCAAAAATGGTGATGGTATTGATCCAGGTGGATCTGAGACCTTCCAATAACTTGTGGCACCACAACATTGCTCTACATCATGATCTTTTTCACCAGTGGATTCAACATCATACCACATGCACATGTGCATTCCGTGAGGTCCTAACTCTGTGGTGTCACCCAATTCCATAGCTTTGCATTGTCAGTGCTGTAAATTGCAGTTCCACAATAATGCCAGCTGAAGATGATGAATTATTATGAACCGGTTGTAATGGTTTAGGCAATGCTTCATCTTCCTTCATTCTATATTAAGGCAACATTCCTTTTCTTATAAGATAGATTGGAGAGAGATCAGAGACTAAGGATTACATAGACAGGCTAACTGACCTCTCGGATCTTGTACAAGACTTTGCATGATATAACTCTGTATTGTAGTTTGACATCTAGGGTTCTATTGTCTTTTGTTCCTTCGTTTTCTTTTCTAGTGTATTAGCACTCCGATATATCTTTCGGACTCTGGCAATTCATAACACGTTTTCTGCACATAACACATCTCGATTCGCATTTGAAGTGTTGTCCACTGGGTTTCCTCCTAGGTCCCGGATCAGTGGTATCAAAGCACATACTCACTTCATCATATCCTAGTGGTATTGAAGTTTCATCTGAACTTTTCTCTTTGTTTGTATACTCACCCGCTTGAGGTCTGAATACAAGAAGCTAGGACTTGAAACCCGCAATCCTTTCTTCATGTGTTCAGATGGTAGAACGAACAAATTTATAGACTCCAACTTCAAATATGTTCAAGCAAATGATAAAGAATGCTTTCCAAAAACAGTACGAGAAGAATTGGAAGAACGCCATGCATGGGAAAGAGGGGGTCGTTGATCACTTCTCTCAACCTCTTAAGCATGTACAAGCGACTCCCAATCCTACTCCACTATATTGACCTTTTGGTGGTCACACCCTATGTAAGGTACAAGTCAATTTGGACATTCATATGTTTGAAGGAAAATAGATGCGCAAACGCCCTAGATAATTGGCTTAAACTTACATGTTCATACTATGCGGTAAATCACTTTTCCAATAGTAAAAACAATTACATTTGCTCTTCTGAAAGTTCCTTTACCATAAAGAAATTGTGTGATAACTATTCCGCTATGCATGAAGATGATGTTAACTTAAACCCTTTTGTAGACACATGGATTGGTTTCATTGAAGCACTCAGAAATACCTATTATTCTGTTGGAAATTATGATGACCAGTACGTCAAGTTTTCCTAGGTGTGCCAAGGCAATGATCAATCTGTTCAAGAATACACGGACACTTTAAACTCCCTTTCTGCGAAATTGAATATTCAAGAATCTGAGCAAAATCTCATCTTGAAATACAGGTCAGGCTTGAGATCATACATTCAATCTGACATGGACTTCCTGCAGATCTCCTCTTTGGGGGAAGCCTACAAATTTGCTTGCAAATTCGAAGCAAAAGCCAAGCTAAAGTCTAAGCTAGCGGAATCCAAGTCTCAGGATACGCTGTGGTCAAAGAATTCCATGCGTGGAACAAAGCAGAGTCCTAACCAAGGGAATGGCTCTTCGTGCTCACCCTAGAATAAGGTAACACCGTCAAATGATCAAAATAAACCCAAGATTGGTAGATGGTGCACGATCCATAAATCTAGCATACACTCCATAGATGGATGTCATGCCAAGAAAACTCCTTTTACGCAACTTGAAGCAGCTGGTACTACCTCTGCAGCACTGGGGGTAAACAAGTCATTGACTCTGAGTCTATTGCCATGGTACCACAAACATTGCCTCTTCATCCAAGGAGGAAATATAGTGTTTGTTCCATTCTAAATTGTGGGTAAATGGACAAGTAGTACATTTCATAGTTGACAATGGAAGTTAGAAGAACTTGATTTCTCTTGAAGCAGTTTGTAGACTGAACTTGCCACTAATGCTTCACCCACAACCATACTCAATTGGATGGTTCAGCTTGGGTTTTGGGAAACTTGTTACTCAACAGTGTCATCTAGTGTACAAAATCAAGCCTTTTCAAGATGTAGTCCTTTGTGATGTTGCACCATTAGAGGTATGTGATGTTTTACTTGGTCAACCATATCTTTACCATTGACATGGAATCTAAATGAGGCAAATCCCATGAATGTTGTCATAGATGTTGATGATATGAGATACTTAAAATTACAAGTAATCCCTAAGATTTCACTTTGTAGTGTAAAGTAGTGCAATAAGCCAGTCAGCTCTAGCCGAAAGTTTGTGCTCCTAATGGTTAGACCTGAACAAAACACATCTTTGCAGCTCTTGTTCATATTGCGGTTCCTTCAGCAAATGTGCAGCAGTTGCACATGTTAGAAGAATACAAGGATACTTTTCAGTCACCTAAGGAAGTGCCTACACATTGCATGGTAAAGCATACTATTGATTTGATCCTAGGACTACCTCTTCCTAATGCATCTTTATACTGCATATCATTTTTGGAGAATGAAGAGATCAAGCGGCAGATCCATGACTCGTGGATAAAGAACACATCAGTCTCGTCTCATTGCCTCGTGGCAGCCCAATTGTGCTTGTGCCAAAGAAAGGTGACATATGGAAGTTATGGATTGACTACCGAGCTCTCAACAAGATCACAATGAAGAGCTGCTATCCTCTTTCCAGGATCAAGGATCTATAGGACCAGCTTTGTGGTGCTAAGTTCTTCCTACAGAGATCTAGAAAACAACCTTCAAATCCAAGGAAGGTTTGTTTGTGTTTTTGGTTATGCCCTTTAGCTTGATTAAAGCACCCACAATATTCATGCGGATGATGAATGACATTTGACGGCCTTTCACATATTCATTTGTTGTAGTCTACCTTGATGACATCCTAATCTTCAACAAAACATGGGATGAACACTTGCGCATATTCCACAAGTGCTCTACACTTTGAGGCAACAAAAGCTATATGCTACCATGGAGAAATGTTCATTTGTCACATGGGAGATACAATATTTGGGATACATAATAAACACACAAGGAGTTCATGTGGATCCAACCAAGATCTGCATCATCTAAGAATGGCCTACACCAAAGAATCTCATGGAGCTCCGTTGCTTCTTGGGGTTAGCAAATTTCTATAGGAGGTTTGTACTTGGTTTTTCTCACATTACTTGGCCATTGAATCAGGTACTGAAGGTGGTGCCAAAGCAACATTTGTTTGGTTAGCCGTACAAAAGATAACATTTGAATAATTGAAATGTAGACTTTGTTCCATGCTAGTACTTGCGTTACCTGATCGTCAACAACTATTTGAAATAAAGACACATCTGATCTTGCACTTGGACCTTTCCTAACTCAACATGTTCATCGGCTCCTTATCACAACGAAACATTCATTGTTCTAGAAAGAAACCACCCAACATATGATCCTGAGCTTTATGCTATTGTTAAGGAATGTAAGCATTGTAATCATTATATCTTGGGCAAGGAGACTATGATCCACACTGATCACAAACTCCTTCGATTCTTGCATACATAGAACAATTTGCAGCAGGAGCAGCATCAAAAATGGTCTTCTTATCTTTAACATTTCCACCTCGACATCAAGCATAAGAAGGGAAGTGCCAATCCAATAGCTGATTGTTTGAACTGATCTTTGGCTCAAGCTCTCCTCACAGTGCTTGACACTCGTGGACACGAAGTAAACACTTGGTTAGAATTATATCCTTCGAATCCAAACTTTGCAAAAATCTATCAAAACTTGCTTAGCAAAAGTCAATTCCAAATTTCTACTTATGGGATGGACTCCTATATCACCTTGGTCACTTGTGTTCTGCACGAGGGAGAGAGGTAGAAATTAATATGGGAAGCTCATTTTAGTAAAGGTTGCATGATCTTTGGAGTTGAAAAGACCCTTGCGGTGCTACAAAAGTATTTCTTTTGGCCACATCTCAAGTTGGATTTCACCAAATCCATTAGGTCTTGTACTGCCTACCCAATCACCAAACCGGTCAACAAGAAGCAAGGTGTGTACACACATCTATCACTTCCAACAAGATCGCGGGAATCTATTTCCATGGATTACCTCTTAGGCTACCCGACCTCCAAGCATGGTAATGATTGTGTTTATGTAGAGTAGTTGGATTTTCCAAGATGACAACTTTGGTACCTTGTAAGATATCTATATCCGTTCTAGAAATTGCCAAAATGTACTTTGAAAATGTCTGGGTCCACTTTGGATTACCAAAAATTATTATCTAAGGAGTGCATATAAAATGCTTATATGCATGCTCTGTATAATCTTATGCCAAATTTTGTGATACTGATACTGACATTTACTAATAAAGAAATTATATTTTTTATGATTGTTGTCTTCTGATACAAGTTAGAGTTATATCCCTCTTCCCTAAAGAGTGCACATAGAATGCTTATATCCATGCTCTGTATAATCTTAGGCCAAATTTTGTCATTATGATTTTGATATTGACATATACTTAGCTGCATCTATATATTTGTGATTATTTATAATGTATGAAGAGTAACCCCCCCTGCAATTTGTGTCAGGTTAAGGAGACTGAAACAGATCCTCTTCTCACTGTTGAAAGTGGAAACACCAAACCTACTGATAACGTTGCTACTAAGACGCCTGTATGGAGCCCAAACAAGGATTTGCATGCTTAAGTGAATCTTCACAAGAGGCTGGATTGCTCTTAAAGCTCCTTTCTGTCTTGGGAGTCCTCTGAAGTCAAAATTTATTAATCTAGAGATGTTACAAGTATACGAATAGTATGACATGCTGCACAAGGTTACTAATGGCCAACTGGTTTACGAAGATAGTGACTGTTGGAGCTTGCCACACAAAGACACATATGAGCAAGATTGATATAAATCGAGAAGTTTGGAATTTGTTCTCCTATTATAGACAATGTTGATCAATTTTTCTGATGAATTGTAGATTATTTGACAGCTGAAACTCTTTGCCAAATGGCCAAAGAAGTGATGCTGCTGATTGAACTATGTCATGTCTGGAGAAGATATGGATCATGTAGTACAAAATGCTTTTTTAAATGTTTGTAATGGTATTTGGAATAAGCGACTCTGTATGGAGATGTGGTTGGGGACTTAAGAGGCAGCATGTCAATGAAAGTTGATGTGTCCAGTCATTGAAAATTTGTGCTGAATGGACATCTTGTCAAGATTGATGTAATTTCAGATGTTATGTTCATCCACTATTTTTCATCTAACAAAGGTGTAGGTGATACAGCCAATAATGCATTTATAGACATAGCTTATACCGAGACTCTGAGTTGAGATAAGATGAGGAGGTATCGGCCTACATGTTATTCACTATAGTTGAAACTGTTTAATTGATTGTTATTCATATCAATGCCGAGTTATCAGTCTTTACGTTCTGCCCTATCTGCTAGAATTTCTGGGTTCTTAAAACTGGCTAAGGTGCTTGTGATTTTGTGGTTTCCTTCAGGTTGCAGCCAGATTTTTTCTTTAGTGAAGAATTAGCATTGTGATATAATTACCAACATTGTGTTAAAAGGGTTTTTAAGTGCAGAGCCACTGATTAGGCTAAACATATTTAATTAATTGGAACCACCAACATTAGTGATGTTTTTCACATCCTATTTTAAATTATAAACCTTGTTATAGAGTATTAAACCACATTCTTGGCTAAATATGTGAACTGCATGGAGTGAGGCCTTTAGTCAATTGAATAAATTGTGTTCTTTCAGCAAATAAGTCTTGATTTTTTTCTAATTTTGGAAGGCAATAGGCCAGAAGGTACAAAGCAGCTCTTAGGACAAAGGATATGAGAGGAGGATGCATTCAAGATAACAATTGTGTTGATTATGAAGAAACATTAAAAGATCAAATAGATAAATTTAAAATTACTACTTCGTATTTGCCTGGAGTGTCATTCATACGAGTGATGGTGATGGCCTGCAGTTTTAGTCTCAGTTTCTTCATCAAGGATACATTAGCTTCTTCCCCATTTGAGTTCATTTCGCCTATGCATAACTATTTACACTTACGGTATTTTGGGCACCTAACAATTATTTAGCTCTGATGCATATACCCTTAATTTTCGTTGACGTGATGAATTTTGATTCATAATTTAATTTCTGGAAACTTTGTTGATCAAATTCCAAGGGCCCTCGTTGAGTGTAGTATTGGTAGATGGCAAGTTAATTTTCAGTCGGCATTTTTGTCACCAACTACTATTTGTCACAGTTGTGCCCAGAGTTGTGGCTGAAGGATTCCACACTGTAGGTATGTAAAAAGTTGAATTCTTTTTGTCCACCTAATTTATTGGAAGTGCTTTTAATAAAAAGCAAAGTAAATTCAGGACCGATGTAAATATGATACGCTGCAAATAAAAGTTGGCTAACCTAAGTGGAAATTGAAAGGTTATGGGCAAGAAACAAATCAGAACAGATTATAAAATCATGTGAACAAAGTTTGGTTATAAATACTACTAGCAATCGCATGTGTACAATGCAATGTGAACGCCGAACGGTATATGTTATTTGATTTAGAGGGATGGTTATTATTTTTGTAGTTGATATCGATAAGGGGTGTAATTGATTTTGTAAGTGTAGGAATATATATGAAGCATTACATTTAAAGGTGTTATCTCTACATTTCAAATTTGTTACAAATTCGTAAATATACATTTGCAAATCTTATATCATGAGGTAGTGTTTTGTGGACTATTTTATTTAAACTAAACATGAATATAGAAAAATTGCAGATTTTATATCATGAGTGGTAGCCTTTTGTGGGCAATTGTTTTACTGATTATGATGTAGACACACTGAAGGGATTTACTAATTTAAGATAATAAACGTTGCATTCATTGAACTTCCATTTGGGGTAAAATAAGAATTGATGAATTTTTTTGAAGAGTTGTTTATTAGTCACAAACCATGGGTTCGTAGAGAATTACCAAAAATCATACAAAAATTCCAAACACTTTAGAAGTATGAAAATGTCATACCCAGTCCAAGATATATAATGTACTGATGGGTAGTGTGGGATCCATGTTGGACTTGCCACTCACAAGTTCCAATGAAACAATCCCAAAGCTGAAGATGCCTGCCTTTTATGGAATTCACAGGGAAGAATTTTATTGTTGACGATGTAATAAGTGCAAGATTAGAGGTTGGAAACAAGCTCTAGTAGTAGGGCTTTCCAGCCTTAAGGAAATTGTGCTTGCTTATTAAGGCTCTGCTTTGAGCATTGATGCCACTTTAGAAACATGCTAATCAGAATACAATTTCCTAATCTTCCTGAAATCAGGTCTCAAACAAAACAAATACATGCTAAATACATACTAATACTAAAACTTTTATACATCATAATACTGAAATAGTGTTATCAACTTATCACCCAACATCCTTACATGTAATGCAATGTGGTAATGTATGAAGAATTTTAGAATATGATAGAGCCTCTGCAACGAACCACAAGCCCGCTATGAGCCTTAACTCTTGAGCAACTTTTGAGAAGAGAATTCTACAATCACATTGACTTTTCTGTTTTAGAATTGATTTCCTGCTGCAGTGTTGACTTCCTGCCTTGCAAATTAAATGATGCAATAGTATTAAATATAAAATGATGAATGACAATAATGATGAATACCGAACGGGTTACACAAATATTATTCGAAACTACCGAACGGGTTACGCAAATATTATTCGAAACTAAGTTAATTATTTGGCGAATTGTCGATGCCTCGATTTATTCCTTGGTCAACTCCTCATGAGTTATACACCAGTTGCAATGTTAACTTTCTATGTCACATTGACCAAGCACAAACCAAGTATGACCAACTCTCCAACACTGATTGAAGGTACAATTAAGAATGACTGGTAAGTTTTGAAGGTATGATAACCCCATTGATTTTCTAATCTTGAATTTCATTGCTAGATGTTAAAAGTTGATTGTTCGCACTTTTAAGGTTGACAATTGTTAAAAATAACTGTCATTGCTCTAAGTTTTTGGCCAAGAGGGCAAAATCAGAATAGGCCAGGAGTCCTGTTAGGGATTGTGGAAAGATCAGAAAAAGTTCCCTTTCCTGAACGGGTGTTGGCAAACAAGAAGCCAACAACCCATAAGGGATGCTGGCAATGATGACAAAGATTATAATCCAGACATCCCACAAGGGATGATGGCAACGATGATTAGGATCTTAACCAAACAATCCTGTGAGGAACAGTCATAGATTATAAGATCACAGTCCATACGGGATGGTGGTTATGATGATTAAGATCTTCAAAAAATCATCTCATAAGAGGTAGCCAACAGTCCCATTAGGTATGATGGCAAACTTTAGATTATAGTGTTGCAAGGGATGGTGAATTCAGTATTGAATCTACCGGAAATGAGAGAATCAATTTTAATGTGAGCTAAAGTCGGCCACAAAATCATTTCATGATTTTCTTAGGTAAAATAAGATGGAAGAATGTTTATCTGCTCATGCATGTGAAACAACCACCCTACACAATCGAGAACAACCTGCATGAGGATTCTTCAATTCTTTTTTTGTTGTGCATATTAATTTCGATGTTGTATCTAAACAATGAAATCCAAGAATATCAAGTGACCTTGGACCTAACATGTTTGAAGGTAAGGGAATAAATGTCATCAATCATGTCAACAACAAAAATTCTATTCATATCCTGTGAACAATACAATCCACGAGGCCACATTTCTTACATGCATTTAGTCAAACAGTTCGCATGGCATTTGCCCTGATTGAGTGGGAAGCATACAACAAATAAAATTTCAGTTATATTAAAACTCAAAAAGTTGCAACGGTTTATTGACCTGATTGAGTGGGCAACATACAAGTCTTTCTTGGTTTCCATGCCTAAATCCAATGAAACTGAATCCCTCTTGTGCGTGTTGTATGTGCATCACTGCATAGTGCCTACGCTCTTCTTCGAATCTTCAGGATGCATGAACAAATCCAATGAAAATCCAAATCCTACTTGTGGGTGCTCAAGAAATTGCAGGAAACAGGCTCGAATTTAAATTGTTATAAGACAGAAAGGAACTATTTGGTTTGAGACAAACAGAAAGAGGCAACCACCTGGTATGAGGTTTTGAGGAAAGCGAAATTGGTGTGCATTGTAAGACATCCCTTATTAGAGAAATTGCAAGCTGCCTTGGGAACTCCATTTCCAATGCGTTGAATTTTCAAATCAAACACCTGAATTCCAACAAACAAAATAGGATTCAAACCCTAATACACAATTCCCGCATCAAAAGGAGGAAGATTATACAAAATAGGAATGAAAACAGTACCCTGAACTATGCAGCAACAAACATAGATATACACAACCCATATAAAATGAAAAATACAAATAAAACAACGGCAGACAACATTTTCAGACACTATTAAACCCACGTCAGATATAGATCCAGATCAATCAATTTGAATATAGTAAAATAAGGAGATAATTTGGGGTTACAGATTTATTTCCGTGTGCAGAGCTGATTTCACAAATAATGGGGACGGCTATTGCAAAGCTCGACTTCCTGTCTACCTAGTTATGGACACCACAGATTCAACTCGATCCACCACAGTATATGATTTTTTTGAAAGGCCCTACAACGATATCCCACATTAACAATGGATTAATAAGATCTTACCCCAGATTGAAAATATGTACGGTTAATGAAAAACAATTTTGGAGTGGTTAATACGCTAAAAACGATTTCCTATTGGGGTTTTATAAGAGATCTCAAACACGAAATTGGTGTTTCTGACTTCAAAAACTACCACTGCCTTGCAATTTGAACTGATGGATAAATACCTTCATTTCACTAAAATCAATAAGCAAATCTACTTGTTGAACCGGATCTTCACCGCCAATGTTGCGCCTGATGGAGTCAAGAGCAACAGGGGATTCATCTACCGGATCTGGTAGGGGATTCATTTACCGAATCTGCAGTTAAAATATGTGTGCCTGTGGATTCACTCTGCTGAGGGAAGAGGCCATGACCCTTGGGCACCTGCAATCTGTTTTTGAAATTCTGATAAATTAACAAAAGGTCTAGGATTCAAGTAAAATATGATAAATCAGATCATCAGGATCAAAATAGTTATAACTTTCTAATAGTAATGCATTCTAACACCTGAAAAATAATATTACTATGCCTTTACTGGGACAAAATAAAATGCATGCACGATGGATGGAACTTGAGTTGAGAATGTAGCAGGTAAAATTTTCAATGCAATCCGTAGTCGAGTCTCCCAAGGCCAAGTCTATCACTGCCACAAGCTTTACGGGTAAATGCAATGCATATAAAAAATAAGTAGATCCTTAAAATAATCATAGTCTAAGTTACTAATACAAACTCAATATTAAAAAACTCATTCTCTCACCTAAAGTGACAAACAAAATAAACAGTGGCTTTACCTCTCCAAATTTATCACAACCCCATAATTACTCTACTACCAAATGTAGTTTTGGTAGAGATTTAAACAATAATGTAACAAAATAATAATAAACACTCAATAACATACCACAAAACCTAAAATGAATGTCTTTGCAAACCCTAAAATCTCGAACCCTTAGTGACAGGAGCCATGGCGATGGCGGCAGTGACATTTCTTCTTTCGTGGGTCAGGAGGCACAGGCGTGAGGAAGAGGTTTTACGGGAAATGTTTTTTGTAGAGCCTGTGACTCTCCAATCTTTTTCTGAAGTGGTCGTTTTCCATAGTTTAGAGTTGACAAAACTACCAAATTATACAGCCGTATGAATAAATTCCCTTATCTTTTACAAAACTATCTTAAACTATACCAGTTTATATTAAAATGGACTTCCCTCAGTCGCCATAGCTTTTACATGTATCTAGGGTTTATATCCACATTACTGGAAGCATCTATTTGAGTTTGGGATGATAGCCTGTATCGCCAATGTATTATTGTTGCCTGAGGCTTGTTTAATCAAATCAATTGCAGAAAATGAGAAACATTGTTTTTAAATATGTCTTAGCGGCAATTGTAGGGATCTGTGACCTGGTTTTCGGTCGTTGTCTGAATTTTTTTAGCATTCAAAACATTTATTTAACGGAACAGGGGAAAAAAAACAACACGAATTGGGTTTTTGCAGGCTACAGAACACAAGTAGAAATTAGAATAGGAACAGATTGCAGATTGTAGGCTGCTGCGCCTGATGGAGTCAAGAGCAACAGGGGATTCATCTACCACGGATCTGGTAGGGGATTCATTTACCGAATCTGCAGTTAAAATATGTGTGCCTGTGGATTCACTCTGCTGAGGGAAGAGGCCATGACCCCTGGGCACCTGCAATCTGTTTTTGAAATTCTGATAAATTAACAAAAGGTCTAGGATTCAAGTAAAATCTGATAATTGCATTAAATTCCAACCATAGATGGTAAAAAAAACTGGAACTGGATTCTATTCTTTCACATAAGTCTTGGTCTCTAGGATACAGACCAGGGATCAAAAGATGAGTCTCTACCAGGTTCGCGGGGAAAGATGGGAATCTGATTAGTGGGGAAAGGAGGGTTTCAACAAGGAAAGGGCGTTGTTGCCTCAGGTTCCCGTGTCAAAATTGCATCTGTCAACTGCTACGCCCCTTTTGCTTGAGAACGGTCTCAAAATCTCAGAGCTAATGAAATACTTGGAACATACCTTTACCATGTGAGCTTCGATTGTAATAATGTCGTGGATAGCTCGTTGCTCCAAAGGCCCCTCGATTGCACAGAATGGAAAAATTAATCTCTCAGATCATCACTGAATGGTCATGCGAACTCTCGAAATGGCTAAAAAACAAGAAAAACGTGTAAAGGGACGTCAAATTTAAACCCGTCAGAAAATCGGCAAGACAGACGTCAAATTTAACGTAGTTGTAGAAACGTCCGGAGGTCCTCTACCATAGGGGGAACGCCTTCGGCGTAATTATATGTTGTGTTTATTCAAGATGGAAAACAATATGTTTAGAAGTTTGATAACTAGCAATCGCATGTGGACAATGCAATGTGAATGCCGAATAACATATGTTATTTGATTTAGAGGGATAGTTATTACTTTTGTAGTTGATGTTGATAAGGGTTGTGTTGATGTTGACAAGATTAATATTGGACTTACATCCCTTTTTTGTTGTATTAGACCAGGTGGAAGTTCATCACAAGATTAATATTGGACCTACATTTATGCTTTTCCATGTTAACATGACCTGGGATCATGCAAGAAAAGCATTTAAAGAGAACACAAACCCAATAATCATATTATACTTTTCATTTATCTGTAATTATAGTTTTTGAATGCATGGATTCTCTTCATAGCTGCAACCTCTTACAATAGTCTATGTTCTGCAAAAAATTTCTAGAAAGACACCAAGGGCAGTAATAACTTGCTCCTTCATTGAGAAAAAGATAAAATTAGGCATTGTTGATTAGTGAATGAATGTTGCAGGTTTTGTTTACGTCTGGAGGACATATGTGGATGTGGTTCATTAAAGAGAAGTATTTAGGACTCTTTCCCTGAAGTTTAGCCGCCATGAGGGTAGGAGAAGGGCTTGTTCCATTGACACTGTCATGATCATAGTGTCTTCTAATTTCATGGTCCTCCATCATGGCATCCAATGTGGGAACTTTATCTTTCATCATCCGTTTAAATTGATGGAGACCTGTCACTTCAATAATTCTTTGGAGGAAGAGGGTGCAAATCAAACCATGCATGCATTGGTGCATATGTCATCTTATCTATGATGACATTAAAGACTGCTCACCCTTTATAACGTAGTACTTTGTTTTGATCTCAAAGTTGAAAATTGTATAACATAAGAGCACCCCTATGACTATAGGTAGTAAACATACATTCTGAGAGGCAAAGGAGGAAAACACAAAGGTAAGTGCAATCATAGTGATTTGAGATAGTAGTGATAGTGAAGCCAATGCAGGAGGTGGCATTCTTGAAATGAAGGTGATGACCATAATAATTATGGTACTCTAGGGTGTGCACTATGTAGTTAATATTTTTAATCCCTTTTTTGCACCCTTTTCCAAACATCCTCTTCAGCTATCTTTGATCTACTTCAAACACACAAATATGTTTCAAAGCAATGCTCAAATGAAGTATAACCTCCATAGTGAATAATGGGAACTATAAGTCTATATGAAATGACAAGAAACAAAATTAGCGAAAATATTACAATGTCAGAGCAACTCATAAAACACAATTAACAAGACGAAAATACATTTTTGGTATAAAATTTCATCGATCAAAGAAATTCACATAATAGTTTTAAGTGGTGATAAGGCCTTTAAGTGAAAGAAATTAATGTAAGCCATGATGACTTATCACAATCATACCACAACCTCCTACTTCTTTTGAAGTTCCACTTTTTATATTTTTTTCATTTTTCTAACCTGTTTGTGATTTAAACCATTTGCTTGTGCCTGAATTGTTGAAATCACATACAACAAAATTCTACCTCCTTTGAAGTTCCACTTTTTATATTTTTTTTCCATTTTTCTAACCTGTATGTGTTTTAAATCATTTGCTTATATAATTTTAGATAAAGAGAAATTTAATCCTTTAATTCATTTGAAGTAACACCCTTTACAAATCCTCTCTTTTTGAATTGGTTGGATTTTTTATTTTAGATTTTAATTGTTAAAATGTCTGATCATACTGCACGATTAATAGCTTCTGAATTGAGTGTGCTTGAATTAATGTTTCTACAATGGAATCCATAAGTTAATTATTCACAAGAAAGCTGTGAGAAGGAAAATGTATTTTCATCTTGTACTTCATCCAAGTTACACCCCTTACACATCCTGTTTTTCCAGCTTGTTTACCACTAAAATATTGTGTGTTAATTCTTGTAAAGTCTGGTGAGATTACAAATTTGGAAATAGAAAGAGAAGGGATTTCATCCCCTACTACTTCACTGAACTTATATCCATTTATAAATCCTCTGCTTCTAACTTGCCGAAATGCTTGAGGTTTTAATTTTTGTTTGATTGCAGGAATAGATTCGATTTCCATCAATATGAAGGAGAATACCCTAACTGTGGTTGGAGAAGCAGATCTAGCGGACCTTGTCACTGAGGTAAGAAAGAAATTCTGGTGTGCTCGCCTAATTTCTTCAGGGCCACCACCACCACCAAGGACAAAGGAAGAACCAAAGAAAACCGAGGAGAAGAAAGAAGATAAGAAAGAGGAGAAGAAAGAAGAGGAGGAGAAAAAGGAGGCGTTGGGAAATATCATCAAATTTCGGTATGAGTTTGTACATTATCCAGCTGATAGAGAAGGATGATATAATACTGTAAGCCTGGAGCCTTCGACTGGATTTTTTTATTTTGAAGCTCCATCATAATTTAATTTATGATATCCAATCAGAGATGGGAACCGTTCTTGAATGGACATAATTTTGGATCCAGCAAATTTGTACTGGAATGCAAGATTCCTATTTTCTGAAATACTAATCTCTAATGCTTGTTGATGCATACTTGTTCTTCTATGTTGCTATTTGAGTTAGAGCTGTGCTTTTGAACTGAAATTTGATGTCAGAAACTATAATGTCTATCACCTGTTATGTATTCCACAAGATACGTGCATTCTTTTCCTTTCATATATGCCATTGAACAACTTCAGCCAGAGTTTGTGCATCTTGGGTATAATTTGCATGTCTGGTTATAAATTAGTCCAGTTTGAGATCACTTGGAGGATTGATTTTGTTCGAGGTGTCAGACATTGAAAAGATATAGAAAGGGATGAAGTGGGCTGTGTGCTTTTGCAAAAGGTGTTGGCACTTCACTGGTTGAGAAAATTCCCAGATGCTTCCATCCAAAATCTCGGAAATATTTGTATGTTTAAATGTCTTCCAAGTTTTAGCAGTGAAAAAATTGAGAGATTTGCTAGCAACATTGAAACAGGGCGTGGATATCTGCCATAGCATTATGGAGAAGGGACTTTAGTCAAATGTTTCAATTGCAAGATCCCTGACAAATATGTATGCAAAATGTGGAAGCATGTGAACTGTTCGATAAAATGACTGGAAAAATCTCAGGATGTAAGTCCGACTTCCATTTCTGCTTTATCTTTTGCTTTAGCTCCATGCCCATGCCCTTTCCCTTGTTTGATTAACAAGTTAGTGAAGAAACAGGGTAAAGCTTGTTGGAAGCAGAGGGATATCTGATCCGTTTGTGCATATGGTCATGATTACTACCTCTCTTTTTGATCTAATTGGAAAAAAATGTTTTGTTGGATTTTTCGATGCTTTAATATAAGTAAAACTATTTAACAAAATACCAAAAATTCCTTCACTGAGGTTTAAAGATTGTTTTGATGTTTGTATGCTTGAAAGTCACCTCTGTTTTTAAACAACAGTGAAGAACTAACCAGAAAGTGATGAAAAACATAGTTTTCATTTAAAAAAATGAACTTATCTCGCAACAGTAAACCCTAATCAGGTCATTGAGCGATTCACCTGTCCCAAGGCGTGTCATCGAGCCTGCAATTCCACCAACAAAAACCCAAAACCATAATAAAAATCGGGAATCTAAATTTTCAGTTGTTTATCTTTTCAAAACCTAAACAAATTTTCTAAAGTACTCATGACTCCAAATAAATAAAACAAACCCTTAAAAGCAAATAAACAAATTCCAGGCATACCCAAAAATAATGGTGTTCCATACCATAATATTATTATCCTATAGAGCTCTGCTGATGCCAGTAGGGGATCTTGTTGCAGATGCTTGAAATCTCTCATGAGCTTCTTCCTTGCTACAATCAAAAATCTAACTACTATTTTCAAGGACTGAAAGCATTAAATCTATGGTTTAAATTGTTTGTGTGCTAGACTATTGAGAAATTTGGGGAAGGGTTGTTGGATGGTCCAAATGATTCAGCTGTAGACAACAATGGAATGATTTATACTGCCACAAAAGATGGGTGGATTAAAATAATGTATGCAAACAAATCTTTTACATCACATAGACTTGACTTTGTGAATGAGGTTTATTTATCTAGTTAGGCTCTCTACATGATCTAGCTCAGTAGTGCTCACGTCTCAGGCATACTCCTGGGCTCACTCTTCTTTGACACGAGCTTTGACCTCCACTTCTCCACCTACACGAGATGACAGACACCAAATTTCCTGCAATAACGACATTGGTGAAGACAATTGGTATCATTGGCTCTTTCATGACTGATCCTGCAACCCCCTCCAACGAGTTGCATGTCTAAGGAAAGCTCGAATACGTCTCGATCAACTTACAAGCTACATTAACTCTTTTGTTCTATATCCAGATCATTCTCTGCTACTCAATCACAGGTCACAGTATCAATTTTCATTCCTTGAGCGAGCTCTTGATATGTCTCGGCCTATATAACATTTGATGTCTTACCTTGGTGAGCTCTTGATCTGTCTTACCTCGACTGCTTTAGCCAATCCCATTCCTATGTGATATTTGCAAATGTATGTGTATGTGTAATGTATTTCTATTCTTAGATTGATGCATTTATCTTGTTTGTGGGGAGCTACAGGAAAAACATATGAGCTAACTTGTATTGTTGCATCCCTTGAAAGCCTTGTCTTGGAAAATAACCTACTTGATACCTGCAATAAATTGTCATATAGCTTATGAGATGAACTGCACATCCAAAGAAGCTAAACAAAACTGAAAATGGTTTCCAGGAGTCTGAGTTAATTTGAACAGAAATACATGCAAAAGAGGATCAGGGCATCCAATAATATAATCCCTAAGATACACTTCGCGAGAAGAGGATCGAGCTACAACAAAACAAACTATTTATATTATATTATCCCTATGACACACTTCGCAAAAATAAAGCCTCGTCTCGGAAAATAACCTGCCTGATACTCTGCAATAATGTGACACAAGCAAACAAAAATTCAACCATTCAATAAGGATTACAGTTCCACATAGTGATGTAACAATAAATCCTGTACAGACCATACAAAGGCTCCCCAATCTATATCAAATGATCACATTGACTGAACAAGACCTCAAATGTGAGAGAGGCATGAGCATGCACTGGGAGTATACAACACATCTGGAAGATGATCGAATGCTCTGCACTCAAACCCAATCAAAAGGAACAAATGGCATGGTAAAATACAAGATCTGAGATGCATTTGGCTAAACAAAACTGAAAAAGGTTTTCGGGAATCGAGTTGATTTGAACATAAATACATGCAAAAGAGGATCACGGCATCCAAAAACATTTTCTACAAAATGGGGTATGTATAAGATATTTTAAATAGAGTGCAAATTACCTCAGTTGTGCAATTAAACCTGAGGCCTGTTCTAGAGAATCGATCTCGTGACCTTGCTCACATTGTGGCGCTGACATGAAACAAAGGTTGTGGAAGCCACGTTAGTGGACAGATCCATCTCTTGAAAGATTGAACAATATGTTTTACCGAAAATATGATCAAACCCTCATTCTGCTTCACAAATTTAACAAACCATTTCAGACAAGAGACAAAAGCTAGACCTCAAAAAACCTCGTTCGCCTCTTCATAGCTCGAATAATTAATTTAGGCGTAAATCGACCTAAGATGCCCTCGCCTTGATGCTCAAATTTGAAGTCATCATTCATTGATATGCGGTATTTGCATGGTGCGGCGACTCCCATTTTGTTGCACAAGAGTTCCATGCAAGCATCCTGTGAAAGGAGACCCGTAAACTGCTAAAAACAACAAAAACAACAAAAATAGCAAGAAAACGGCTTTAAAAAAACACAAAATATCAGAATGCTTGTCAAATTTAAGCATCTATCTAAAATGTCAAAACACCGTCAAATTTATGACCATGAAACGTCAGGAGGTCTTTACCATAGGGGAACGCCTTTGGCGTAAATATAAAACCATGAGTAGGCATAAAATTGGGCAGTCACCTATGCTTGTTAAACAATTGTTAAGTGACGGTAATTTAAAAATATTAACCTTAACAATATATAAAATGGTACTACTAATTATTAATTAACCTTAACAATATATAAAATGGTACTACTAATTATTAATAAAAATATAAAAGGTAGTCTTACATTCATATTAATGAATTTTATTTTATTTTATTTATTTATTTTAATGGTTTTTAATATATTTTCTACATATCAATATAATTAATATGTAAATTTAAGTTAGTATGACAGTCATTTTTTCAAAAGTGCATGTGAGAAGAGAATTATTTAAAAAATTGGCAGGTATCTTATCGTTAAAAGCACAAAAATGTGTAAATTATTTAAATCCTAATGAAGACCACCAAACTTTTCTTTAAATGTGTAAATTACTGTTAAATTTAATAAGAGAGCCAAAGTTTTCTTCAGATGTGTAAATTACTGTTAAATTTAATAAGCGAGTCAGAGTTTTCTTTGGATTTGTTCATCCCAATCTCGTGGGTGGCACGCATGTTATCTTTGCTTACAAAATGCACATTGAGCTTTATTAATGTTTTCGATGTGATACAAGTTTGCTTCATTAATTATGGAAATGAAGTATATCAACCTCTAATATGAAGACGATTATGGTGAATAGGTTGATGACTTTTGCGAACAAAATATTATAGTTTAGATATCTAATTTTAGTATTAGAGTAGTTATTAATCATAAAATTGTATTGTTGTGGGGGTATTTGTCTATTATTAATATAAATAGGATTTTATGGACACATTTTCTTGTTTTTTTGGGTCAATATTCATTTTGTTCTTTATCTTCTATTTCCTCTATTTTTTCCATGTTGTTCTTGATGTTCTAGGTTGTTCCCAAGAATTTTAGATTACAATCGCGAGTTCCCCAAAACATTATAGTTATGGTGATGAGTCCCATAAGTACGGTAGCGAGATGGTTTTGAGGTTTTTTCTTGTGTGGGCCATGACAACCCTTCTTTAGATCTCTTGGGGTTTTTAAGCCTTATTTTTCAATTTTCTTGTGTTGTGTGCCGGCTTGCATGCTAATAGGGTCATTATTTGAATTCTAAGAAGTATGTATTAGCGCATTTAAGAAATAAATGAGAATTATAGAATGAAAAGTAAGAGATAATGCCTCATTTTAAATTTATAGTATTTAGAGTAGACATTGAAGCACGTAATTGACTTTGAAGAGTATCTAACATTTATTGTGTTACATCAAGCATTCATTGTAACATTGAAAGTGATGAGGGTTAGGTGTTTGTACAACACTCAATTATTTGTTGAATAGTATGTTATGGTTGGTGTGCATGTTTCAAATGTTGTACATCTTTGGGGTTGGGGGCGGTGGGGCGGGAGCGGAGGCGGGGGCGCGATGGGGGCTTAATGATAATGTACCTAACACACGACCATGAGAACAACTAGTATTATTTATAGGTTTTGCAAGTATGGTTACACTATTAGGCTTCCCAAGGAAATCAACTTCCTAGAGATCTGTGTAGAAATTTGGAAAACTTAGGTTTTGGAGTCTTAAAATTAATGAACTTCTTCAAACCAGATTTTGCTTGCATGAAAATTGTAAGAAGTGTTATTTGATGATATCGAGAAAGTACAATGTGTTTTATGTGAAATGAGCACAAGTTCACAAATACAATAAAACAATACACGAGATAAGAGCCTAATCAAAATGCAATAAATGCAAATATGAAATGTTCCAAAAACTTAAGATTAAGATGCTAGAAACTTGGCAAAGGGGTTCTTAGAGTAATACACAATTTTGACATACCCGTGCATTATCAAATCTGGAGATGACTGAAAATAGATCTATTTCCAAAACAATTTTAGGTGTTTGCTTTCTTCTTCTTGAGAAGATAAAAAACCTCCCTCGTTCCCAAAATTCACCGTGGATTTTTCAAATTGTTGTTTCTTTGTCCACACCATAATCAACATAATAGATAAAAAAACTAATATTCTAAAACAATTTCGGGTCTAGTTCCAATTCCTTATAGCACTATCACAACAAAAAGATATTGAATATCCGAAGACATCTATAATGTTGCACTCGGTCAATAATGAGCAAAATTGAAGTATTGAGTATGTGTTGCTAAGTGTGAGGGCCAAATGAGTCGGGGAAGTACATGCATACAATCATATGAGTTAGGGGAAGTACATGAGCTTGATTCCTCTTTGATGTAGTGGTATGTAACACAACACTCACCACATTGACAAGGGTGTGGTGAAGCGGTCCCAACCTAAGGTTCGCTAACCCCTTTTTGAGGTCAAAGCACGAGTTAGGGCTCAAGTGAAGAAGATGCACGATTCGATCCAAACACAACCTTCACATAGATCCAATCTTAGAAAGCAATAGAGAAGACATGTAAAAATCCACACTGACTAGAGCCAACAAGTAAGGAGAGACTCAAGACATGTTCGTAGAGTATAGAATATGTTCCACAATAGTACTTTGTATGACCCCAAAAACCTAGCTAGATTGCTTGCACATCATCATCGATATATTTTGGGCAACTTGATGACAATCTTAGCTAATAGTTTCGAGTAATTTGATGACAAATTGATCCATCTCTATGCACATTTTGAGCTCTTTGTCACACCTTTTGAATATAGAGACTTGTTCATCTCTTTTAGCCCTAGTTTTCCTCTTGCATATTATAATTAACATGAAATTGATTGTCAAATATTTATAATAGTTTAGGACTCGCTTATGATTACTCTTTTCTAGTTCTCAATTATTATATTTGGTAATAGGCTAGATTAGACAAAACCTATTTTTCCTATTATATTTTGGTGAACCAGATTCTTCTTTCAAACCTACGCAACCTAAGATTTCACTATGAGCGTTTCACATTTTAAGTCCGATCTTTCTTATTTTAGGGTTTCTAAACTCTAGCTTGCTTAATGGCCTCTCTTACTAGTCTTTGGGATGCCAAAATAATGGAGTTAACAACTAAGTTCAAGCAACTACTTGTTCATTACCCAAAGCACTTGTATATGTTTATAAAAAATGAATTTATAAAGTAATTGATGACTTAGTGACACAAAATCAAATATTAAGATAATTTTTTTCATTGGGTTGCTATGATCTCAATGAAATAGAAAATATATTGACACCCCTTTTTAAAAAATGAAATGATCTATACATAGCCACCCTTTAAATACCACAATACTCTATAGTCCTTTTCCATCAATTTTTTTATTTTTTCGACTATATACCCATGTTTGATCCTATAAGTGATTCAAGCACACATTTAACAAAATTTGCAAATGTTTGTAGCAAATACATCAATAATACAACTATCTTAAGAAATGATCAAGAAGCCTATATGAGACAACACGAGAGTGGTTATATTCCTTTTCTATCACTTCCATCGATACATAGTTGAAGATAGCTCAACTTCTTTTCACCAACTTTCGTACAAGGGCCAACTGCAATGTTTACTTGGAGCTTACTCTAAAAATTCAACAGCAAACAAATAAAAGTTATGACAAAGTTGTTATAAAGCCTTGGTCCCTCAATATCGAGGTGAAGGCTACACACGAGGCTTCTATAGTCAAAACAAAACCTTTACCTAAGCACAACCTCTTATCTTTAATGATGTTACCCTTGACCTTCCCCTACTCGTGACATATGTTATATCTAAACATGAAAAGGTTATTTTAGATGCTTCTCTTTCTAACGTAGAATGCACACCCAACTCAATGGAATTCCAAGCCCAAATTTTGTAAGTACCTTCTACAAATAAAATGATAATTCACGATCTTAGTTAAGACATTTTCAAGGAGCATATTTGGGACAACCTAAGAGTGATTCAATTCATTTCCCTCTTGCTTCCATCGATATATACTCTAAGATACTGGAAGAACTCTTCAATTGCTTTCGTACCACAAATAACCATGACATTACTTGGTGCCTATTCTATCAAATCAACAATTGAAAAACAAAAGTTATGTGGATGCTATTAGAAAGCCTCAATACCTCAATATTGAAATAAAGACTACACACGTCCTCTATAGTTGAACCAAAACCTTTACTTGCATAACCTCCTATCTTTGATGATGTTACTCTCAACCCTCCCCCATGTGTGACATACGCTATATCTAAACATGATATGGCTACCTTAGATACTTCTCTATCTAAACAAGACCACACGCCTCAACTCAATGAAATTTCATCCTCATTGTGGGCATCAAAATATACATAAAAGGTGTTTAAGAAACCACAACGGATTCTACGAATGATGCTTGATATGTCACTAATTACGCTCTCTTTTGTTCGCCATTGACATAAGGTCCATTTCTCAAGAACTCAAAATAAACCCTTTTGTACATAACATATCAATGGACCACATTACATGAAAATATCAATGACCTTACCAACAATAACAGTCTCACTCACCATTACCACAATAGTATCATGTGCACCAAAAATCCCTACATCTATTCCAAGGTAACAAATGATTGCAACAATGACAACAGAGGGGGGAAAAATGAAGAAATGTCTTAGTTGATGAAAAATTTAAATTCAACAATTGTAGTCTAGCTAAAGTTTAATTCAATAAGCTGTAGTCTTGAATCCTATCAACTAGGATGTATTCTACGTATGTGGCCCGCATCAATACACATGGTTAATTTCGAGTGTTATATTGAGGTAACAAAAAAATTTGGCACATGACATCCATGCACATGCCTTTGTGTTATAAAAAACCCCATGGAACATCCAATAATAATAGTAACACAAAAGTGGTCAACTCACATAGGGATACAAATAGTTTATGCAACCTTTGTTTCATATATCAATACTATGGCTATATAGTAGTTGTACACCCAAATGAAAAATAAAAAATGACTTATTGTGATTTTGATTTGGAATATGGTGATTTTTAGATGATATTCTTATCTATCCGAACATTCCTACATGTATCATCTCAACAAGATAATAGGACATCACTTTTCTACCATATACACATAGCTTGAGGATGTAACACATACAAGAGTTCAATGTGATTGTTGAGGGAACTGCAATTACCTAGATGCCCACCTAGTCTTGTATGTTATAATGTACAACTCTAGGCCCTTTGTGTATTAAGTTAAATTCTTTTTTTGGTGTGTGTACTTATTCAAAAGCCAAAAACATTAAGGTATTGAAAAATTGAAAACTAGCGGTTGCCCGCGACTTTATTTGACATGCCATAGATTCAAATACTTTTTAAATTTAGTTTCAACACTTGACATATCCTAATTCCTTAAACACTTTCTAGTACATACTATAGATGATTTAGTTACAAGACATATCAACTATACACTGCCATGGACGCACACATGCTTCATGACCCCTCATTAGTTTTAATACCTGTACATGCTCTTTTACACTTGGAGGCATACTTACACTAAGGGTATATCACACCGAGCATTTATCAATATATATCTATTGCACTCTTATCCATTAAATATACAAGAGCTACTGACGACACAATGCCTTGCATTAGCTTATACATTCAACATGCACTTTACAACATATGAGTTATGTTTCTTTACTAAGTAATGAAATTGTTTGAATATATCTATTGACAATGCTTGCTCGAGATGAATTTATTTACAAATGATGAGTTGTTTCTATGACATGATTTATTTATGTTTGGTGTATATGTGATACAAGAGCATCCAAGGGTTTGACATATCTTGGGTCACCTAAAAAAATATTTTATTTTAAGTTTATTTTCCTTGATTTTTGGTCTCAACATTCCAAGGTCAAAATAAAGAAAGACTATATATTTAGTAAGTCAAAATTGTTAGTGAGACATTAAGTTAAAAGGTTAATTGAAGCCATTTACAAGGATTTATTTAAATCCTTGGTCACTTCATATAAGGGAGAGGAGCAAGTGGTTCAGGCACCCTAACTTGAGAGGTGTAAATATAAATACCATAAATTTTGAAAAAAAAACCCTTTAATAGATTTTTTAATTTTTAATCTAAATATTTTTTTTTGAGCATTTATATTGTATGGAAAGTGGTTTTTAAAGGTATTTAAATCAAGTAGTTTTCCATACAAAGAAAAATAAGGGTGGACCATTAGTAGGGCATTATGTCATGCATTTTTTTCCACTTATGTGGCATCATGTGATTGGGTGATTGTTTGATGTGACTCATTTTATTGGCTACTTTTTTTCAAATTTTAAATGACAAATGTACATGTACTAGTCCTTGAATTTACATCTACCCTCACCATTATTGGTCCATGCTCCACTATTGGATCCTCTCCCTTACAAAGGGAAGTGAGTCACTTTGCTATGTTAGCCCACAAAATCTTTGAGCTTAAGTAAATGTGAAGACACTAAGTGTCCAGTGCGAGTATTTCTTTGTACGAGTTCATGCAGATTAAATCACTTACGCGAGTCCGAGTTGTGGTGGACACAAATTCTAAAATCATGGGACCATGCCTTATACATAGTGCTTTGATGCCACACAAAGTTATTTGATTCGATGAGAAGAGGTACCTTAATGATTCTTAAACATTTCACAATAACGTATGGGGTCTCAATATGCAATTGTGCAAAAAAAGATGGGACGCATGAATTTTTTTAGAATGACCAATTCTTCTTTGACATGACATGTGGGATAGGGCCGGATTAAGCATTTTGAGTGTCCTAGAAAATACTGGAACTAATACTTTACGTAAATAAATAAAATCTATAGTAGAAAAAATAATTAACCATGACCAAATATTGTATTACTTGATATGTTATGCCTGTACTACCTAGGAAAAACTTGCTAATATTCTTTTTGTGGCTACTACTACCTAAAATCCCTAGTTAATTCTCTAGCATATAGTCTATCATAATCATCCTTGTCTCATATATTTCCCAACTATTTTTTCCCGGAGTTCTTTACATATTCACCTTTCTTGATCTCTCCTCCCAAAAACTTCCAAGACTTCAAAACAATACAAAGTATGAAAATACATGAGTATGAATTAAATTTAGGAATCTTACAACAAAGGTACTTACATAAATATTTGAGGCCTCCTAAATATCATACTCTTAATATAATTTTGTAAATTTTATTTTATTTTGAATGAAATGAATTGAATTGGTATGTAAGGTTGGCCACTAACTGCTACTAGCTTATATGGTTAATAAATTGATCAACTCTTCATAAACACCATAGTAAAAAATAGTCCCCCAAATGTTGGTGCCCTAGGAAGTTGCCTAGTTTTCCTAGGCCTTAATCCCGCTCTTACATGGGATTGTGGGTTTTGTGTCATTGGAAATATATATTCAAGATATTTTCTTAGAGGTGGACTTGAGACTTTTTAAAACACGTGTGAGGCCCTGTGAGTGACCAAATATTTAAGAAGCCATTTTTAGAAATTTCAGAGTGAATCCCAATAATTGAACTCAGTGGCAGTGTTTTATTCCTTTAAGACATGGTCCAAAAATTACCCAAAATTATAGAGTTGGAGAGGGACACCAAAACTAATTGAAGATGTAGAATCTCAAGGAAATAAGGTGGTTAGCCATAAAAAGAGAGTAAGAGATTGAGTAAAGAGGAGTTGATACAAAAGGAACTAATTTTGGTTCACTTTGAGATCAAAAAGAGGATAGCGAACTCATAACACATAGTAGAGTGTTTTCATAGAGAAAAGAGGAGGCTCATATAATCTAGAGACATCCTCATGAATTGTAGAGACTACAATAATATATTGAAAATATCTTTAGAGCGTAGTTTGTGTGTGTGTGTGTGTGTGTGTGTGTGTGTGTGTGTGTTGGAGATAATTGAGTCATTGCACTTATAGATGTTGTATGACATAGAATTAATATAGTTTAAATTGGGTTTTTGTCCCTTTTAGTAATATGTGACACGATGCACGACCATGGGTGTATCTTTGTAGGTACCCATTACCGTGGTTGCACCAAACCGTATTAGAGCTTAGATGATTTCTATGGGAGAAGGAAAAAAAGGTGTTGGAGTTTATTGCAAGTAAGAAGGAGCTTTGCAATTGAAAGATAAATGTAGTGAACGTGAAGAGAAAGAGAAAGAACACTATTTTATGAATCTTATAAAAGACAAGGTTGTGGGTAGAAAGAAAAAAGTGAGAATATGACATATTCTAAGTGAGAAGAGATCTGGGTAAAATATGTTAGGTTCAATGAAATATTTTTGTGAGTGTCCTCCAATCTAAGAACAACTAGCTATAGGGCTAAAAGAGGGGATAATTTTTAAATTTGAAGATATCAATATGTGAAATATAATATTGCATGCAGAGTTTGTTGTATCTATATGAAATTCCTATAAGTGTATAAAGGTGAATGTAAATAAGGATCTTATATGATTCCATTTCAAGTTATGAAAGAGAACTTGATTTGTGAAAGTAGAGAATCCAAAGCTGTGAAAGAGAATTCGAGTTGTAAGTTGTGAGAGAGAATATTGCATTGAATTTAAAGAGAAGGTAAGAGAGTCTCCTAATATGAGTTTTTATAGGTTATGAAAAGGTGAAGTTGAAGAAGCATATTTTATGAGTCTATTATAGGCTATGAAAGAGAAACCTAACCGTGAAAGTAGAGAAGCTAGATTGTGGAATATAAGTATGAGTTGTAAGTTGTGTGATAGAGGCTTGCATTGAATTAAAATATAAGGCAAGAACTATCCCATTGAGATTTGTTACGATTACGAAAAATAAGTTTGTTTTGGGAGAAGATATGGAAATTAGAAGTTGTTAAAAATGGTTTGGGATCCGGATAGCCCAAATAGAATAATTAATGAACATGAAGGACATGGTAATAAACATACAAGTGAAAGTAGATAATGAAGAGAGAATGAGGAACAATGACACACCCACGTGGTTCAAGAAAGAGATTGAATGTGTGAAGAAAGAGTTGAGAAGGGAGAAATATACTATAGATATCCTAGAGGTTTATTTTGAAGCAACCATGGAGAGTGAAGAAGAATGGGGTAATGAAGATGAGGGAAGATAAGGAATAGGTATCACATTACTTCCATAAAGAAGGAGAGATAATGGATGATGATATACGTGATAAAGAAGATGAGATGAAGTTGATAAAGGGAATTCTAAGCTCCCTTAATAATAAGATAGTGTGTTGTATATGTAGAAACAACGAAAATATAAGAGGATAAATATATAATTTTGAGTGAGGATAAAAAGTGTAAGAAATAGTAGTAGAGAAGGAGGAGGGACATGCATCTTGGAAGGAATAGAGGAGAAATAAGAGTGAAATGAGAAAGTTCGAGAAGAAGAAGAAGGGAATAAGGTGAAGCAATAAGTGAAAAAGTTTGCGAGAGAGAAATGATGAATGAGAAGTGAAGAATGAGGAAATGACATTGAAGGGAACACCAAGAGGCTATTGTGTCTCTTTTTAAAAAATATGATCGTGTTTCTAGTTGTGTGTATGTGAAAGGATAATAGAGAATACGAATGCACATGAGAAGGCTTAAAAAATGAAGAAAGTGAGATACTTGGATATTTTAGAGCTAGGAGAGGAGGATTTGAGCCATTTGATCTCATAGTGTGTGTAGAGGAAGAAAGGTAAAATGTGATTTTAAGACCTACCATGAATAAGGAGGCCATAAGTAAAATTTTGAGAGAAAAATAATAGAGAGAAAGGAGATTGGAGCAATAAGAGAAGAGTCACAAGTGGAGACAAGTAACAAAACTAAAACATGATTTTGGTGGAGGAGGTAAGACAGAGGTGGGTTTAAGCCCAAAAATTAGAAAAAATGGTTAGAATGAATAATTTGGAGGATTTGGTTAGATAGTGATGGGTCCAAGCCCATAAGAATGAAGAGCAAGTTGGTGAGAGATATAAGAATTGTTGGAAAAAGTGAAAGAAGAAAAAATACTACATTTGGGAATTATGCTTATTAGATAGAGAATCTATGGCTATCATCCTCAATAATCAAAAAGTGTTTCTACTAATTACCCAATATTTGTGACTAGGAGCCTTAAGGGTTTGTGATAAACACTTAGCCTATAAAATATATTGAGATATATGTTGGCCAAATTATGTCTTATATAACATTTATATTATATTAATTTACTATTCATTACTTTAGGTTGACCTTATTAGGGTGAAGAGGTGTGACCCTATGCAATCATACCTATATATATGAATGTGTAAATCTTTCCCATGGTGTTATTTGTGAATTATAGTCTTATTGTGAGATTATAGAGGTTTCTCTGTTGAAGTGGCTTACTTATATATTTAATATCATGCTATTTATCCCTTTATATTGAAGTAATTCCATTACAAGTGGTATTAGAGTTTTGATTTGGGCGATAATGTGGGGTAAAATAATAATTTTCAAATAATCTCCTATATCTTAAACAAAAGGTAAAGTTTTCTTCAAAGTTTATACAAAGGCTGAAAAATTATTTGAGAAATCTGCCCTACAAATCTTAGCTCTTTCCAATATATACATTGAGGGAGTTATTTATGTTTTATTATTTTCTTTGGAGGAAACATGGAGGTAGCTTGCTAGTATTTTATTAATCGGAAATCTAGATTATAGAGCATATGGGGGCTGCAATATTTATACATATTAGACATCCATGTACGAGACAAACCAGTTGGTTTTACAAGTTAAACAACCCAACCAAAATATATACGTGAATGCAAAAAATTATATGGTTTAAACACTATAACAACATACATAACCATATAACAAATATGAAATAAAAATTTACCCAATTAAAACCTAATTACCTCAGTAAAAGACATATTTACCTAAGGTAAAAACATAAATATGCATAAATTACCTATATGTTTTACCTAACATTCCCCCTTAATTTTACATTGCCTCAAGAGATGAGGAGAGGAACTCTCTAAACAACTCAAATTTGTCACATACAATTGACTTCGTGAAAATATCTGCTCGTTGTTCAAATGTTGGGAAAAACTGAAGTTGTTATTGTGTTTCAAAACATGCTCATATATGAAATGAACATGTACCTCAATATTATTGGTTCCATCATGAATCACAGGATTGCAAAAATTTTGAGAACACCCTCATTTCCAACATACAAGGCAGTGGATTTCTCCTGTGGTGCTCCAAGACCCTTAAGTATGTAATGTAGCCATATCACTTTCTGAAAACTCCACCTATAATACGATATTTGGCCTCTATAGAAGAAAGAGAAACAAAGTTTTGTATCTTTCTTTCCCATGATATCAATCCAGATCCTAAAAAGAAAACAAATCTAGAAGTGAATTTTTTGTCATCAATGTTACCTGTGTGATCTCGAATCCGAATATATAGTCAAGAAAAATTGATCATTCTTCTTGGAATTTAGACCAAGATCCATTGTACCCTTGAGATATATGAAGATCCAATTGTTGCTTTCTAATGAAAAAATCTAGGTTCCTATATGAAGTGAGAAATATGGCTAACTACAAAGTTGATATCGGCTCTGGTATATATAAGGTAAACGAGACTCCCAATCAAATGTTGATAGAGAGTTACATTTACCATAGAATATGGATATGTACGAGATAACTGATTTTACCATAGGTGTAGCAATCGGTGTGCAATCCATCATCCTGAATTTCTCAAGTGTTGTCTTGGTATATTTCAACTGAGAAACAAAAACATGATTCTCCTTCTACCATACTTCCAATCCAAGACAATAGTGCATGAGCCCAAGATTTGTCATGTCAAACGATTGATTAAGATATTTCTTCGTAGCATCGATCATATTCAATGTGTTGCCAGTGATGACTAGATCATCGACATATACAACTATCACAATCTACCCTCCTTGCCTCTTGAGGTAGATATTGAGATCATATGGATTTCTCACAAATCCATGCTGAATGAGATGCTCATCAATCTTGATGTACCAAGATCGGGGTGCTTGTTTAAGGCTATAAAAATATTTTCTAATTCTACATACCTTTATTTCTTCTAAAAATATGATAAAACCCTTAGGTGAGTCATGCGAGACTATCTCATGTAGATATCTTTTTAGAAAAGATAATTTTCACGTTTATGTGATGGAATTTCCATCCAAATGTGCAGTAACTAGAGAAAAGATCATCTTGATCGTTTTGATATTAGTTGTGGGAGTAACTTGTCTCCTCATAGTTTATGCCTTCATTTCGTGCATACCCCTTTGCTACCAGTCTATCTTTGTACTTGCCAATAGTCCCATTTTATTTGTAATTTATTTTGAATATCCATCTCGTAATAAATGGGCTTCTTCCTAGTGGAAGATTGACAAGTTGCCACATTTTATTTTTCATCATATATAAATACTCAACATCTATGGCATATTTCCAAGATTTTGACTATATGGCTTCTTGGATAGTAAAGGGATCAACAAATTCAACAACTCTACTCATAAAATCAAAATTTACCTCTTCTTGAGCTTTATCGTGAGTTTGTGGTCCAATGGTGGATGTTTCTAGAGGAGTACCCAACTTAGCACCTCAAATAATATTTGTATACCACTTGGGCATATGTTTTACCATTCCTATGGGTTGTGGTCTTGTCTAATCATCACCATTATCCCCATCATCCCTGTCATCATCGTGGGAACATCTTCTTCTATTTTCATAATAGGTGTGTTATCTACATAATATGAGTTTGTGGAAGGAGCCTCAACTTGCTTCTTATTAAATAACTCAACATATCTACTAGTGTATACTTTCGTAGTCTTCGGATCCATCAATCTGTAACCAAGAGATTATTCATTGTAGCCAATGAAGATGAATTTCTTTGATTTCATATCCAACTTCTTTATTTTCTTCTTAGGTATGTGCATGATGAATTTTCACCTGAATTATTTGAGGCATGCAATGGATGGATTTTGATTCAACCATGCCTCGCATGGAGTTACTCAATCAAGAGAAACTATGGGCACTTTGTTCATCAAATATACTGCAATCTTTTCACGCTTGCCTTGACCTGAATGTCTTCTCCAGTCTAGAATCATCGATCATACAACACACCATCTCTATGATAGTATGGTTCCTTCTCTCAAAAACACAATTTTGATACAATGTATGTGGAGGAGACATCTGTTGATGAATACTGCAAGCTTCTAGAAAGGATTTGAACTCATTCGGTGAATTATTCCCTCGATATGAGTGGAGAGAAATGATTTTGTGACTAGTCTCATTCTCAATAACCCCTTTGAAATTCTTAAAAGCTTCACTATTTCTATGAAGATAATAAATCAAAATTTTGTTGAATAATCATCAACACAAAGAATGAACTACTAAAATCCAAAATGACTAGAAGGTGCATCAAACCGTAAAGACTAGTATGAACAAAATCAAGCTTACATGGAGCTCGATAAGTATTCTTTTGGAATGAATATTTGTGTTGTTTTCTTGTGAGGAAGTTAGGAAACTTGTCTATATCCTTTTTGAGATATGGAAAATATCTCACCATATTGTACCAACAAAGTGTATCAAGATATGCTAAAATGATGTGACCAAGTCTCTGATGCCACAACTGTGTAGAGGAAGTATTCTTAGCCACTAATGCCTAATCATCCCTATGAGACAAAATCAAATTTGAACGCATCTGTCCGACATTTGAGGATTTTTCAACAATTTTCAAGCCTATGTATTTATCTTGAATCGAACACATTTTCTTACCAGAATGATTATGAAAATTAATCTTCATATTATGATCTACAAGTTGACTAACTGGTAGTAAGTTTTTTGTCAAACCAGGCATATAAATAATTTGATAACTTAAATTTTCATGAACAAGAGGAAGAGTGATGTTTCTAATATCTTAGAATGTGTATGATGAGTCATACCCTAATAAAAAATTATTTTTAAAGGGTGTGTCTCGTATAGTGGTGAACCGGTCTCTGTGTCCGGTCATGTTTTGAGTAGATCCTAAATCAACATACAAAATAACACTAGATGACATGTTTGTTTCACTAGAATGGGCATTGTAAAAGAAGTTCTCATCATCTGAATGGAATTATTACTCAAATACATTTCCTTACTCGATGGGGTTATTTCTTTAGTTCCCCTTCTTATGCCCTTGCTTGTAGTGTGATTGTCCCTGTTGTGATTGTTGATTTTGAGGTCCGAAATTACTCGATGAACCTTTCTTGTATGTATTGTACCAACAATATTTCAACTCATGTCCTCATTTGCAGATAGGAAATTTCTTCTTTTGCTTGTCCCCTTGCTGATGCTATTTTTGGGACTTTTGGGAAGATTGTGATTTTCCCTTCCATTTCTGATGAGAAGATAACATTTGCTCTTCTTCTTCATATTTTATATATAGCCTCTTCCTGTTATAAAAAATCCACTAGCTTCTCAAAATTGATGGTATGATATGACAAGTTGATTGTCATCACAAAAATGCGGTTAGAGGGAGGAAATGCTCTCAAAATAATGGGCACATTAGAAACCTCCTCTCCTAGGGCTAGAAGTGAAGCCTTAAATGTTGTAACTCTCCACAAGAAAGCCTCCACTTTCTCGTTCAATTTGAATTTTAGTGTAAGCAATTGACTCTGCAAATTCAATATTGTGTTCTTGTTTCAGGCCTTGTATCATCGTGCTCAAATTGTCTCATGATTCTTTGGCAGTTTTGGCATTTTGAATGTGGGGTTGCACATCATCAAACATTGTGAACAAGATTATCAACTTTTCATTTTGATTGGCATTATTAAATTTTTGCTTACGGGATGCATCATCTCTCGATCGGTTTTTGAACCATGCTACAACCAACAAAATTTATTCAAACTTGATTTGAGTTCTAATTTTGGTCTTCCACATGGTGTAATTATCACCATGGAGTAAGCTGTGAGTCGGAAAGAAGAATTTTGGAACATTGTTTTCCATAGTGGGTGGTTAGAATGTTCCTAAAAAGAGGGAATGCTAGCACAAAATAATGCAATAATACACTGAAAATATGTAGTTAAAGCCACTTGTGTGGAAAAATTGAATGACGGGTAATTTTTTTAATTTTCGGTGCCCTGGTGGCCTTTGGAGCTCAAAATGGCTTAGAATGCAAAAATTACAAAAATTGATAAAAATTCCTTTTAGGCACCCCTCTTTTCACAAAAGTTCATCAAAATCAATTTCTAAGCTATGTGGGAGAAAACATTTTTGGCCTAAAAATAATGTTTTAGTCGCTAAATTTAGGGGGTGGGTTTAAATTTTGTAACTAAGGGGTTTGGAGAGGTTTTTCTGCTAAATCTTGGATGTTCCGCTATAACTTTCTCTAAATTTCAAAATATAAAGAGGGAGGTTGGGGGTATACTTCCCGACTTTCTCACTCCCAATGTCTTGACAACCCTTGTCTAGCCACCAAAGTGCACTAAGCACATAACATATAAAATAAAGGAAATTTTATTTAGACACTATTCAATATGAACAAAGTTTAAAAAATGTGGTAGAGAGTCGAAGAGCCACATGGCCAACGCATAGAGGGGAGGTCTAGGTTTCCCTTGAAAACTAGATCCAAAACTTTGTAATGTTTTGATTATTTGTTTTCACTTGTTTTGAGTTTACTGATGTTTTGCCTTGTGTTTTCACTGGTCTCCATCGCTAGGGTTTTCATGCGCAGGGGAGAGGGATCCGATAAATGGATTGGAAGACAAGGAGCTCAATTTAGGATCAACAATGGTGAATGGATCAACACATGGGAAATCATATTATTGAAGATGGTCTCGTGATCTCACCCAACTCGTGGATGACCGGTGGTTCGCTTAACGCACGATGGGATTGGTAGCAAAGAAAGTTTGATAACTTGCTTAATAACTCCCCAACTTGGTCAATCCAATACACAACTTGAATATATCTTGTAATTGTTGGATCGTTCCATATCTCCTATACAACTCACCCAATATTAACTTGGTATAACCAAATCGCTTCAAGTTCTCAATCCACCTTAACAACTCATTTTGTAACTTGATGACCTAACTTGGTGGGTAGAAGATTAACTTTCCCTTTCCTCAATGCAAACCTTGCAATTCGTTCCTAAAATTGATGTATAGCTCCATAATGAGATTTTTCAACTCCTTTGTATATTTTTATGAGATCACTACTGAGGATTTTTTTCAATTTCCCCTTTCAAAACATTGAAAATGGGCCTATGGGACCACGAGGGAAAAATGTGAAAGTAAAAACCCATATTTTTTTATAGAATGCAAACAATTTGCTTGATGCAAGAGCTACTTAAGGCAACAAAAATTACAATAATTTTTGCCTAGAAATTTGTGTGCGAGTGTGGGGATAGGGGTGGGGTTTGGGAAGCTTATAAGAGGCTGCACAAGCTCTCTAAAAATGTAGATTTCTTCTCTAGTACCTCTCACTCACTTTTAATGTCATCCTAAAACTCTCTTCTTGAATGTACAAGCTCTTTACCAACTCGATACCAAATGTAGGAAAATGGGAGGTATCCTGCTAGTATTTTAATTAATCAGAAATCCAGATTATAGATTATATGAGGGCTGCAATATTTATTACCTATTGGAAAATAATGTACAGAAAAACTCGTTAGTTTTATAGGTTAAACAACCCAACCAAAATATTTACGTGAATAAATAAAACAAGTTATATGGTTTAAACAATATAACAATGTATAACCATAACAACTATGAAATAACAATTTACCCAATCAACCCCTAACTACCTCGAATGAGACATATTTACCTAAGGTAAAAGGAAGTAGGTAAAAACCTAATTACTGATGCTTTAATTACCTATATGTTTACCTAACATATTTTTCATTAATTCGAACAAGATGCAACTTTTAGATTTTTCAATTTTTTTAGAAAACTCACAAAAAATCATCAAGGGTTTTTTATTTGTGTTTTTATCTATATAGACTACATTACCTTTAAATCATTGGGTAAAAGTTTGGTCCAATTTGAGCATGTACCAATTTTTCTTGACAGTGTCTTAACATGATAGATTTATAAAGTAGGGGTTGTGGGATTTTTTTTTTTTTACACAAGGAAAAACCATAACAAAGAGGAGGTAGAGAGAGAGAGACGATGGATTTGGTGGAACTTATAATGTGATATATTCTTTAGTGTATGATAAAGTGCAACACCTTGAGGAAAGTGTGCATAATGTAGACACTAAAGTTTACACAAAATCATTGTTATGTCATGCTTTTGATTTTTTTATATACGTGTCTCTTAAACAATGGATTTAAGTCTTAGTGGTGTAAGTGTAGACACCCTAAAAATACATACCTATTTTTAGCCTATTTTTATCCGATCAAAATTCATTAAATTAATTCTATCCTATTAGAACATATCCCTTTAGAATTAATTAAATTAATTCTATCATTTAAATCATAACCCATTGAAATTAATTATAATTACATAATCATAACCCTTTATAATTAATTAAATTAATTCTAATTACATACTCCTACCCTTTAGAATTAATTAATTTAATTCTATCATGCCCTTGAAATTAATTAAATTAATTCTAACACCCTTTAGCTAATGTAATTAAACATTTATTTAATTAAATGATTAATTATCCTCTCACAATTAATAACTAATTAAATTAGTTATTTAAATAATCATATTTATCTACTCACACTCCACTTCACTCCACTTCTAGAACCCTATAATGGTGGGGAAAATGACATTCGCGTCGCACAACCATCTTCCTACATAAAATCAAAATAATCATTGCCCTTACAAAGCTGCAACTACATAAACCAAATCCTCTTACTATTTCAAGAAATTATAATTATGATCCTAGAGCCCATTCAAACTATGATCCACTTCTCATGGCCTCACCCTCAACTATAAAAATCAGGCCATTCCTTTGTAAATCATCCTTGGAAGCTTTGTGTAATTTGTAGCCAACTTTTACCAAAATTGTCATCCACATCCTCGTGTTTATGAGCTTGTAGCATTTGCATTCTACATTTGGAGAACAATTAAGAGCATCCACAATCCTTTTAAATACAAGATTCTACAATTCCAAGTGCTTCACAATCTTATTTGAGGTTTGCAAGGAAAAACTTGGAGGAAATACATACTAATGTTTATTTGTTATCTTTCAACTTCACCTTTGAGATTTTTTCTTTGCTCACATTCTGCAATACCCGGTGGGACACCCACATAATCATTAATAAGTTTTACCTTACTTTTTAGTAATATAATCATTTCTATATTTTTTTGTTTATTTCTATCCTTTTTGCTTAAGTTTCAAGTTCATAGGTGCTACAGAGAAGAAGGAAAATAAAAAAAACCAGGTTTCGGCCGTATTTACCCAATTTTAATCACTTCCAAGTTCCTTACGCCAACATTTCCCGCACTTTGGACTAGCATGCATGTGCATGCACTAACATTTGTTAGGAATTAGTATTTACATTGTGTAGATAATAATTACATTTGGTAATTATTATTATATTAGTAATTTGTTATTTAGTTGTTATATAAAACAACTAATAACGAATGTGTGTTGAGTTGTTTGGTTGTTACAAACAACTCACGAGATTAGTATTTGTTAGTAGAGTAGTTTCCTAATTTATAGGAAACTATGTGCCTATATATTTGTAAGTGCATCCTATGTAATTGATCCGGAATGAATATAATATAATATCATTATTCGTGTATAAATCTAAACAGTTTTATTGTGCAAATCTGTGGCATTTATTATATTTGGTATCAGAGTGAAATGCTCCTGTACCTGATTGCAATGAAGGCATGATGTTCTGATTTATTCAAAGCTCGAGATATTTGCAAGCTAAGTTTTATGTCAATCTGTCAGTCGTGTTTTTTTTAATTCACTCACACGTCTTCTATCAGATCATATCTATATATGTTTGGGCCTGCAAATTGGTTTGTGACTGTAAATATAGTGCTACGCTCCTGAGAGATCTCTCGAACCATTTGAGTTCCCTACAGATAATCCAATTTCTCCAGAACCAGGTCGTTATCTCACAACGAACTCCTCTTAACGGCTAACGCCGCCAATGATTATTTGAAAATGTTCCATACTGTTTCGCAAGATGCAGATGGATGGTGTGTCGCCACTACATATGAAGACCTGACAACATTTATAGCGTTGGTTATAACACGTCTGCCCTCCATATGCTTGCGTTGCCACTTGGAAGCAATTGGTATGTACTCTAAAAGCTTTGAGCATCAATTTCAACCAATTTGAAGGTTTGATCTACCACGTGTGGATAAATTCATTCTCTATCTTTCCTGGTTGACGTGGTGCATATAAATGTGTTGAGGCTTGGTATTTATCAATAGATTATGTTTTATAACGACTCAGCCTGAACAAGAATGTGTGTAGATCTGTATTTTCATGCATTCTAATAGCAAACTTGGCATAACCGTGGTGTTAAAGAAGAAGCTATTTTTGTATTGGAAATGCAGTGAAAATAATAGCTATGGTGAAAATAGTATCATTTATTTTTGATTGCGTATTTTAATTGGATTTCTTGGTTTCATCATTCTATTGTATTAAAAATTAATCTTTAATTACTTTTTACAAGTTATCGCACGGACACATTCTCGGTAGAATCCGACGTCCGAATTGTGTGAAAATTCATAATGGATAAGTTGAGTCACATTGAAAAATTTGAAGGCAAATATTTTCATACCTGGCAAGTGCGAACTCAATTATTCCTAATCAACAAATACTTATGGGATATTGTTGATGGAAAAAAAAAACCAACAAATGCAGATGAAGCAAGTAAAATGGGACAACAGAGATTGAAAGGCTACAATGATTATCGGATTGGGTCTATCAGATGCTTATCTACATCATATAGACTTAAAAAATTCCTCTCATACAATCTGGGTGACATTGAACAAGTTTTTTGGATCACAAATGGGAAGCACAATGATATCTTTGAAGCAAAGATTGTTCGGCCTCAAGATGGAAGAAGGTGAGAACATGGTGGAGCATATCAGTAAGTTTCATTCTATCTGTAATCAACTTGCTGGTATAAAAGTAGATGTACCTAATGATGATGCTAAAGCAATATTACTTAATAGCATGCCTTCATGTTATTCTAATATGGTCTTTACATTAAGCAAAATAAATCCAAGTCTAGAAGAACTTATTTCTTCTTTGATAGATGAAGAAAAAATAATTATGGTTGTTGAACCAGAGGAGACTGCAATGTTTGGCAGAAACAAGAAAGCATTTGGTAAGAAAAAGCCCAAATACGGTTCAACCTCTAAAGGAATGAAGAAACAATTTACATGCTACTATTGTAAACAACCTGGTCATATATCTAACAATTGCAGAAAAAGAGCACAAGACTTACTCGATGGGAAACTACAAGATAATGCCATGATTGTTGATGAAGAAGGAGAAAATGAAGAGGAAGAAAATACCACACATCAAAGTGATGAATATTTTCTCTATTAGATGATTTTCAGATGGAGGACGGAGGCACATGAGGCAGGAGGTTGATCATCAACAACCTCTTGTCATTCACCAATGACGGGGCCGCATGAAGTTGTGGTGACAGTGTGTGTGTGAGCTTTCTTTCATTTCAGAATTGCAGTTTGTTGTGTGCAGTATGATTTCAGAGTTCCTGTTTTGAATAAGTGAAATGTTCACATTGAGGGGGAACATGGTCTCATTGTTCCATTTCCATTATGTTTTATTGTTTAGTTTTGAAAGCAGTATTTCCTACATGATTCCCTTTTGTAGAGACATTGTATAATATTGATAAAAAATTATTGTAGCAATCATGATGTGAAGGCTTTTGGTAAACCATGAAAACTAATTGAGACGGTTTTGGTAAACCTATAAAACCAATTGTGTAAGGTTTTTTGGTGAACCTACAAAACCAATTATGTAAGGTTTTTGGTGAACCTGCAAAACCAATTGTGAAAGGTTTTTGGTAAACCTGTAAAAGCAATTGTGAAAGGTTATTGGTACACTTGCAAAACCAATTTGGTAAGGTTGTTGGTAGAAGCCGGAGAAAACCATTAGTGGAAGAAATGTGCGTTGGCACACGTTCGAGTTTTTGTGCAAGCTCGATCTTTGCACATTTGTGGAGTTGATCATGAGCACATAGAGGTGGCATGCTACAATCAAAGAACGAGATATATTGAACCATGTAAACACTAAGGGGGGGAATGTTAGGAATTAGTATTTACATTGTGTAGATAATAATTACATTTGGTAATTATTATTATATTAGTAATTTGTTATTTAGTTGTTATATAAAACAACTAATAACGAATGTGTGTTGAGTTGTTTGGTTGTTACAAACAACTCACGAGATTAGTATTTGTTAGTAGAGTAGTTTCCTAATTTATAGGAAACTATGTGCCTATATATTTGTAAGTGCATCCTATGTAATTGATCCGGAATGAATATAATATAATATCATTATTCCATGTATAAATCTAAATAGTTTTATTGTGCAAATATGTGGCATTTATTATAAATTTTTTGTGTACGTGCTTCCATTTCTATGCATCCACTAGTGTGCTTATCCATGTGCTAGCATTACAAACGAATTTACCCCACACATGCTTACATTCTATTGTATGTGTTTGTGTTTCTATGTATGCACTAGTGTTACCTGTTAATGCTAGCCCACTCAATTGTATGCACTAGCATGCCTGTAATTTTTATTTTATTTTTCTATATTTTCTAGCAAGTTCTCTTAGTTCTAACCTCTATTTTAGGATTATTTATAACTATTTGATTACATTTTTTCATAGTTAATTAATTTACATACTTATTTTATTAATTATCTTCTATATTTGTTTAATTATAACAACTTCATATGTATTCTCTTCTCTCACGCTTTTTATAAGCGATCTTGAGAATCAAAAACATGATTTTGTTGTTTTTCATTGTTTTCTCTTTGTCTACCTTAGGGAAAAATTATAACAACTTGTTTGAAACACCATTCTTATAAAGATTAAAACTAGTAATTGTAGGTTGTCATTGGTTGTTGATTCAAGCAAACACCTTTATCACCTTTTTATAATTTTTATGAAACTCACTTAATTTCAATTTTTGGTGATGATATTATTCCTTGATACCACTTAACCGTGGGAAGTGCATGACCAGGGGCCAGAAAATCATTGTGAGGAGTACCAAAAGAGCCCAAAAGTAGTTTGTGCATTGAGTGAAATGGATGACAAAACATGAGCCCTCACTCAACCGACTAGTACGAATTTTGTGAGATTAGAATCAAAGTTATCCATTACTGGTGGCCCTAGCTTGACCCTTTGAGAAGAGTAAAATACAACTTATTGTATCAGGGGGTAAAGTAAAGCCAAAAGAATATCAATAGTACCGCACTTACTCAGATAAGCTATTGGAATTTTGGGAGATAACTTATTCTAGGAGGCCACACCTTGACCAAGACAATCTAAGTTAGAGGCCCACCTTCCATAAACATCATTTAATTTTTTTTTTTTTTTTTTACGTGTTAGTAATTTTGTGTTCCACACTCATATCGTACACTCCTCATTTTTGTATCTTTTCAAATCTTCCAAATACTCATTATTTGGATTCTTTTTTTTTTTGTCTCTTTTCAAATCTTCCAAATACTCCTTATTTGGATTCATTTTTGTCTCTTTTCCAATCTTCCAAATACTCCTTATTTGGATTATTTTTTGTCTCTTTTCAAATCTTCTAAATACTCCTTATTTGGACTCAATTTTTGTCACTTTTCCAATCTTTCAAATACTCCTTATTTGGACTCATTTTTGTCTCTTTTCAAATCTTTCCAAATGCTCCTTATTTGGAATAATTTTCCTCTCTTTTCGAATAATGAAAATATTCCTCATTTGGATTTTTCATCACTCTCTTTCCCATCATCCAAATACCCTTCATTTGGAATTTTTCACCACCTATTTTTGAAACCTCCAAATCTTCCTCATTTGGATTTTTCATCACCTCTCTTTGAAATTGTCAAACTATTTCATTTGGATTTTTCATCTCAAACTCATTTTATCATTCCTTCTAGTCTTAAGTCTTTGGATACTTTTTCCAAAGTTAAAGCAACTTCTTTTCCATCAAATTTAAGCCTTGAATTGTGGATAACCACGTCCCTACTTAAGCACCATATTTTTTAATAAGTCATTCATCACGTTCTTATTATTATTTCATTATCTCGCGTATTTTGTTTTGACATAGACATCATTAAAATTTAAGCACTCACCCATTTTGTGTCCATAAATTTAACATTCATTTTGTTAAAATTTTGGTATCATCATTTCTACACCTATTTTCTCAACATTCACATTGTTGAAATTTGAGTACTCTTCATTCATCACCATGCCTCATCCATCTTAAAATTTTCTTCATCATGATTTGATCTTTTCAATCATGTTTCTCATCCTCTCTCTCTTAGCATTCACTTTGCTAGAGGTTAGGTACATTCAATATTTTCATCCCCTCCTCCATTATAGCATTCACTTTGCTAGAGGTTGGGTATGTTCAAATATTTTCATCCCCTCCTCTATTCTAACAATCACTTTTCTAGAGGTTGAGTACGATTAATCAAATCAATTCTCTCTTCCACCTTAGTATTCACGTTGTTAAGGGTTGAGTTTATCTCTATATTCATTTTTACTCTCTTCCATCTTAGCATTCATGTTGTTAAGGGTCATGTTATTCAAATATTTCAAAACCCTCTTCCATCTTAACATTCAATTTGCTAAGGGTTAAGTGATCAATCACCCTCTCTTTGTTCCTCCCCTCTTTTAAAAATGGTGGGAAAAATAAAGCGAGATTATAGTCCCATAAGAAGACACGACGGAAATATCTTCTATTTTAATTTGAAGATAAGGATAAATATTAACTTGAAGAAAAAAATAACATCTCTTTCGAAGAATAAGCATAATTTGAGTGTCATTTGCAAAAAGATAAAGACCAATTTTTACTTCATCCCCTCGAAATGGGAGCAAAACTACCTCCATATTTTGACGAGGACATTTTGAAAAACTTACGAGGTCAACCCAAATCACCTAAGGGTACACCACCCAAATCAAACAACCAAGACTATGCTAGGATAAGTAAATGAACAAAAATAATAAAGGAAAATATAGTGCTTCAGCCTCCAAGTCTAATAAAGCCTTGCTCGATCAAGTCAATGAATTGGAAAAATGATTGGATCTAATATCATCTAAAGTCACTAATAACACCAATGCTAAAGAATCAAAGAGGAAAAGTGACGACACATTCAAAAATCATTTTGAGATAGACAAAGAGAAAAAAATATAAACAATGATAAAAATTATTTGATCATGAATGATAAATGATGAAAGACACAATTTCGGGCATGCAAAAACAACACAAACAATTCAATTTTGATGAATTATGTCCTTACCCATTTTTAAGGACATATTACACATTCCCTTCCATGATATTTTGAGATGCCAAAATTCTAGAAATAAAATGGAAAAAAATGATCCAAGAGAGCATATCAAATAATTTTTATGGCATGCCAAGAAGTGACATATAATGATATCTTTCTCTTTCACCTCTTTCTTAGAATTTTAGGAGGAAAAGCTTTGGACTAGTTCCTACACCTTCCCAAGGGATCAATAACCACTTTTGCAGACCTCTCGGAGAAGTTTGCCAATTTTTTTCATTTAACCCAGACTCTAAAATCACAATGATGGATTTTTACAACATAAAACAATGACCAAATGAGACCTTTGCACAATTCTTACAACGATGGAGAGGAATCACAAGTCGGTTCCCATGTTCGATCCCTAAAAAATAAATGGTTAGTATCTTCATATCAAACCTCAACAATGAGTTATCCTTTCACATGTAGATGCATTGCCTCAATAATTTTGAGGAAGTTATTGAAAAAGGAACTCAAATTGAAAATTCCCTTATTGCTAAAGGTTTGATCAAGCCTCATTCTAAAGATCCGAGCACCATAACCATAATAACAACAATAACACTCATTATGATAAATATAGGTACATTAGCTGTAACCACATAATGTCGTTAATGATGGTGTCACATATAATTAAAACATGCACACCATACAAAACATATTAAATCTAAACAAGTCATTACCATCCTTAGAAGAGAAACTCTCCCTCCCCATGATTAAAAATTTCGACAATATATGTCTTTGGGAGAATATCTTTCAAGCATCTTGCAACAACTGACAAGTGCCAATATTGTCACTCATCCTATACCACAACCCTTTCCTAAAGGTGAACCTAAGCCAACTTGGTATTAACCTAATACATATTGTGATTTTCATCGCATTGATGGTCATCAAACAAAAGGATGCGGGTAACCTCGTGATTACATACAATACCTCATTACTAATGGAAACATAGCGGTCGAATACCTAACACCAAACAAAACACCAAATGATAATATAAAGGTGTTTTCTAATCTATTTCCTAACCATGGTACAAAGGGAAAAGCTACCAAAGCTGGGTGAATCCTTGAACAATGTCGATTTTAACTCCATCATATCATTTATCGTAGACACTACTCCACTCAAAGTTAAACGCCAGTTTACACCCCTTGGAGAAAGTCTCTTTAGTTCCTTTCATCAATTAACAAAGGCTAACATGATCAAATATCCAATCACAAGACCTTTTTAATAACAAGGAACCCGAGACTAAGTGGGATAATGAGTTAGAATATTATGAAAACCACCACATTGAAGGCCATTCTACTGATCATTGTTCAAGTATCCGTTATTATGTTCAAGACTTAATTGACGACGAAGTCATTTATATCGATATTGATGATGAAGCTATCAAAACCGATGACACGTCTACTCCTAAAACTTCTAATAAAGAGTTGAACGTTGTCCAAAATCCTGTACATAATAAAACTCAACAAGATCAAGATGACAAAGGTCAAGTATCTCTAAATCAAAACCAATCACTCTCTCTTTGGATATTATTCCGTTAGTTTAATTAGACACTAAATCTGTTTTGGACAAAAATCTTCAAACATCAAATGAGAGCTTGAAATTTCATCATGACTTATTTCCAACCCTATATATAAATAATTTTTTTAAAGAAGAGGTTCCATCATCAAACATCGTTGAGATTGATTCCATCCTTTCAATGTTATCTCCTATGCCTGACATCTCTAGCCTTGTTGTAGAGACCCAACCACAAAAAGTTTGGACACTTACAATAGCAAAACCTTGTGTGTCCATAATACCTCCAATGATCAATATTTCGACATATCAACGAGGATTCCTATAATTCAAGACATCTCGCATGCGTGCACTCTATGAGATGTGTATTTAAAGGAATGATAACCATATTGTACCAAGCCAAGAACACAGATGCTAATCAAACACCATGATCAATAAGATGAAAGTAATTCACCAGAATAACTTTACATAAACCTTTGCAAACAAATGAACAACAATATCATATATTATTATGGAACTCAATGCAATACAATGAGAATGGGCCTTGCTTAAATAGGCAAGGAATAACAATCTAAGAACTAGTCAAGGTCGTAGATCAAGCCATAAATCAAGGAAATAACTAGTCATCAAAGAACTAGTTAAGACCATAGATTTAGGAGAGAACTAGACATCAAGGATCTATTCAATACCATAGATCAAGGAAAGAACTAGTCAATACCATAGATCAAGGAAAGAACGATACCTAAAAACTAGATAATATCTCCTAATATCTAAATAAGATAAAAGAAATATCCACACACATAAGTGGCTGAGGATAAATACAATAAAGGTAAATAAAGTACCTAGGTGATCATGAGCTAAGGTAAAGACCTAATCTAACATGTATACCCAAGAATATCCTTACACAACCATTTCAAGAAATAATTAAAATCTATCATCAAACAAATTAATTTGTCGCCTCAAAAGAAAAAAATGAACATTTTCTCTCTATGGCCTATAAGGAGCCTTGGATACACATCTAGGGATCAATACTTCTTTCCTCACATTATTCCACTAACGAATGAATATTAATTCCAAAATATTATCCACATCGATAAATTTCCTCTAACATCACATAGGTTTTTTTATCTCCTCAAAACTCAAATTCTTTCATACATCCATTGACTTGGACCTCATACGCCCAAGTCTCGTAAATATGGACTCATCAAAACATGGATACATTAAAAATCAATCTATTCACTTCATTGACTTGGACCTCATCCACCAAAGTCTCGTAACTAAGGACCATTCAAATTTATTAAACATGGACTTCTTCCATACTTGATGAGTCCATTACAAATCCTTACCCACAAAAAATTAGAAAAATAAAAAAGTGTAAAAAGAGAATAAAAATCCATATCAAACCCCTCAAAGTACTATTCGAAAATGAAAGGTGTAGATGCAAAAACATCTTCTTCCATGGGTACTCTCCGCACTAGGGGAGGGCACTTGCACGTGTAGTTCATTTAATTTAATTTTTTTATTGTTTCATCCATTGACAAATATATTAATAATGACATCTCCATATTTTTACATTCTTCACTTTTAAGACATAGGATTAACCTTGTTCCTATTGGGTATTTTGTGTCTTATCCCTGTTATGGTTTCTACCATTCCAGATCTTTTTAAGTTTATGGTTTTTTTATGGAAGCTTATTGATGGAAACTCCTCCTTTCAAACAAATTCTCTCTTTAATAGAAAACACTAACTTCTTTACTCGTATCATTTGACCATCCATCTCTATCTAAGGTATTGAACCCTTGCTTCTACTAGTTGCATGCGAGATGATATTTTTGGGAAAAAAATTCCTTCCCAACAAGCACAATATTAAGAAAAAAGGAAAAATCAATTAAAATGCAAAAATATATCAATCATTACACCTTTCATCCTTTATAGTCTTTGGTGACGATCCCATACTTCTTACTGGTAGTATGAGACTAGGAATGGAGGAAAGTATCCTTACTCACCTACATTTTGTCTTCGGTGTTGAGCCCTTATCTCTTACTGGTGGCATGGAGCAAGATGTAGGGGTCATTTAAAAAAAATTAAACACAATAAATCCTTCAAGAAATATGAATCAAAAGTGCTTTCTCATTCATATCTTAAGAAGTTTCTCATGTTAAGAGAGATACCAATTCCTTCAACTGGATCTTGAAAATTATTGGGCCATCAAGAGATCTAAGTATAGTCAAAACCTATAAATTAAAGTCATCTTGGAATCGGTTAGGTAATCTTTACTGGAGATGAGTCATATTTTTCCGAATGGATCATTATCACACCTTGTGTCTTGGCATCTTTCATCCTCATTTTCATATCACTGTTCTCTTAGTTCTCACATCCTTCTTGGCTCTTAGTGATGATCCCTCACATCTTCCTAGTTGTGTGGAGTCACGAGTGGAGTGAGATATCCTATCATCATATCATCTACATTATTCCAATGGAATGAAATGCTTACAATTGTTTGAACATGATTTTAGACAGTGCACCCTTTTCTTGAGTAAAAAAACATTCAAATATGTTAAAAACACAAAAACATTCAAATATGTTTCAAAAATTCAAAAAAATTCAAATATGTTCAAAATACAAAAACATTCAAATATGTTTCAAAACCAAAAATAGTATAAAACTGGCAAAAAGTAAAACATTCAGAAAATGTTTGACAAAATCTCAACAATTGAATAACACAATTCAACAATATCGTCATTTGACGGAAATCCTACTAATCATTCCAGATCATCTTCCGATAATCACTTTTCTTTCCCATGGTGTATATCTATGCTCGAGGAAAAACAATCAATTACCCTTTCACAATATAAATTTTCTTGGGGCACACTTGGATTAAATCCAATACAGATCAAACTATAATGGGATCCGACAAGAGTGTTTTTGGAGTATCTAAGATCACTCTGCTCTTTGACCCGATCCAATTCTCTCGCGTTCTAAACTATCACTTGGGGCATTCATATATGTCTAATTATTCAATGTGAAACACATTAGGGGTATCATTAGATGTCATTATTGAAATTCTATTGTACTATTGCGGGTTTTAAACATTGTGACGATGCTTTTGTTAGCGTGACAAATTGCTATTTTGTTGTACTTTGTTATTGTAAAATAATTGTAGAATTTTTTTAACATCTTAGTTCACATATAACTTTGGTGTAGTTAATTCTGTTCATATTGGGTTTGTTTGACATGCTTGTTTTGTGTCTTTGACTCACTTGTAAGTATTGTGTTATCATCCTAGTTTATTAAATAACCCTTCATTAAAAAACAAAAAAATCATATAAATAGAAAAATCACAAAAAATCCTAAAATTACAAAATTTTCAAAACTTCAACAACTCAACACAATCTTGATAAAATCAAACTTTTATCTCTTGCCCTAATGATATTTCCAATTTACGACCACCACGATACCATCATTTCCTTTGCATGATATAAATTTTCTTAGGAAATTTTGGCTCTCATCCCCCCGCATTTCATAAATTTAATACTTGTGGGCAATGATCCCTTTTCACTTTCAAATTGATTTTCAATGCGGGTCCAACAAGAGTTTCATTTGGAGTATCTAAGATCACTCCACTCTTTAGTATGATCCTATCCCCATGCATTTCATAAGTTTAATGCTTGGGGGCATTCACATTTACTTAATCATCATTGTGGAACATATTAGGGGCATAGTTAATTGTCTTCTTTTTGAAGTTATGTTGCATTATTGATCTTACTTTTTGGACCAATTACACGTATTTTGTTTTCATCTTGGCTTCCTTATAGTCATGGTGCATACTTTTACAGTTGTATATTGTGTTTGTTTGCATTTTTCTCTTTTCTTTTCTATTTGTGTGTTTGTTTTACACACATAACAAGTTAAACATTTTGATTCTTTCATAATCATGGTGATAACTCTATTACACAACAACAAATTAAGGCAACTCTAAATTTAACTCTCCAAATGATGCTCATGCTATGAGCACAATCCCTCCTCTCCTCAGTCCAATTCCTTATCTTCTTCCTATCAAGAAACTATCCATTGCTTTATTGTGTCGCCCACCCACTTGAGGGTATATTCTCTTACCATTCTACTCACTCGGGCATATAAATGATTCACTACTTTTGCTTGCTAATTTGCATGCATCTACAATATTTAAAATTCTATTACTTTGTAATAACACTTTATAGAGGGGAAAATGTAGACACCCTAAAAATACATACCAATTTCTAGCTTATTTTTATCCCATCGAATTAATTAAATTAATTCTATCATACTAGAACACATCCCTTTAAAATTAATTAAATTAATTCTATCATTTAAATCATATTCCTTTAGAATTAATTAAATTAATTCTAACATTTAAATCATAACCCTTTAGAATTAATTAAATTAATTCTAATTACATACTCTACCCTTTAGAATTAATTAATTTAATTTATCATGTCCTTGAAATTAATTAAATAAATTCCTACCATCCTTTAGCTAATGCCATTAAAAATTTATTTAATTAAATGATAAATTATCCTCCCATAATTAATAACTACTTAAATTATTTATTCAAATAATCCTAATTATCTAATCACACTTCACCTCACTCTACTTCTAGAACCCTATAATGGTGGGGGCAATGAGATTACATGTATAACCATCTTCTCGTAAAAGATCTAAATAATCATTTCCCTTGTAAAGCTGCAACTGAGACAAAATCCTCTTGCTATTTCAAAAAATTATAATTATGATCCTGAAGCCCATTCAAACTATGAACTACTTCTCATGGCCTCACCCTGAACTATAAAAAATTAGGCCATTCCTTTGTAAATCATCCTCAGAAGCTTTGTGTAATTTGCACTCAAATTTTGCCAAAATTGTCATCCGCATCCTCGTGTTTATGAGCTCGTAGCATCTCGCATTCTACATTTGGAGAAAAATCAAGAGCATCCACAATACTTTTGCATACAAGATTCTAAAACTCCAAGTGTTTCACAATCTTACTTGAGGTTTGTAAGGAAAAGCTTGGAGGAAAGGTATATTGTTGTTTATTTTTATCTTTCAACTTTAGTTGAGATTTTCCTTTAGTCACGAGTAAGTCCTTCTTTGTTTCAATTTTATACAAATTGAAAAGTATTCTAATTTGGATTTTTGGATGCTTGCTAATGTTTTTATGTTGTGTCACAAGGATCTTTGGCCTTTTCCATCGATTATTCAAATTTTTTTGATCTTAGTCCAAGACCATACAAATTGGTTAGGACTTCACTATGGTCATGATTTGTGATGTAGAGTTTTGAATCTTTTGAAGTTTTGGGTCCTTTATCCCATTGGGTCTTTTCCTTACTATTTGATCTTTTACATTTTATGTTTATGGTCAGATTTTCATGCCACTAAGATTTACATTTAAAAGTGATAAACTCCTATATATAAGTTTATCTTGAGCATTTACTATCTAGAAATATCCTATCTATGTACCATATATTAAGCTAAGAAAGAAAGAGTATAATATTCATGCTACATACCATAACCTATGAGGGAATATTTATATTTCACATATGTGCACACAAGGGTTTCATGGGAGAAAAGTAGTACAAACCGCTATCGATGTGGATCAAAAGGGAAAATATATGTTAAGGGTTTAGATTACATGCACAATTACACAACACATTAGGAGAAATACATTGAGTATAAAATGTAGTGAAATACTTGGTGAATCGAAATGGGATGACCACTATTATCATTCCAATGCAAATATTTGTATCTTTTATTTTTATATCTAATAATTACTTGAGGTTCTTACAGAAACTATGTTTTTTTGAAAGTAAATGTGGGAAAGCTACGGTTACATGCAAATATGAACATACAAAATTGAGATAAAAGTGATATTGAAACAACCTAGAAAAAATAAGAACCATGCAATCTATCAGCCCAAGATATTAGAAAATGCTAGTTTGTAGAATCTAGTCCGGACTATTCTGCATTCCTAACCTTGCATGAATTTTATGAAGAACAATCAATATGGGTTCACTCAAAATTATTCATACATATTAGATATGATAGCGACACGAGTCCAAAATTGATATGAGACAACTAAGTATCATTTCTAACCCTACTTGTGATTTCAAATACTTTATTAGTTTGACATGCTTGCAAATAGCCTAGTTTCCATTTCACATTGTAAATAAATTTATTATTATAAACCCTATAAAATATAATAGTCAATCCTAATTTTTATCACCCAAGATTGCAACCTTCTTTGAAAGTAGGTTCAACACCTTAGGAAACATGGAAAGACCTCATAAGTGTGGGATAATGACGCCTTTTGAGGTCAATATTCGAAGAGAAGGCAAGATTCCTTCTATCCTAGCTCACTGCAACTAACTAACCAACACTACACTACTGTTAACTAATCCTATCCTAAGTATTCCAAGGGACTAGTGTTGAAAGAGGGAAATGCTGAAATAAAGAGAGGTGATGCACCAAACTAGAATAGGGTTTGATTTTGGCTCTGTTAGCCATTTAACCTACCTTGAAGAAATATGTCAAACAATTTTTTAGAAATCCTTTGTACAATGAAATTCTCCAAGGCCCGAAATCTGAAATTTTTGATCTTGGACTTTGGAGATTTTCATCTTTCAGAGTTTTATTGCTCGGATTTGGGGTTTTTTTAACTCTACGAAGTTGAAACCCTGAAAGTCTGAATTTTCAGACTTTCGGGCTTTCAGTTTCGGAACTTTTGGCCCCATTTTGTTTAAATCCCTTTCGGACTTCCAAAGTCTGAAATTCCGAAAGTCTGAAATTTTGGACTTTCGGGCTTCGGGGTTTTGGAATTCTCCGAGTCGTTTTAGGATTTTTACTTTCGCATCTCCGAAGTCGGAAACCTTGAAATTTGGAATTTCAGGATTTTAGGTTTGAGACTTTGGAAGTCCTCGTGTAATTAAATTTTCACCTACCTCCGTACGGATCATATTTCTGCCATTAATATCGGGTTTTCTATTTAAACTCGGTTTTTACTCGTCATTTTTACCTGACACATTTTCTCTGACATTTTGTTTCTTGTACTTTACAACGTCTTTTTCAAGGTATGGTAATTTTTTTATTTTCTTTTTGGTTTAAGGTCTTTTACTTTATTTCCTTCTCATTTTGTTTTCTCTTTGGTCTCCCTCTGTGTATTTTTCAAAATGTCAAACCCTTTGTTCACCATGTTTTGCATTTCGATTTTCTTCGGAGTATTCGAGTTGTTCGAAGGATTCTCTCAAGTTTACCATACTTCTTCTCAACAATTCTCATTTTTAGGGCTTGGGAACTTGTATTGCTTGGCAAAAAATCATGTCCCTCTCTTTTTGGAGACCTTCTTTAGGGAAAATTTTTCAGAGATTTTTTTGGAGATTTCTTTTGGATAATTCCTTTTGGAGATTTTTTCGAAGACCTTCTTCGGAGAAAATTTTTTGGAAACTTTTTCGGAGATTTTTTGGATATTTCCTTTCGGATTTTTCTTTTGGAGTAAATCCTTTTGGAGAAAATTTTGGGAAAATTTTTGAACTTCGGCTTTGGAGATTCAGTTTTGAGAATTTTTTTGGAACTTTTCAGTTCAACCATTCTTTTTTTGAACTTTTTAGTTCAGGACTTCGGAAAGTTTTCTTTTAGGTTTTCGAATTTCTCCAACTTCGGCTTTGAAACACAGGGCTTGATGTTTGCTTCCACTTCAAAGGGAAAAGAGAAGATGAAGTACTCATTTCTTGGGGTTTCTCCTCACTCCTGCCTATCTTCCGACTTAGGGAATATAGGGGACACCGACCTAGGGAAAATTGATTTTCAGATTTCTAGGAAAGAGTAAAGGCTCCAAACAAGAAATCATGGATGTAGGCCATCTACGACAGTGGGCTTGCCCTTGCTGTCGGTTTTCCCACATCCTTGCATTGCCCATAGTTCATTTTAGCCGCAACAACCCATTTTGACAAAGACTCCATGTCGATCAGAGATAATGATGATAAGGTAGTAATCCATTTGGACCCAAAATTCTTTGAAGATCTGCTCAAACTTCTGACGTTCAAGATTACGCCACAATTTCACTAGAGTTAGCAGTGGAACATTGGGACAAGGAAGAGGAAGTATGCTAAAAAATCATGATGAAAACTTATCTGGCCAAAAGCTTCGCCAAATTACCCAAAACTATGCATTGGTCGGATTTTATTTAGGAGGTCAGTGATCTTATTGTGCTACTAAGCAGAGTTTTAGGTCTCCCTTCTACAAAGGAATTCCAAGAATGGATGTTTTTGTACATTGCTACCATCAAGAAGAATGATGAGTTTATCCGATGGGGGAGCATATTAGTAGCTCCATTTGCTATCAATTGGGCAGGGTGTCAGATACGAAGACTTTCTACATGACATCCTTTCTGGTGTATGCTGTTACTATTATGGGAGATTTTGTTGGTTTGAATACTAGAGGTGTTCGTAACACTTCCCAAATTTATGATTTCTATCCCCAACTCACTCTGGATGAGGAAGCAGGAATTTCCATAGAGTCAACGACGCTTTCTTTTCTTTGTCATCCTCTATCGTTTTGACAAAGAAATATATAATCAGAGGATTTCGATGAATCTTTCAAAGAAGTATGGGAATGGGGAGAAATCTACTTTCAATTTCCTACATTCACCTATATCCAGATTCTGGGTTTCATAGGTGCCCCAAGCAAATTTCCAAGGTGCCCCACTAACAAATGGATTCTATTGGAATTGGTTCGGTAGTTATTGGATTATCATCGAATCCAAAACAAGTGTCACAAAGTAGGAATGCATTTCCCTATTTTGATTGGTAGGTACTCTTGCCCAAATATTCACAGGGCTAAAAATGTTGATGCAGAAATGGTTGAGGTAACCCTGCGAACCTTTCATCCATGGACTAATTTCAATTATTGGGGTAAGTTTGGGGAAACAGGTTGGTCTAGTGCCCACGTGCCCCAATTGGAAGATATCTAGATTCATTGTCGGGATGAATACATCGTGTGACAAAGAGATTATGAAAGATTGACCCTTGACGAGGTTCAACAGTTTGGCTTGGTCGATGTCCCAAAGGAGGCATAGGATAATGATGAGGTTTTAGATGTGGCATACAAAAATGATAATGTTTCCAATCAACTGTTTCCATGGATTGATTGGTATGTGGAAGAATGCAACAATACAAAGGAGAGGGCGAGACCCATTCTAAAAGGAATTTCGATTGGTTGGCCACCTTGGGAATCTCACCCAAAGGGGAAGATCAACCTACAAATATAGGAGCTCTACCAGCGATGAGCCAACCAACACCCACTAAGGGAAAAAGGTCGACTCAAAAGGCTCCTACAATCCCAAAGAAGATTTCATTTGTTGTTGGTGGCTCATCTCTCTCCAAGGCTCCTACTCCTAAGACCACATCTCCTGCAGTGCCTATGACGAAGTGGTTGAAGTCAGTGACTCCCCTAGTATCTCCCAAGATCCATCACATTTTCTTCTTCCTCCATTGTCACTTCCAATATCAGTTCCTTCCACTTCCATAATCATTTCTTCCTTCCCATCCCCTTCTATGGCCCAAGTATTCTCATCACTTCCAGTTCTATTAGCTGGGGAAAATATTGGGTCACCCATTTCCTCCTCACTTCCTTTAACACTTCCATTTTCTTCAATCACAACCCCCAACATCATTCTCAATTCCTATGGCTGTCCCTACATCCATGCCATCCATCATGGCCACTTCTACTCAAATACCAACCAATGTTTCTAGTGCTCTTGCCTTATCTAATGTCTCAGGTATTGAATCTATTGTCTCATCTTCATCAGCTTTAGCCATACCGAATGGCTATTTAGGAAAACTCCCAAGCAAAATAAGAAGGTGCCTCTGGGAGATGTTATAGATCTCAATGTATTGGAGCATATGCCCAAGAGACAGGCCAAGAGACCAAGAACCATGTCAAGTCTGACAATTAACCCATATGGAGAATGGGTGATAGAAGTTTCCACCCCTATTGAGGGGAAAACTAAAGAAACAATCAAAGTGTGGATTATTGGATCTCAAAATTCTCATTGGGAAAGGCCACTCATGAAGGAGCCAAGAAAGATGTGCACACTACTCTTGGGGCTCTTTTGGAAAAATATGACAAAGATAAGGCCACCAAAGATGAACTCAAAGCCAAGGTCGAGTAGCTCACTGCACTGTTGCACAAAGTAACCCAACCCACTCCATCTATTGAAGTCTCAACTACTACGGCTATGATGATTTCATCTACAATCGATGATATTTCTTATCACGAGCTCAAGAAGCTAGGCCAGAAAGGGAGATCAATGAGTGGATGGATGGAGAGAATTCTGCAGGAAGCCAATCCTTTAATCAAGGAAGTAGTTGGGATATATAATGATCTGCTAGGTTGTGAAAACTACTATTTCCAAAATGGATGAGGCCTTTTCTAAAGATAATAATAATCTAAATTTAAATTTGGCAACATGGAGTGAGATCAGAGAAGAAGATCCCGACTTGCTTCTTCAGGAAGAGGTGATCGATGATGTCTCAAAATTATTTGAATATCAAAAGGCCATGGAATTCTAGTGTCAAGTATTGTAGGATTTGATCAAGAAGTTGGAGGAGAAACGAGTGGAAATCACAATGCCCTGAATGACATCTCAGAAGAGTTTGATATTGCCAATTACAAATTCTTCAATGAAAAACATCAATGCTCTTCTGAAGATCAGATTAAGGGAAATTTCAAGGATTTGGTGAAGTGTGATGATGAGGTCACCAAAACTTTCAATAGTGACTCCATTGACCGATTGGTCTTGTGCCAAAATTTCATAGGGAGACTGAATAAAGTTACAAATAAACTTTGAAGATTCCAGCCAGGATCACAAAGGAGATCAAGACAATAGATGTAGTGAATCACTACACATGTGGGCCTAGAGATGAATAAATTTAGGGAATTATCAAGTGCTTCATTGAGTATAAGCATCAAATGGCTGTATGGGAAGGAGAACAACAAAAAATTGTAGGAGGAGAAGGTGTAGCTGAACCAGGCCAAAGCTGAGCTGCCATGAAAGGGTCAGATTCAAGCTCTGGGTCGGTTAAAGTTGCGGGGTTGACTGAGTCAAACCCTCATAACAAATTAGCTATTTTCATGGGAGCATGTTCCCTTAATTTAATGACATTTCTATTTTTAGAAAAATGTTAGTTAAGGGCCTAGTTATAATGGCTCACCTAAGAACTTATAAATAGTTGATGCTTCAAGTTAGTAGATATAGATTATTATTTTTGAGAGGAGTTGCTCTTCAATCTTGGAAGAGTGCTTCAGAGATTTCTAAGAAACCTTTTAATTATATTCAAAGTTACACCTTGCTATTGGAAATATGATTTATTGTGTTGAATGGTTAATCAATGTTTACTTTGTGAATTTACAATTCCTTAGTGTGAATGATTATCTTACCTTTATTTCAGGTTATCTATTTCATGTTGTGAAGGAATAATGCGACTATCTTTTATGTCAGTTGTGAAAACCTTATTTTCCTTATGTATTAAGTTATGTCATCATTATCCCTAGTTATAGAAATAGATGTTTGACATATGCATGTGTGGTTTCCTCATGATAAATTAATTATGTTGAATCCAATTTGATCTATCCTTATGTATGCTCAAGTTTAACAAAGGAACGTACACTCCTGGTTTGTGGTATTTTGTACCCTTTCAAGTTGTGATAGGTGAAGGTGGTCAATGATGCAAGCATCACTCCCACATTAACCCTTCCAGATATTAAACATTCCTTAATTTGGTGCATCACCACCCTTAGTATAGTTTCAGTTCTGCAAAATCTCTTTCCTTAAAACTCATGAAGATGTTAGCTTAGGATTAGATGGTCATTTTATTACACTAGGAGTAGTAAAGCATTCAGTTTAGGAAGAGGAAGCTGGCCTTCTCCGGAGGTTCACCTCGAGCCCAAGTCCCATAGCTTGAGAGGTGATCCCATGTGTCCCAATCACACCAAACGTCCTGTTCAAATTTTGGCCATTCGGGGGTGCAGTGATTTGGTGACAACAAGCTCTATGGACGAAAATACAAAAACATATGTAAATAATCAAGAAAATGCACATAGAACATGGCAGAAATAACCATAATAAGAATGAATACCATCAAGAGGATAAACATGTTCAAATTAAATGCCAAATCATTCAAAAGAAAGAAATCAAACTTGCATTCAATATCAAGAATTTATCTATTTATAGTCTAAGAGTCAAGGTACGTGAAATCTTCACAAGCACGTCACGAGTGCGTGAGAAAAGATTCAAGATCAAAAGGGTGGAGCTATTGAACTTAGCGAGAAAATGTAAACCCTTTTAATGTGCTTTCACGATTATATTTATAAAAATTTTTAGAGGAAGGGAGAAGAGATCGAACACATTTGGAGATCAATGAATTCAATCATTTTCCATAATTAAGTACCGATTACCATTGATTGCTCCAGCCGGTATGTACGCCTAGTATTTTATGCCATTGATTTTTACATGCGGTATGGGCACCATTCATCATTAAATTCTGGTTGTTAGAGTGGTTGAGTGTCTTGTTTGAGATAGAAACATTTTTGTGCTTCATGGAATTATGATATTACGCCACCTTGATCTTGTCTTTTGTGGTTTTCTATCCTATTTGGATTTTTTGGTGACTCATAGCTTTTTTGTGACATCTTCCTTGATCCGTGAATGACAAGTGATTACTTAATTATTTTCACCACCCGTAACCTTGCCATTCTTCCTCTCGTGGATTTCACTTCATTAGTGGAGTCTTTGTGTTCTACAATTTTTTTCTTTGAACATCGAGACTATTTGAATTTACTTGTTCTATGGCTAACTACTTCCTCATCCCATTGATTTTCCTTGATATGCGGATTTTCTTTGTTGCTCAAATTTTTAAACCTTGTGTGGATTGTACCCCACACTTAGCTTTAATCACCTCCGTAGTTTGCTCACTCTCTAGAATACCACATAGCCTTTTTATTTTTCTGTGACATATTTCATGGCGACTATGTTCCTTTGTTCCATGGATTTAGAAACCCATGAAACACCATGTTTCAAATTTCCATGAAACACTTGAGTTTCTTTGATTCATAGATTTTCAAACAAAAAGCTCCTAAGTCTTTAACAATTTGGTGACTTTCAAGGACATCTTCTTGTTTGATGATTCGATTAGTATCTTGGCATATCAATTGGGCATGGAATCAACATACAAATTAGAAATTTTTGTGAGCTCACGCTTCTCCTTTTCACCATATGTGGACCTATGAAATAACTTGATCCTTCATTTCACGGAGTATACTTCTTAGTGCAGATTTTTAACTTTGATTTGTTTCGTAACCTATAACCTAAAGAATGAAAATGGAACTAAACTCGTACAACAAAGAACTTATTCAAACAATCACCATAAGGATTTAGGTAAAGCGAACTAAATCAACAATTGCAACACGAAAAAAGGAGGAACCCTTAAACAACAATAAGGAAAGAAAGATACAACAACCATGTACATGATGAAATGAAATAAACCTAATGGAAAGGTTTAAGATATATCCCATTGATTGTAATTTGAATTTCCTCACCACAAATTTTAGACAAATCAAAAGAGTTAGATTACTTATAGGCAGTAATTATTTATGTCCCACTCCAAAGTGCATCAAACTTATAGTGCCACCTTGGTTTAGCTCTATCTATGTCCCATTTCAGAACCATATCTCCTATTTTGAAATCCTATGCTTTGGATTTCTTATCAAACCACTATTTGGTTGATCTCTAATGCTCTTATAATTTGATCATGGAGGATTACCTCAATTCATCAATTGTAACCAACTCCACCATTATTTTTGTTATTTCATCCTTTCCCTTTGATTCCAATTAATGTGCTAGTAATTATTTTTGTTATTTTATCTTTTGTATGAATGATGTGAGACGTGAATTGTTCTAAGACAAAAAAGCACACATACAAGACTACAAATTATGAAAATATAAAAGAGATAATTACAATAATGCATAAATAGATCCAAATCAATATTATCAAATATAATAATGTAAGATATGTACATATAGGAGGTGAATGTGTAACTTCCTCCTAGAATCATGACAAACTCCACCTAGAATAGTGGTAACTGTATGATAGAAAAGTGACATGCGAGCATGAGAATATACAAGTGGCCTTTCTTCATACCCGACCTCTCGAGGTCATGCCGAGACAAGCTGGTGGAAATGAAATATATGTGGGTGTAGAAAAAATAGTTGGGCAATCTTATATCCTCAACACGCAATAATGGGATCTGCGAGTTTAAGGCAAAGATATCTCTCCTAACCTGAATTGGTATAATGGATCGTTCAGATATAATAGTTGCTCGGAGGCTCCAATAAATATCGAGTTCTACCAAGATCCTATCTATTGGCTATTGGATGAGTGGAAAGTGACCTGTAGGTGTTTCGTGTATATTTACGAAAAGGTCATGAAAGTGGTAGTGAGAGGTGTAGTGGATTTGTAGGGAACTATGGGCAGTTTTCTGGTCTAGCCTAGAAAATATTAGCTTGATTGGCTTCTATATTTAATACAGAAAATTGTGTTATGATATCTAGCAGAGTGGTGAAGATCTAAATACCAGCGTGGTGTAAATATTTAACTGATTAGTAGGCCCATTGGGTTGTGGGACCGGGGATCACAACCATGAGTTTGTGGTTGTTGTGGACTGTTATGGTCATGTGAAGAATCAATCTCTTCTTCCAACAATCTAATAGTCATAAGCCTTTTTAGCTTCTATGTTTAATACCGGAGTTGTGTGATTTTCTCATAATACCTTACGGGTGTTCTAGAAACTTGTATATGTAAACCTATGTCTATGTCAATGAGAAGGTCTCCTGTGTTTGGTTGTGGAACTAATGAATCACAACCAAATATTTTCTCTCTTTCAGGTTCTTGTATGGTCATGCAGATATCTTATTAAGGTAATCTATAGTTGGGTTGACTTGACCAGAATGTGTATGCTTTATCATCTTTAATATTCAATTCCCTCAATTGTTCACTAATTGCTTGTGGGTTTATTGTCGTTTGAAAGACATGAATTCTAAGACCTTGATTTATATCCATTAATGTTGTGAAAAGATTTGGCTGAGGTATTACTGGTTCGAATACATAATCCTTAGGCTCTCTGGGTCCCGTAATTGTCATGCAAGAGATAATCAGACTTTAACTGAAATAAGTAAACTAATTATGAAAATAAATATACACTATGCTTATATTATTTTTTTGTATTTTTAAGGATGTGAATTTGAATGAAATTTAAAGAGCAACTATTCTAATATATTTAGATAACGAACAATTAATCTAATAACGAGAATTAAAACAAGCAAGGTAGCTTGATGTAGCTATTTTCCTATGCATTTGTGAATTTATCCTAGATATTAAATAACTAACTAATTTAATTGAAAGAATTTCAATCTTACCTCAGAAGTGAGGAATAAATCACAACTTCTCAGAAGCTATCATTCCCCATAGCTTCCCTAGTAATACTGAAAGCAATATTAATTGAAATAAAATGATTTTCTATTCTATTTGATATATTGTAACTACAACTTTGACAATTCAAACCTGGATTTTATAGAACAATGGAAAATCCAGTTGTATTGTGATTTGTCCCCTCTAGTGTGATCTCTTCGTTCCTTCGTGTTCTCATGAATCCAGAAAAGTGGGAATGTGACAGTGGCAACAAGAGAAGATGTTCAAACAGTGGTAGCTTGGAAGTAAGCCGAGATAAAATGCGAGTAGGAGAGGGATAATGCAAGAGAACAGAGCTTGACTATTCAATTCCTAGTGGGATTGTTACATGGATACAATACAAGCATACCAAAATCTATAAGACTTATGCTTCCTGTGAAAAAACAACAACCTATAATTCTAAGCAGAATCAAGATTCAAATGGACATGATCTAGGACCGTAAGCTGTGGAGCCTTGGCGAGAGGTTGGAAGCTTTACAAAATCTAAATTTATTGAAACTTATTGAAGAAATTTCAAAACACTTTGAATAATAATTCATAGAAGGAGAGGGCCATTTGCTTGTAAAAAGATTGGTATTTATAGCACTTTGATTTACGAGGAGGGTAATTTTGAATTGAAATATTTTATTATAAACAAAGAATAATTACTATTTACCAGTGCCAAAACTTAAATGCAAGAAAGAGTGGTTGAGAAATGTGAGCACCACTTGATTTTTACGTTGTGAAAGTGTTAGAAAGTTCTAGAAAATGCGCACAAGAATGCCACCCTACTCGGGGTGGCGGTTCAGGCTCTTTGCCCTTTCCTAGGTGGCGGTCATGGGACCGCCGCTTGAGCGAGGCAGCGGTCATGAAACTAAGACTAAAATGTTAGAAAAGAGAGGAGCGATGTTAGAATGAAGCACATGTGAAATTTGGATAAGGCATTTTAGGATGCAAATGTATACTTGGTGAGTTTTTACGGATTCGAACACCTTGCGAAGAGATATGAATCACCATTAGGGTTTTCGTAACCTCTTTCGGTAGTACAGTACATAAAATTTTGGGTACGTACATATTGCCCCCTCGGAGAAGCATTTTAGCCATGAAGGGGCATAAAATGGTGGGTCCAAGTATGGCGGTCCCAAAATGGGGAGTTAGAAGCTATACCTGACATACCCGTGTGTTGCAATGTTGCCATCCAGATTCCCGCTATCTATAAAATGAAAAGAGGACTCAAGTGCTAGATAGATAAAGAAATTGAAAAATAAACACTAAATTAAAATGAAATGAGGACTTACCATTTGCACGGGGATAAGAACTTACCTCGTCGGTGCTCCAACTCTACGCAAGAACATTCAAAACAAGGTTAGAATGTTATATATATATATATATAAAACGAGCTCATTTTATTATTTATTTATGCGTATTGATTTTGTAATTTTTGAGCTCAAGGACCCCCACGGTAACTATTTTTGATGAGAGTGTAGTCAAAACATTCATTGCAATATCGTGATCATGCCTCCGAGAGCAGGACATCGACCTGTGAAGTCTCATGTTAGTTTTTCTCAATTCATTTTTTTAAAATGCAAAATATAAAAATGTTGAAATCTTTGTCTTGGGGGGGTTATTTTCAAAAATCTTAGTGTGAAATGAGTCTCTAGGGGGGCACCCATAGGGTAGGATTTTATTTCATTCAAAATGGCATATTTTGTTATTTTTAGGGCTTCATGGGCACACTGTTTGAATCAACACAAGACCACCACCTTACAAAGAGTGGCGGTCATGAGACCGCCGCCTTGTGATGGCAGCGGTTGCAGGACCGCCGCCTTTAGATGGCGGAAGTCACAAAACTGCCGCTCTGCACAGGGTGGCGGTTCTGGACATAAAGTGAAAACAAAGGCCTTAGTTAATTATTTTTGCATTTTTGACATTTTTCTATGTTTTTGATGAGCTTATCTATTGGATTATGTTGCTAACTTGCTCTTTTTATCTATTTTGGGTGGATGCAGAAGGAGGAGTATATTAGGTGGAGCAGAGAGAGGGAGTGTGATTGGCTCTCGAAAGTGTTAGACTTATTGACTCAGGAAGAGCGAGACACTCTGCAGAGGGCTGACATTTTGAGGATTTCATAGGTTCCTCATGTTGCTCCTGCCAGTCACATATTATGTGACTTGTTCTTGTATTGGGATGCGTACTAAAATAATTTATAGTTTCAGTGTTAGGGGTGAGTGGACTATCACCACGGAGGACGTCTATCATCATCGTATCTTGGGGTTTCGATTCTTCAGAGGTGGCTGTTTGTTAAGACAACAGGATCCGGGTCTCAGATGGTTCAGTGGGCTACCTATATGGGAGATGTTGTTGTCTCCTTTAGCTCGAAGAAAAGGGTGAAGGTTTGATCTATTGTTTCTTCTCCTATCCCTATTGTCCATTAGGCTATTATGGGTATCTTGGCCTCACGGTTGATTGGGGATAAGGGAGGATATACTCTCTTATACTGCTGGGCTCCCATTATTTCAGATTGAGGCCCATGTCCATACCTATGCTTGGGAGTAGACATTCTTGGGACTACATACCATGACTTATATAGGGTGGTCAGGTTACAGGGGCAATCCTTGAGTCATCCCACTCTAGTTATGAGTTGGGTGTATGAGCGCATCATCCCCTATGGGAGGGGTGTACTAGTAGAGGATCCAGGGGTTGTTAGAGCAGCGAGGTGGACGGGGATGATAGTACTCAGGATGCCACATCAGCCAGTGGCTTCATTGACTACTGTAGATATGGAGGCCACTCCTTATCAGGCCATGGTGGGAGTATGGGGAGAGGAGACACATACATTGATTTCCTACTCTACTACAAGTCAGTTAGTAGACAAGATAGAGAGGGTGGAGGTCCACCCATTTGATCGAGTCCCTTAGTAGTTTGGCCTCCCCTACATTGATATGCTTCCTCCAGTGGGGCTAGTATACAAGACTATTCGTGAGGCTGGGGAGGTCCTAGAGGAGATTGAGGTTAGACCACGGTTACTCCTGGAGTTCCTATCGTGGTTAGGTGGGTGGTTCGGGCCCGAGGGGGCAGCAGTGCTCCTCAAGCACATTTACTTCAGATCGGAGCTGCTCCTACTTTCAGTGGGGGAGGATGAGCCTATTGATGTGGACTCAAACTCTGAGGAGTTCACAGGAGGGGATACTGAGGAGGAGACGATGGGAGGTGAGGTTGGTGGGATGGCCGAGGAGGATGATAGTGATTCTGAGTGGCATGATACTCAGGATATCTTGAGGGCCGAGAGGGCAGAGGTGAGTGTAGAGAAGGTGACCTTGATCTCAGAGGAGTTGCCTTCTTAGGACTTTGGGGGAGATGATGAGTCCGTGGTAGGACGTCATTTCTTTCCAAATTTTGGGGAGGCTTTGCAGTCGGCAGCAACGTCGGTAGTAGGTGTAGATCCTAGAGACCCTACCTAGATGCCTGGAGATCCGAGTGAGTTACTACTCTTTTCTCGACCTTGTTAGTTAGAGATGTTTGGATGATATTTTTTTGTTGTTTCATTTGTTTTTGACTTGTTTTTGGTGATTTTCTAACTTGTTATTTCCCTTTTTATTTACAGCGACTACTCAGGGATGGCGGGATTTGATCCACGGTGTGTACCGACACCTGTTATTCCTTTGGGGAAGACCCGGGCTCAGCTTACGAGGATGTCAGAGAGCCTTTAACAGCCGGCCGACACACTGATGTGTTTTCCCCTATCTGGAAGGTGGTAGAGTTAGTGACCTCCCTTCGTATTGAGCTAGATGGGTACAAGACTGCTAAGCACTTGATGAGGTGGAGCTGTTCTCATAGTGAGACCACAACTAGTGGCCGTGATCATGAGCACTCAGTTCATTTAGAGCGTCATCGTAGCAGGAGCCCTAGACGTGATCGTGCACCCTCTGAGGGATCCCACAGGGATTGAGGGGTCGTTTGGTCTTTTTGTAGTGATTTTTCTGGATGTTTATATGAGTTGTTTTTGTATTTTTGGGCTCATTGAGCATTTTGACCATGCCTAGTGCATGATGGCATTGTATGTAAAACATGATTCTTATATATATATATATATATATATATATATATGTATATATATGTGTGATACATACATACATATATATGTATATATATGTATATATATGTGTGATATATATATATATATATATATATATCACACATATATATACATATATATATATATATATATCTTTCTAGATCTTCTTGTATCTAGAGTTTTTGTGGTTTGTTTCTCATGTGTACACTAGATGTTTTTAGAATTTTTTCTTTTATATGCTTTTCAGAATGTATGCAATGGATGACAAGTGATAACAAGTGTTTGAACAAAATGTTTCTCTTATTGTTTATAATGCTGGTATGTGATGATGCAAACACTGTAGTACTGAAATTTTGGCTTCTTTGGGAAATGTTCGTTGCTTCTTCTTGTTTTGGAAAAACGTGATGAATATGTAGTGATAATGAAATGAACCTGCCCCACTCCTAACTCCACACAACTAGTAAGATGCAAGGGATCAACATCGAGAGTTGGAAAGGGTGCAAATTGTATGAGTTTGACTGAATGGAAATGATGAGAGAAAGACAAGGTATTGATAGAAACCAATTTTAGACCTACGTACTTATTCTTACTCAAAACTACTACATAGTTCAGAAGGCAACTTACTTTCTAGTTTATCTAGACTTAGATCCATGGATGGCAATTTGGTTGACAAAATCTGGTTTTGAGGATTTGATCTCTTTGGAATTTGGATACTTAATTTCACTTAATACACTTTGCTTTGCATTTTTAAAATACTAAGATTCATTAATTTGCATGAATGGACCCCCTGCACCCCCCCATGCTACTAGTAAGAAGTATGGGCTTGTCACCAAAGGCAGGACATAGGCGAGTAAGGGAACTTCTTTCCTTTCTCAACCTTGCACCACTAGTAAGAGATGCGGGCTCATCACCGAAGGTTGGTGGGGAAAAGAAGTGTGTAAAATAAAATATTCTATTTTGTTTAGTATTTTTGATTTAATTTGGTTTTGACATTTTTGATTTGTGATTTTGGAGTATCCTTGTTTCAAAGAGATGTAAGAGGGATAGATGTGACACCAAGAAGCTTCTAAAACAGACCGTAGGTAAGAACAACTTAACCTAGTAGAAAAGAATGAGTATGACCAAGTATACAGGCCTTGGTATGGTTTTCGTCAAGATTTTGTCTTTCGGATTGATGAGATGATTTCAAAACCATTTTGATGATATTATGAAAATTGAAGAGATATGATTTGAATGCTTTTGCCAATATTTTCAGAAGCTTGTAATAAATTGCTTAAGAATAAGTTCCTTGACCACAAAATTTATGAAATGAGTGAACAAAATGAAACAACTGAGTGACTAATGCAATGTAGGTAGATATAATATACAAATGGTGATGCTGATGACTTATGCATAAAACTATTTAAGATGCAAGGAATTGACAGTTTCATTGAATTCCTCACCTTCTAGTGTACACAAGAGAGATACACATTATTTCCATAGTCTTTCATGACTCGGTATGGGCCCAACCACTTGGGCTGGAATTTCCTTCCTTCGCTGGTTTTCTTATCAATCCAGCTATCTAGTCTTAGAACTAGATCTCCCTCATATATTTCTCATTCATAGACATTTTTGTTATATTTCCGGCACATCCGGTCAGCATAGGCTCTGCGCTATTATTTGGTGTTTAACCTAGCCTCATCAAGGCTTTCCAGTTGAGAGAGACATGCCTCTCTATAGGCTTCTTCTCCCAAAATCCCTTGTAATGAGATGTAGAGACTGGGTATTTTGACCTCAAGCGGGAGAACTACTTCCTGCTCGAATACCAATGAGAAAGGGGTTGTTCCTGTTGGTGTTCTTATTGACGTTCGATAGGCCCACAAGGCTGGGTATAATTTTAAATTCTAGTCCCATTTGTTCTCCTTAATTGTTTTAAGGAGAATGGATTTTAATGTTTTGTTTGTTGCTTCATCTGTCCATTGGCTTGGGGGTAATAAAGAGAGGTGTATGATGGTTTATCTTGAATTTTCTACATAACTCACGAGACCTCATCATTCTTAAAGGATGTGCCATTATCTGAGATAATGACTTGTGAGACACCGTACCTGTAAATGATTTGATTCAAAATGAACTTAGCGATTACAGAACCTGGTATGGTGGTGAGAGGCATGACCTCTACCCATTTAGTAAAATATTATGTGGCCGTGATTATAAAGTTATGGCCATCTGTTGACAAGGGAGAGAATTTCCCTATCAAATCTAGGCCCCACATGGAAAAGGGCCATGGGGTTGTAATTGGTTGCAGAGCCTATGCTAGCATGTGAATCTCATGGGAGAACTCTTGGCATTTATGACATTTACGCACAAATTCTACTACGTCATGTTCTAAAGTGGGCCAGAAATAGCCCATCGATGTATTTTGTGAGCAGTGGCATGGCCACCGAAGTGGCCTCCACATATCCCACTGTGGGATTCGTAAAGAATATTTTTGGATTCTTCCGTGTCAACACATCTTAAAAGCATTCCGTTGAAGGCTTTACGATAGAGCACCTATTCTAAAATAATGTATTTAGTAGTGATAATGCGTAACCGCCTTCTTTGTTGTGATGTGGCACTTTGGGTACGTGTGGTCCATGATGAAATTAACAATGTCAGTGTACCAAGGACATGTAGAGATGGGGGCCTAGTTTTGAAAAAATATATGCACTCATTGGGAAAGTCTAGATCTACCAGATCACCTCCATCTAATGGATTGTCACTAACCAGTCTGTGCAATGATTTGTCCCTTAACAAAATTTTGGTTTACAAATGTTAGTTCAAACTCACCCATTAAGGTTATGAAACGTCCAACCTTTTTAGATAAAGACCCTTGCGTGAGGAATGTCCATAAGTGATCTATCTTTACAATGACCCTTGTTTCTTGATTCAACATGTAATGTCTTAAACATTTTGTTGCAAAGACTATGGCAAGGAATTCTCTTTCTACTGTGTGTAATGTGTTTCATAATCAAGCAACGTATGACTAATGAAATAAACTACATGTTCCCATTTATCATTATCTTCCTGAGCCAACATGCTAGGCTAGCGAGACATTAGTATCCGTGAATATAGGATCAGAGGATGATCCGGTCTAGGAGGCATTAGCATGGGAGGAGACAACAAGAAGTGTTTAACTACTTCAAAGGCCTCGTTGCATTCTTTCGTCTAATCAATGCTATAATCCTTATTTAATAAATTGTTGATTGGATGAACAAAAAAATTAAGTCAGGGATGAACCTTCAAATTACACCAAGTTTCCGAAGAAATGATATGATACCAGAATCATTTGATGGTGGAATCATTTCAAGAACAACCCATATTTTGGCTGGATTGACATCAATCCCTCATGATGATATAATGTAACCTAGAAGCTTTCCTCCTATCACACCAAAAATGTATTTCTCTGGATTTAATTTGATGCCATATTCGATCAGTCATGAGAGAATGATACGAAGTACTTCTAGGTGATCACAACACTTCCTCACCTTGGCCAACAAGTCATCTATGTAGGATTCCACAATCTTATGAATAAGGTCATGAAATATGTATGTCATTGCTCATTTGTATGTAACACCAATGTTCTTAAGACCGAATGACATGAGAGCTTAACAATAATTTCCCTAAGGAGTTATAAACATGGTCTTGGCTTTATCCTCTTTAGATATTTTGATTTGATTATATCTCGAGAACCCATCCATGAGAGACAAAAGCTCAAAACCAGTTATTGCGTCAACAATGACGTCGATGGATGGTAATGGGAAGTCATCTTTGGGAAAAGCTTTATTAATGTCCCATAAGTCTATATAAATGTGTATCTTCCCATTATTTTTGAGAACATGGATGATATTAGATACCCATTGTGAATAGTCATTGGTTTGATGAATCCCACCTGGAGAAGTTTCATTACTTCTTCTTTCACCATAAGAGCCACTTTTGGTTTCATTGGTCTCAAATTTTGCTTAATTGGCTTTGCATCTGGTTTGGTGATAATATTGTGTACCATGATATGTGGTACAATTCCCGTCATTTATTTGTAATTAAATGCGAATGCCTTTTGATGTTCCTTGAGGATTTAGGTATGTATTTCTATCTCCTTTGTAGTTAATGAGGATCCCAACTTCAAAATCTTCAGTTCTTCCTCCGTTCCAATATTTATGTCAATCATTCCTTTAATTAAGGAAGCGTTGCCTTCTTCAAATTTAGGTAGGGCCGGAGGTAGTTCCAAACCTTCTCCATTCTCTACCTCATAGATTTGAGATTATTTTATGGGGGAGATTCTATCATGGGATTTCCAAAATAGGAAGAGGAATATGGGATTAGGGAGAAATATACTATTTGATGAGCGAGATGTAATTCTACATAGGCATTTAGATATCCAAGAGTGACCCTATCATTGTCAAAGTGATCTAGGATGGTAGACTCATTTTCAGCTTCTATATGTGTCAAGATCGGGGTTGTTGGTATTTTACACACCAATGGTTTAGTATGAAGTGATACCATGAAATTTTTATTTTCCAACTCACATTTGGAGTGAAACGGGAAGCTGAGGTTGCTATTGAATCAACGAGAAGGTTTTGTTCTCATGGGATTGCTTCGATTGATATGAAGTTGAATCCCTTGGTTAGATCTAACACCACCGTTTTATAGAGTTGTAAGTGTTTAACTCTAGTTTCATATACCTCAGATACTTGGTTTGCAACTAATTGTGAGTCTCCTAGCACTCTAATGTTATCAACGCCCATCCTTTTAGCTATGATGAGGCCAAGGAGGAGGGCTTCGTATTCAGCCCCGTTGTTTGTACATTCGAAGTTTAACTTAAAGGAAAAAGGTAGGATCTTTCCCTCGGGAGAAGTAAAGATCACACTGCCTGACTCGAAATGACATCTAGCTCCATCGAAGTGGAGAGTCCAATATTTTCTTAGAAAAATGGATGTTGGGACATTCTTTGTGTCTACTTCTTTTTCCTCGATTACTTCTACCATACAAACTTCATTGGAAGGGAGCCAATTCCTAGGGTGCATCCCATACCCATGGAATCAAATGGTAGGAGAATAGGTAGATATTTCTCTAGTAACTCAAATTTTTACGGTAGTTCCTAATGACACCATCTCTATGACGTTAGTCTCATTTTTGAGTGCCAGAATGCCTTTGACTAGATTCGTGATTTCTAATTCTGTTGTAGGTATCAAATTTACTTCTGGTTTTGAATTGATTGGTTTGTTAAGTTGATTCATTGGGAGCTCAAACTCAGAGTGAACACTTGGTCTCTTTTTCAAATATGCTAGGTGTATATTGAATGGTTTTGGGTCACCTTGCGCAAAAATATTTTTCCCAGGTGTAAAAATCTTATTTCCTGGAATAACGTGGAAGGGATTGCCTTCATGCGATGTATCCATGGTCGATCGAGAATCATATTATAGTTGGTTTCCTGATCTATAATATAAAATTTGGTGAGGACTGTCTTGGGTCCTAAGGTGATTGGTAACACTATAGTCCCAATTGAAGTGGCCTTGAGGCTATCATAACCCCTTAGCGTATTTCGTGTTGTGGAACAATTTGTTTCTCCATATCCTAGCTTTGAAGAAAAGTGAAGGGGACTATGTTAACTGCTGCCCCATCATCAATAATTACACGCTTAACATAATTATTATAAACCCATACCTGTAAATGCAAGGTTGGGTTGCCTCTACGTGTAATTTCAGTGTCTGTTGGCATTTTTCTTATATCAAATATAAACTCAGTATCCCTATCTGGCTACCCTAGAGGGTAGACATCAAAGTCTACATGGTTTACTTACGTTTCAGGAGGAGGAGTGATGTTAATTAGATGACCAAGATGTATTGCTTCTAAGAGAGTAGCCCTATGGGCGGGAGAGTTTTTCAACAAATCCAAGAAGGAAATGTGAGAGAAGGTATTTGTTAGGTCATTAATTAGATTGTAAGCGCCTATGGGTTTTGCCAGCATTTATTGAATGTTGACTGGTTCTAATGGGTAGGTTAGAACTGGTTGAGAATAATAATCTCGTGTTCTTTTTATGGTTTCTACATGTAGCTCGGTATCTAACTCTACCAAACCAAGTATCTTAGTTTGTGGTCGAGTTCCTGGGGTACGACCGGGTGGATTTAATGAAGTTGAGGCTTCATGATTGTTATTTCATGTCATAACACCCTTATTCATCCTGTTTGGATCTAACATGTTATTGTTAGAGTGATTTAGGAGAGGATTGTTAAAAATCTTGAGGGGTGCATTTTGAGGGGAAACTGCTCCCGTATAGGTGTTTGGTGTGGGTAATGTAGAATTTGCTAAAAAGATATCTATAAAGAGTTGTCTTTGGTCTTCTGGAAAATGTTGCATGAATTTATTGTAGTCGTGGCAACTCCTAGTATCACGGCCTTGAATATTTTGGAAACCACAATACAAGTTGGGATTATAGTTTTGAGGTTGTTGGTTTGAAACTGTTGTGGTCCAAAACTCTGATTAGGTTGTTGGTTGTTAGAGTTAAAATTTTGAGGCTGTTGCCTTTGGTTTTGATTCTGATATCTAGTTGGGTTTGATTGGACCTTGTGTCTAGATTTTTGTTGTTGTTGTTGTTGTTGTTGTCGTGGTGGATGATTAAAATCCACCGCGTTGATTGTTGGAGCAAAGTTATTATTTCGTTGATTGTTAATGGGTGGTGAAATGTTTACGATGTTTTCCCTTTTAACCTAGTTTGTGACTCCATCTGTTGTAACCCGTGGTTTTTGTTAAGGATCTTGGGTCCTTGATTGGTATTCGACATTAGGATAAGTCGTAGTGTTTTGATTGGGAGCGATTAATTTCCCGTTCATTCCATATGTCTTACGACCACTGTCTATTGCCACTTGATCGATTCGGAGAGAACTCTCAAGTACTTCATCATAAGTCCTTAGTGGGAACTTCTGGACTTCTTCCTTTATCTCTCTATTGAGAGAATGAAGGAATAAGTCACATAGTTCCATCTGATCCATGTTTGGAGCACTTGCTGATGAGTAGAGGACTATACGCCATCTTTGAATAAAATGAGCAACAGATTCATTGTGCTCTTGTTTAATATGTAAGAATTCCCTGATCCTTGTTCTTAACAATTTGTTCATGTCAAAATCTTTGATAAATTCTAACACAAGTTGTTTGAATGAGTGTATCGAGGCTTCAAGTATTCTATAATACCAATAAAGGAAATACCCTCTAAGGTTTTAGGGAATATCTTAGCAACAACCGCATCCTAAGGGAGTAATTTTCGAATGGCGTGGCCTAGGCCTTGATATGTACATTTGGATCTCCCCCTTTGTATTTAGGAAAATCGGGAAGAGGTCTTGGAAGCATAACACTTCGTATGGTGAAATCTAGAGGTTATTTTAAATATTCTGAGTAAGTCCCTACCACATAGGTTTCGACCATCGATGGTGCCTGCTGAGGGGGTGGAGGTGTAATGGGTTGTTGATATGACATATCATATGTATTTGCAAGAGCGTAAGGAAATCCCTGTGGTTGAGAGAACATCCGGGAGAGGAGAAAATATCTCCCTATGGTGATTTTGAATAAATTTTTAAGTAGGGAGGAGCATTGTTCTGATATGGGTTGTTTGGTGCCAAACCGGGAGGTATCATACTTTCAACAGGAGTGACGTTTAAATAGTTGGTGTTTGCTATGGGTAGTTATACAAATGTTGAGGAGGCATGCCTAACGTTCCTATTCTTGTGAGGAGGTCAAATTGGATGGGATGATGCGAGAGGGTTGGAAGTTCCTGCTTGCCCAAAATGTGAATTTTGATTTGCTTGAGCAAGTTCTAGTCCTCTAACCTTCTCAACCAAAGTTGAGATGACCTCGATTGGTGATGACACAATGAATTGTCTTAATGGCTGTTGTTGTATACCTTGAGGTTGTAGAGGGGTATGATACCTTGTTATGAATTGATCATTACTCTGTTAGGATTCACCAAGAGTATTTCCCATAGGTGGAGGAATGGGGGTGTTTTCTTGGAGCAGGGTGTCGGGTTGTGTTTGCAAACTTCCTATAGGTGGGTACATGTTTTGGAAGCATTGTTTCCTTCTAGCATAGTGTGCTAAGTACTCCTCATTCAACAATGGGAGTGGATATGACTGCCTACTAATTTGTGTTATGAATAAAATTCGAAGAGATGAAATGGATTCTCTAGTAAACATCATATTGTTAGATCCTGAGGGCTCTGGTGGTTGTGTTTGTGTGAGCTGATCCAACTCCTCAATTCGGAACTAAGAACTAGAGCTATTTATTTGAGGAGGAGTTTGTGATGAAAAGTAGTTTCTTGAATAGTTGTCAGCCCATGCAGAAAGTGAGGGTGACAATTGTCTATTTGTTTGACCAAAATATGCTTTGATACTTGAGAGAGGTCTACCATATGCATCGTATCCTGACACATTCGGGGGGTATATAAATACCTGTAGAATAATGGGAAGGAGCGAAGATGGATGAAAGAAATGGAAGTGAAAAGGGAGCAATTGTTGCATTTCATGTTGGGTTCACTAATTTTGTACGATAGAAAAGTGACATGCAAGCATGAGAATCTACAAGTAGCCTTTCTTTGTGCTCCGACCTCTTGAGGTTGTCTTTGAGAGCCAGTGGAAATGAACTATATGTGGATGTGGAAAAACTAGTTGGGCAATCCTATATCCTCGATACACAATAACGGGATCTACGAATCCAATGCAAAGAAAGCTCTCCTAACCTGAATTGGTGTGATGGATTGACTGAACATTATAACTGCTCGGAGGCTCCAATCAATGTTGAGCTCTGCCAAGATCCTATCTATTGGTTGTTGGATGTGTGGAAAGTGACCTGTAGGTGCTTCATGTATATTTCCAAACAAGGTCATGAAAATGGTAGTGAGAGGTGTAGTGGATTTGTAGGGAACTATGGGCGGTTTTCTGGTCTAGCCCAGAAAATATTAGCTTGATTGGCTTCTATATTTAATATGGAAAATTGTGTTATGATATCTGGCGGGAGTGGTGAAGATCTAAATACCAGTGTACATAAAATGGTGTCAATATTTAACTGATTAGCAGGCCCATTGGGTTATGGGACTGAGGATCACAACCATGAGTTCGTGGTTGTTGTGGACTTGTTATGGTCATGTGAAGAATCAATCTCTTCTTTCGAAAATCCAATATTCATAAGCCTTTTCAGCTTCTATGTTTAATACCAGGAGTTGTGTGATTTTCTTAGAATACCTTACGGGTGTTTTGACAACTTGTATACGTAAGCCTGTGTCTATGTCAATGAGAAGGTCTCCTACATTTGGTTGTGGAACTAATGAATCACAACCAAATAGTTTCTCTCTTTCAGGTTCTTGTATGGTCATGCGGATATCCTATCAAGGCAATCTATAGTTGGGTTGACTTGACCAGAATGCGTATGCTTTATCATCTTCAATATTCAATTCCTCAATTGTTCACTAACTACTTGTGGGTTTATTGTCATTTGAAAGAGATTTATATCCGTTAATGTTGTGAAGAGATTTGGTTGAGGTATTACCAGTTTGAATACATAATCCACAGGCTCTCGGGTCCCTGTAATTGTCATGCAAGAGATAATCAGACTTTAACTGAAATAAGTAAACTAATTATGAAAATAAATCTACACTATGCTTATATTCTTTTTTTTGTATTTTTAAGGATGTGAATTTGAATAAAATTTAAAGAGAAACTATTCTAATATATTCAGATAACGAACAATTAATCTAATAACATAATTAAAACAAGAAAGGTAGCCTGATGTAGCTATTTGCCTGTGCATTTGTGAATTTATCCTAGATATTAAATAACTAACTAATTTAATTGAAATACTTTCAATCTTACCTCAGAAGTGAGGAATAAATCACAGCTTCTCAAAAGCTATCATTCCCCACAACTTCCCTAGTAATATTGAAAGCAATCTTAAGTGAAATAAAATGATTTGCTATTTTATTTGTTATATTGTAACTACAACTTTGAAAATTCAAACCTAGAGTTTATAGAACAAAGAAAATCCAATTGTATTGTGATTTGTCCCCTCAGTGTGATCTCTTCATTCCTTCGTGTTCTTGTGAATCCAGAAAAGTGGGAATGTGACAGAGGTAACAGGAGAAGATGTTCAAACATTGGCAACTTGGACGTAATATGAACAAAATGCAAGTAGGAGAGGGATAGTGCAAGAGAACAGAGCTTGACTATTCAATTCCTAGCGGGATTATTATAGGGATACAACACAAGCATACCAAAATTTATAAGACTTATGCTTCCTATGAAAAACAACAACCTATAATTCTAAGCAGAATCAAGATTCAAATGGACATGATCTAGGACCAGAACTGTGGAGCCTTGAATTGAGAGGCTGAAAGCTTTACAAAATCTAAACTTATTGAAACTTATTGAAGAACTTTCAAAACACACTGAATAATAATTCATAGAAGGAGAGGGGCCATTTTCTTGTAAACAAGATTGGTATTTATAACACTTTGATTTACCAGAGGGTAAGTTTGAATTGAACTCTTTTATTATAAACAAAGAATAATTACTATTTACCAGGCGGCCAAAACTTAAATGCAAGCAAGAGTGGTTGAGAAATGCGAGCGCCACTTGATTTTTTACGTTGATGAAAGCGTCAGAAAGTTATGGAAAACGCACGCACGGGACCGCCACCCTATCCTGGGCGGTGGTCATGGGACCACCGCCCAGGCAGGGCGGCGGTCCTGAAACTAAAGATCAAAATGCAGGGAAAGAAAGGAACATGGTTAGAATAAAGCATGCGAAAAATTGGACGGATAAGGAATTTTAGGATGTAAATGTATACTCGATGAGATTTTATTGATTCTAAACACCTTACAAAGATATTTGAATCATCATTGGGGTTTCTGTAACCTCTTTCCGGTAGTATGGTACATACAATTTTGGGTACGTACGGTAACCTCCATACCCGAATTAACTAGTTAACAGAAAAATACTCAAGGGTAGTAAACACCACCAAATAAAATAGTGTGGTCAAGTGCACACCTAAACAAGCATATCCCATAAGCATATGAAAACTCCATGTGAGGTGGAATATACTAAGTAGGATAATACAAATAAAGAGAGGAAGATAAAAACTACAATAACACCTCCCATAAACGTAGCTTAGGTGGGTGAAAAAAATGGGTCCCAAAAAATAGGTATGATTAAGTGCCCTTTTACAATGCAATATCTCATAACTAGAGAAAATGAGAAACCCTAGTGGGAAAAAAATCCCCACAAAAGAGAGACAAGAAAATCACTTAAGAAAATTGGAGAAGAATAAGAATTGGGTCTCGTAACTCGGCACGATGAGGTACCCATGTACTGATAATTATCCCCGAGAGAGAGAGAAATAAGTGAGGACAAGAAGGTCCCCTAAGAAAAGTGTTGATGATGTGGTCCTCTACTTAAAGACTGAAGAGAATATTCCTACACCGAACAATTTTCCTACCCTTAGGAAGGACAAAAAGGAGCATTGAAAGTCGACCCACTCCACAAAGGAAGAAAAAGCTTACAGTACTATGATATCTGCATCTAGTATGTATGGCGAAAGGTGGCATATGTCTGCGGAGAAAGTGTGCACAAAATACAATGGGAATTCCATTGCAATATACACATCAGAGAAATAAAATGGTGGGGGCCTAATAACCCTCACGAAGAGATCCATAAGAAGAGGTGGATCATGAAACATCTTTAAAATAGTGGAAGTGAAAAATGTCCCAAAGCGGTCACTCCTAACGAGAGAGATGAATGGGTCTTTTAGAATGTGTGATGAATCAATAAGAACATATTCCTATAATGAAACATAGGTGGAATATGTATATATAAAACTCAGTAGGGAAGATACTCATCCCAATGGGGTTGCTAAATGCAAGTAATGTCGACAAGAAGGTATTAGCATCGAACATGAAGTAGGGGAGAAGACTAATATGAAGAGTTGTTAGAAGTCCAAGATGAAGCAACGTTGCACTCAAAGGTAGAAATTGGTGTATGTGGAGTGTCATCAAATGAGAAATCAAGATGCAATGGATCATGAGAGGTAATGGTCACATCTATCTCAGAGGAAGGTTCTCCAATAGAACACTGCTGCAGAGAGTGAATGAAAACATGAACATGGACGAAAATGAGCTATGTGGAGGAAACAATAGGGAGAGTGTGCTCAATAGAAATATCCTTTGGTGAATGGTAAACATAGGACTCATGATTAGCAACATGTGTAGAAGAACACTAAAAATTAAAGGTGCGTGAGAAGGGGAGAATCTATGGTGGCACTAGAGTGGTCTAAGGAAGTGTTGCTCTCAGATGGTGAAACAAGGTTGCCATATAGCTATCAGATAATGGTCCAAGAAGTGAAAGGGAACTTAGTGTGATCAAATAAATGAAATATATCCATAGAAATAGTAAGACCGAGAAGGCCATAGACCCCATCATTGTGGTTAAACCACTTATCCTTCGTAGAGGCTTATCAGATCCATGAACAAAACCTTAGAGGTAGGTCACTAAACCATGCATAGTGCAATGATTGATAATGTCTTCCTTCCAAGAAATAAAGTTCCCAAAGTTGATCATAACAACAAAATGGTGAAACTCCATAATGTAGATAAACCCCCAAAATTATCCCAGGTGGCACTTTATAACTTAGTGTAAAAAGTACAAGTCCCCATAGAGTTTTGTAAGCACCCCCATAATGCGGAAATTTATAAAGTAGCAAGTTTATAAAAATAAATGTAACCATCATGAAGAGTGCAAGAAAAATTGCACTTTTTTAGCAAAATGTTGCTCAAATCCAAGCTACTGGTCAAAATTTATAGAAAAAATTGTTTCCGTAACTAATGTCTTATTTAATTAATTTTTAAAAATTGATTTAAAAAATGCCAAAAAATGAGAGGAAAATAGGTCGTGCGTATACTCGTTGGAAGCGGGAGAAAATGAAGAACACAATAGTTTAATTTTTGAGGGGTAATTGGCATCCTTCCAACCTAGGCCTCACACTTCATCTTCTTTAGGTGAAGATACAAGAAAGCTAAACAAATAATTCACCCTTCATAATATTTTCCCCAAATCGACTTGTATCCCAACATGAATAATGGTAAATTGGAATAATAAAAGTAAATTTGAAGATAATTACAATTTTTTATAACCCACAGTAGCCACGTGAGGAGGAAAGTATATGCATTTTCAGAGTTTGAAAACCCTAAATTATGTTTCATTGTTTGGGACCACCATGCCCAAGAAAAATACAACAAGGAGAAAAAGGGTGTGCGCAGGACATTGGGAAGGTCATTAGAAGGCCTTTCTAGGCTAGCAAATGACTGTATGTGTCGTCTAAAACCACCTCAAGAGCCTTCATGTAGTTTGGGGCACCTAACACTTCCCAAGGGTTTGAGAACGCCATGTAAGGGCCGTGTTCTTGCTCAGAGGTTTGAAACATGCCATGGGGGTCTGCATAACTCCTCAGGGGTTTAAAACATCTTGTATGGGCCATTTACACTCAACTATAGGTCAGAAACACCCATCGAGTCAACAAAATTTCCCTTTACAAGTATGAATATGCATGTGAATCATTTTCACATGTGAAAAATCCCTTCACAAGTTTGAATATGTAGGCAACGCCTTGCCACAGTGAAAACACCCCTTACAAGTCTATAACTATGTGTATGGGCCTACAAAATAATCTCCAGTGTGTATACACACTATAAAGGCTATTAAACACATCAAAAATCCTATAAATAGGTTTCGCTAATGCAAACTAGACAAAAACAAGAAAATACATAACAACCAATGCCAAAACTATTGAAAACACTAATCTCAATTGAAATAAACTTGTAGAATAATAACCAGAAAAATTAATACCAACCCTTCTACGATACCATAGTAGAGAAGCACCACGAGATCTTTGGTTCAAAGCATGCATAGGTGAACAATGCGAGACGTGAATTGTTCCAAGACAAAAAAAGAATGCATACACGACGGCGCAAATTACAAAAATACAAGAAATATAATTATAATGACGCGAAATAGCTCTAACTCATTACGATTAAATAGAATAATGTAAATGATGTATATATAGGAGGTGAATGTATAACCTCCTCCTAGAATCATGGCAACCTCCACCTAGAATAGTGGTAACCTCCATACCCAAAATAGCCAATCAACAGAAAAGTGGCCAAGGGTAGTAAATACCACTAACTAAAATAGTGTGGTCAAGTTAACACCTAAGAAAACATATCCCATAAGTGTAGGGAAACTCCATGTGAGGTGGAATATATCAAGTAGGATAATACAAATAAAGAAAAGAAGATAAATCCTACACTAACAAAGCTTTCCTTTCCATTCTTGGTGAATTTAACATCTACATCCTTCTTTAACATTAAGGTGATGGATTGAAAATTTTTGCAAAGTTAGGAATGAGTTTCCTAAAAAAATTAATCTTGTCTAAGAAAGATTGTAGTGCTTTCTTGTGGCCTGAAAATGAGAGAGTGTAGTCTTATTTTAGCACCAATTAGTCGGGCATGCGGGCACATCACTTTGACCGATGCCCAAGTGCTCACCTGAAGGGAACAAAACCTACTAGGTCCCTCTTTGTTATATCATGAAATATGTATAGTTAGCATAAACCATTGTGCAACATATAGTAGAAAATATTCTAAGTAAATCATGAAACAAATAAAAATAAAGAGATTTTATTATTCATTCCATAACATATAAATTAATATCAAGATTTGAACACCAATGACACCTCATTCATCTGTCCTAACCTTGGAAATTCATATTGTTGGTTCCCAATTTTACATCCCTTTGGGCTTGGTATCACTTTTAGAGAATAGGAAGGCTTAGAGGATGGAAAAATGTGTGATACAAGTTGTTTGCAACCGGGGAGGTGTATGCCATTATCTTTGGAACCAAGCTCTTGGGATGATTGATAGGAACATATAAAGGGGATGGCCAAATCCCATTGCTTTTGGTTCTACCTTAAATTAGGGTGAGAGGATCCATTGGGTAACTTGAATGGAGAGAGGATAATTTGAACTTTATTCCTCTTTATTTTTCAAATGGTTGGTCAATCGACCTAAGTATGGGCATGAATGTAACATTCATCAGCAATATTTGTCCCAAGAACATTACATATACTTAATGCATTAGACATGAGGTACTAGAGACAACAAAGTTTAGTTTCTTTGACATCACTTTTGATGGGAATATGAATAAGAAGAAGTTTCTTCAATGATGCTTGGAAATAGAAAAACCTGGTGGTAAATGGATCTTTAGATATAAGTGTGATGGTGTGGGGAAAAGTATAGTAGGTTTGATTTGTAAAAGAGGGGGAGTAAATGATGATTGATTTCCTATAACAAAACATCAACAACTACCATGACAACATGTTATCTTGGAAAGTAAAGAACATATGATTAAGTAGTAAAAATTTTTTAAACAAAAATATTTGCATTCATTGATGCTCAATAGCTGCAAATATTTTCAAGACAATCTTTAAAACACTTAACATAAAATCTTATGCAAGAGTTCTAATGAAGTATTTATTTCTCCTATTCTCATACGCCAAAGATACACTCAAAGGCTAACAAAAACCATTTAACCAGTAAGTTACAACAAGGTTCTATAATCACCTTAGATATTACAGAGTAAATGCTACAAAAATACTGATTTAATGACCAATAAGATGCAACTTACCAGAAATATGATCTAGTGTACTACATACAGAAGAAATAAACACAAAATTGTAGTAAAAATTGTAACTCATTAATCAAATTTAAACATACAAGATCTAAAACACAAAACTACAATAAGAAGCAAACATATGTCATTCAAAATTTTAATTTCTTGACAAGGAGACATAAATTAAATTCCCTCAATGTTCGCTAATGGCTGTACAATGCAACCACCTTGACAAAAAATCTTGAAAACTCAAAGTTCATATGTATTCCATATAAGAAAATGGAAACATGCAGAGTTACATTAATTTCTTTCAAATTCTCAAAATAGAAAAAACTTTTCACTTTCATATGAGGACAAACCCTCATATTTATACCAATTTTTTTGGCATGTGAATGTGTAGTGCCCACCTCTTCCTACCATAGTTTCTTTGCTAACTCATTACTTCTATTGATGATGGACATGGACTTTAGCATCATTTGATTTCTATATTTTTTATTATGGCTTGTTTGACGACACTTGTGTGATTTGGGTGCATAACGCCAAGCTAGTATTGTGGTTAATTATTAGCTCTTGCATGTTATGATTTTGGATATCAACATATTATGTTATAGTTGACTTCATTTCACATATGATGGATTTACTTATGATTTCGTCATATACTTGGTTATCATTTGAATTGTAATGGCTAATTGGATGTCGCCATGTGTTGCTTAGATGGTTAATATATTTTGAATTAGTATGGATGTATATGATTAGTGCTAACCATTTCATACTAACACTATTTGGTATAGTTAGTGTGACTTATTCATGCATGATTATTGATATTGTTTAATTGTTATATTTTATTGGGCAGGTATGTTTAATGTTTGCATTGAGTGTGTAGATTACAGGGCACATGAAAATTGGGTTTCAAAGATGCACCTTGGGTTTGCACAAGTGGATGAATGGGCTGAGTCCTAGCTATGTTTGTTTGTGTGAAGCCTTATATGTTGTTGTATGTCATGTTTGGGCACCATGGGTGACCCCCTTATTGTAATTTTATTATTTGTAATTTATTTAGTATTGTATTGAGACTAGGCCCCTACTTGTTCTTATTGTGTTTAATGTTAATTAAGTATGTTGTTAGAGGTATGGGACCACCTAAGTGTCACTTGGGTGGGCCCCACCACCTCAACTCTTGTGCCATTTAGCCCAATCTCGGATTTGGGCTAAAAGTGGAAATTTAGGTGATCACTTTTCATTTTGGGAGCTTCCCTATCATGGAAAAGGACCCCTTGGACCCTACCTATGGGTAGGGGGTCTCTTTTCAAGGTCAAATGGGAGTTTCCCTCCCATTTGACCCCTCACACATCACTTTATTGTAAGAGAGTTGTTTTTTGTGTTTATTAAAAGTTGTAGAGGTTTTGGTTTTAATCACATTTTGGGAAATTTGGAGTTTACCTCCAAAATGAGAGTTGTTTTATTCTTGATTTTGTTTTTGGAATCTTTGTGTGGGGATATGAGAAGGGTGACACATGTCACCCTCTCATTTGGGGGAATTGTTTATTGGTTTTATTTTAATATTCCATCATGGAGAGGGTTGGGGATTGCTTGGTCATTCTTTCATTTTGGGTGTTGGAGATTTTGGGGTTCTTGTGGAGCTTGGAGATTTGGATTGTGGATTGCATAGAGTTTTTGAGAGATTGTTTGAGGTAGGCCTCCTTGTTCTTCTACTATGTTTTTCTTTATGAAAATATCTTGTGTTTATGAAATGAAAATGTTATCTTTGTGTTGTTGTTGTGTGTTGGATTATAGGTGTGTAGTGAATATTTGTTATTGTCTTTTCTCCATCCATCATGCTTTGTGATGGATTTTGGAGTGTTGGGGAAGAGGGAGGAATACCCTTCTCATCACATGGCTTGATGGGAAAGTCATGATGGTTTTCTATTCCTCCCCTCATATGGTTTGATGAGGGAAATATTTTCATATGGTTTGAAATTCTTTCCCCATCCTTGGTAAGGAAATCATCATGGTTTGAAAATCCTTCCAAGGAGGAGGATTGGTGCATGGGTTGGAGAGATAAGGAGGGATATTGTGATTTGGAGAGATAAGGAGGGTGCTTGGAGATTTACTTTGTGTTTCCTATGGTTGTATTCACTTTTTGGCTACATATGGGATCCTTAACACTCTTCCCCATTTTGGGGAAGCATGGAGCTTCTCCCTTATGTGTTGTTTGATTTTGGTTTTGTGTATGAAAAGTGTGCTTGTATGTATGTTTTACCTTCCCTATTCACTTGTGCAAAACTGAGGCATGCATCATATCTCTCCCATGGGATTGGAGGGAGGATATCATGTCCTCCATGTATTGGAGATGGCATGTAATAATGCCAATAGGTTGGGAGGTAACCAGGCCCTTTCTTCTTGTGCTTTGGAGATCATTTTTTTGGCGCATAGAGCTTGCGGATTTTGCTTGGATGTTGGCAAAAAAAATTGAAGACCTTGGCATGTTGTTCCCAAATTTT